>JAGPOW010000304.1:81288119-81325741 GCA_030014935.1 Caiman crocodilus | reverse complement strand
GTGCCTACAGTGTATACAGACTGTAAGTAAAGTTTTTTTTGTTTCAATCGCTGCATCTCCAGCGCCTCAATTTTGCTCCATCAGCAGCCCCATTCTGCCAGCGTTTCTTGGCCCCCACATGACATCATGAACAGGAGCAGTATGCTGGGAAGACGTGATGGAGCTGGAATTGGTTGAGGGTTGCCCCTGGCGTGGTGGAAAATGCCATGTGCTAGATGCCGCGGAGTTGGGAGCACACATCGCTTACCATCAGACGGGTGGAACGGGTGGAAGAGTTGTGAGTGGTTGCCTTTCGCTCGAGGGAGAAGGGGAGCCTGCGAAAGAGTGGGAAGTGAGCCTCCACCCAAGAGCCTTCAGATGTGTAATGGGGAGCGAGCGGGTTTGGTTTAAGCCCCAGGAGCAAGGGGGCAGCGAGTCCTCAGCTGGACAGAAGCCGAGTGAGGAAAATGTAGCTCTCAGTCAGGAGTTCATTCACTGTATGCACTGTGTGTGGGAGAGTAGAAGAACAGTGCTAATTAATTTAGACACGCTGTTACTGGAATTAGGACAGCCGGAGCTTTCAGAGTGCCACGGAGAAGTGGAGGAAAGCGGCTTTGCAGCTGAAGGGACTGGCACGGCATATGGAAAGTAGAAAATGCTGCGAGTAATGTTCAGTACAGTCACGACCCTGATTAGGGAAAGGACTGAGTTGGAAGCCTGATTGTGTGCCGTATACGCGGTCAAAAGGGTTGCAGCTGCGGAGGAAAGCCAAAGTCCCCCATCATTGCAAGATGGCAGTGAAACAGGAGCCGCCACAAAAGGGTAGAGAAGGAGGGCGGAGTTCCTCACCGTGGGGCAGAAGTAGCGACTCCACCCCAGAAATACCGCCAGGGAAGGACGGAAGAGGAGGGCAGAGCTAACGGTGGGGCGGAAGTAGCGACTCCACCCCAGGAAATCTCCACGGGCCCGCCTCTGGGCCGTAACCAGGAGGCAACAGAGAGCATCCTGCACCTGAGTCTTTCATCAGATGCAGCGACAGCTCGAGCAGCCACGCACCCTGTGGCTACAGAGAGTCAAGTGATGAGTGCAGCCTGCACTACTGCCAGCACCTATCATGCCAGGACTTGGACTGAGGTATAGACCAAATGCTGCAAGTAATGTTCAGTACAGTCACGACCCTGATTAGGGAAAGGACTGAGTTGGAAGCCTGATTGTGCGCCGTATACGCAGTCAAAAGGGTTGCAGCTACGGAGGAAAGCCAAAGTCCCCCGTCATTGCAAGATGGCAGTGAAACAGAAAGGGGCCGCCACAAAAGGGTAGAGAAGGAGGGCGTGTGTAAAAGGTCTAAAATAAGGTCAGCGGAGACCTTAGCTATGTGGATCCGACGCCTGGTTATGGAGTTCGGATCTGACCTGGTGGACCAGAACGAGGAGAGCTCTTTAGTCAGACGAGCCTCATGGAGTGGAGGATGTGCTGCTGACATCAGCATGGTGAAGTATAATGTTTATTGGCCGATCTTGCTTCCAGCACTTGTTGCAGGTCAAGCTGGCCAGAGAGCCTATGCATGGCATGAAGGAGGACCATCGAGAGTTAGCGTGGAACAGATCTTGTAAGCGATCATCGGGATTTCATATTGCACGTGGAATCCAAGACGACACGCACTGGGACTGTCACCATCCCAGCAGCAGGAATGGTGGCCTCACCATTACCTGCAAGATCCTGGAGCTGTTCCGATCAAGCTGACAAGTATAGATGCTTGTGTCGAGGTTTACGGAGGAAGAGCTGCCGTTATCCTTCGAATTTTGTTAAATCCATTAGCCGGACAGCCTGCAAGTGATTTCTTGAGGCAACTACCACGACTGCAAGCTCTTGTGAAGCCAGGTCAAAGAGAATTCAGCGACCCAGAACAACATCGAGTGCACGAGTTGACCCTGCAACGATTCCAACCGACGCAGAGAACGCTGGAGGAATGTGAAATGTTTAGGTCCTTTGAGAATTGTGTATAGACCAGACTAGAGAGAGCGTTTTGAGAGACGGAGAACCTCGAGAGACCGGGATGCAATGATGCCCAATGAAGTCTTAATGATTGAACTATTCATCACGAACTTATTGATGTGTAGTTGTGTTCTGTTAGGCTATTGTTTGATTAGATCCTTGGAGAACGAACTTGCTTCGTTGTCCGCTCTTGTTTACGCTCATTTACAGTGTGAACCTGTTAGACGATGCGAGTGCAACGTAACCGATTCGAATGTGCTCTGGAGACAACTGTGCCTTCGGCAAGGGGGCATGTCAGTATAAAACAGCTAAAGAGATGCCTCGGCACAGCTGTGTTAAGCACATTGCAAGCACGGGTGCAGGGATTTCTCTTGTAATGCGGGAAAAAGTCTCGGTGCAAGATCAGAGCCCGCCAAAACCTTGCAGCTGCACCACTGAGTGCATGCTTATGATTGGCTCACAGTAAATTATGTACACATGTCGGTCGGCAATTGGCTCGCTGACTGCATAAAAGGCTTGGGCGATGCCCGCCCAAATGGGAGGAGTGCTCGCATGCGCATGAGGAGAGATCCCCGCGTGCATTTCCAAGCCATGAAGGAGGCCTGATCAACCGATGATGACTCCCCGTCGGAATCATCTGATGCCTCATACCCTGCGTGAGTGTGAGCATCAGTGTGCCTGTTTCCCATTTAAGTTTTGTAACTCCACGAGACGTGCCTACAGTATATACAGACTGTAAGTAAAGTTTTTTTTGTTGCAACCACTGTGTCTCCAGCGCCTCAATTCCACTCCATCAGCGGCCCCATTCCGCCAGTGTTTCTCAGCCCCCACAGTACTGTCCCTCCCTCCTTGCATTTATCTCCTCATTCCTCCTTGCCCAGATCTACTCCACCCCCAAGAATCCTCTATTTATTTAACTTCTTGAAATGTTGCACGTTTAGAGAGAGGTAAGGGCTTGACCCTGTATACACGCACTTGTAGAGAAGACAGTAAGGCTGATGCGTAAGTAACCAATCTGTTCTGTCTCATCTCCATATACTGCTGTTAACAAGGATGTTACCTCTGGAGACACAAATCCACAGTTTAAGAACTACAACTAAGCTTCGCAGAGATGCTTAATGGGTTCTTCTAGACTGAGCACTGAGCCTAGTTGGGAAGAGTAGTTTTCTTTAATCTTTACTAATCTATAGAGGAGCTTCTGCGAACCCCATCAAATGACTTGTTGTGACCTATTTATAAAACTGTTCTAAAAAGGTTACATGAAAATTTGTCTCAAATAATATATAATTAGAAGTTATAATCTCTATTCCATGATGATATCTTTGAGCTTTAACATATCTTCAATCTGTCTTTATATAGGAAAAAGCAGTTTAGCAACCCCCCCTAAAAACCAACCCCCCCATCTGATTTAAATTTAAAAAATACATTTTTTTTTAAATGTTGAATTTTATCCACCCTGTTGGCTATAAATACCATACATTCCATGGTATGTCCTGAACAGTTTTGTAGCCAATGTTGCCCATCTACTGTGAATTATCCCTATCAGGAGAGTTGACACAAATGGTTAACAGTTAATTTTTTCTTTGTAGGTGTTCACTTCCTGAGTCAGGAATATCCATGTAGGTTGCTTGCAAAGTGCAGTGACAACATAAATCTCTTTCTGCTGTATATTATAGACTATTGCATTGGAATGCAGGAAAATTAATTGCATAAGGGGCTAGGAAGACAGGAAAAACCTATAATAGTTTATCACGTTCTGCATTTTTTATGGCTTATAAATTTAAGTTATACAAATTTATTATTTAGGCTTCGTGCATTCATCAGTCTCCTTATTTAAATAGGGCTGACAGGTCCTTCCACAGAATAGGGGCCCTGTTTAAACTGAAAATGAAGGCTGCTGAAAAGAGATGCCTTGAACATAATGGACAACAACAGAGTTCAGACCTCATGAAAATACTCCAGTTACATGGCCATTAATAGCTGAATTATTAATGCAGTATTGCTAGTGGAAGACGCTTTTGACTGTTGGCTATCCTTTTACATTGGCACATTAAGCGCTGGAATTACAGGAGTCGCATTCCATGTGGGGCCTTTCATAACACAAGCCGGCTTTCTTCTCAGATTTTGGGCACAGAAGATAGACTGAGTTTTCAGTGTTGTTTCTTCAAAGCTCAGAGTCCTAATTCCTGAATGCGTGGAATTTACTTTGGTGGGTGGAGTGGAATAAACAAGGAGCAAGGGGCAGACAACATCCTCTTCAGTACCAGCAGGTGAAATCAGCCTAGGATGAACTTATGAGAGCTCCTTTTAAAAATAGAACAGCCTGTCATACTAAATATTGCAAAATTGTGGGTTATGAGACAGGATCACTTACTTTTCCCTCATGTTCTTGAATCCTGTGTCTTAGTGCTGGTGCTTGCTTTATGTTGTAGTAATTAGTGCAGCCACCCTGTTGAGTTGCTGTGACACGGTGTCACCGAGCATTAGTCATTACTAACAGGAAAGCATCATTTTTTTTGGAAGTTGCCCTGAAGGCATTTTATTTGAGGGCTTTTATGCCTGTTCAAAATGAAGTTTCCCTGATCCATAGGCTGTGTTACTTGGGTGCAGAAGGACTTGACCCTACTCCTTCATGGACAGACCTATTTATAAATGACTTCCATACTAGAGTGCTCACTCATGTGTCCATCATATGTGGTTTTGCAGACGAGAGTGAATTTCAGAGCATTTATAATTTTATTCTTTGAATGCCCTCCTCTCCCCCCATTCCTCCCCTTTTTTTGTTTGCGATGTGGCCTTCAGCATGTACATTTTTGCTGTTCCTTGGACTCTTGCCTTATATGATCTCCTGTATTTCTAAACTGACAATAATATGGGAACTAAAATTTTCTTAATTTTATCATTTGCACCTCTTATCCTGAAGAAGTCTATCAAACTACATGTACAAAATCACTTCTCTGATCCCTGAAACACCAGCAGAATTGAGGGGAAAAAAAATCTCTGTATGTGACAGGCTATTGTTTTTCAACCCATGGATCAGATGTTGTGACTTTTGCCCTGCGACTGTTCTTCCTGTGTGGCAGAACGACATGAGATCCTATATTTTACTTACCTGTCTTACATGGCAAGTGGAATTATCTTTGATATTCATGTATCCAAGTAAATGGATCTCATCTGTGAGTGAGTGGCTTGTGTCTGTGAAAGGAGCTTTATTAGCTCTCAGCAACCTTTTGGTTCACAGATATCTTCAGGAGAAAAATAGGCCAGGCACTACTGCTGAGACATGTGTTCAGAACAGGTTTGCAGGATTCATTTCATCTCTAATATTTGCAGCTTAGTTAAGGAGAAAGTATTTTTGGTAGTAGTAGTAGTGTTATTATGAGGTTGCAATAACTCGCAGAGTTAGAAATGAGACATGAGTTCTTCACTGGGTCAAAGTAAGCAGAGCTTTCTGGTGATCTAGAGGGTTTAAGGTGATATTTCTTTTAATTCTTCTGAAAATCGCATCCCAACCAACTGTTGCCCAACAGGTCTTTGCGCCTCTATGGTGAGAATCAAAATGGAATCCAGAAACTCTTTTTTTCATATCCCATCACTAGTAATGGGCAGTGTCAGCAGAAAGGCTAAAGAGTGATGGTGACCATAAATTGAACTCATGGGGCATACAGATGTGCTCTAGAAGGGGGGAGGAGAGGGCACATTAATTAACGAGCCATGCTAATTAAAAGTACCTGAACATCATGTTCATCAGTGTCCCCATGCCAAAAAATGGCAGCAGGGCTCTTCAAACTAAAGCTTGTTGAATGAGCTTTTGTTTAAAGTATCCCACACCATTTTTTTTGTGCAGGGATGTTGATACATGAGACTCTGGAGGCTGCTGGAGTGCATTAATTTCCATACTCCAGCAGACTTGATTAGTTGAGTCTGCTTCAATGTACTGCATTCACAGCATGTTAGAGGACTGCATGGGGGACTGAATGTCTATAGGAGTCCATAGGGCTTGATTATCCTAGTTCAGGGCCACAGTTCACTACCAGGAGATGATAATGGGGAACTTTCCACTGCCGTTCTTCCCCTCATGTTGTTCATTCCAATGTCAGTTGTAGTCAGTCCATTGCTAAACTTGTACTGCTTCTCTGAATTATTTTTAAAAATAACTATAGAGATATTATGTCTAACTTCACTGTTTTTGGTACATCCTCCAGCCTAGATTAAGGACAACGAAAAGTCCTTTTTCAAGTACATTGGGAGCAAGAAGAAGGCACCAGGCAATGTAGGGCCCCTGCAAGACACAAACGGTAATCTTGTGGCCATGCCAGACAAAAAAGCTGATATTTTTAACAGTTTCTTTGCCTCTGTTTTCTTGAACAGGGACCGGGATATCTCACCTACCAGAGGCAGGGATAGCTCTATCAAGCCTTCAGTCAGCGCAGATATAGTTAGGGATCTTGTGGAAGAGTTAGACATTTTAAAATCTGCAGGTCCAGATGCCCTCCACCCAAGGGTGGTGAGGGAGCTGGCAGGGGTCATCACAGAGCCTTTGGCCCGCTGTGTGAGAATTTGTGGTCATCTGACCAGGTGCCAGGGGATTGGAAACTGGCTAATGTGGTCCCAATTTTTAAGAAAGGAAGGAAGGAGGACCTAAGCAACTATAGGCCTTAAGCCTCACCTCGGTGCTCGGGAAGATCTTGGAGACAATCATCAAGGAGTACATCTGTGGGGGGTCTGCAGGGGAGATCATGCTCAGGGGCAATCAGCATGGGTTCATCAAAGGCAGGTGCTGCCTGACCAACCTGATAGTTACTTGGTCATAAAAGGCAAAATCCTTGGATGACGGTGTCGCCATGGACATAGTCTTTCTAGACTTTAAGAAGGCCTTTGAGACTGTCTCTATCCCATCCTCATCAATAAATTAAGTGACTGTAGCTTTGGTGCCTGCACAGTTGGATGGGTAAAAAATTGACTGGTGGGGTGCACCCAGAGAGTAGTGGTGGACGGATTGTACTCAAGATATGAGCAGTGGGGTCCCCCAAGGGCTTGGTCCTCAGTCCTGCACTGTTTAACATCTTCATCAGCGACTTGGACGAGGGGGTGAAAAGCATGCTGTCCAAGTTTGCTGATGACACGAAGATGTGGGGCAAGGTGGACACGCTTGAAGGGAGGGGGAGAGGCTGCAACTTGATTTAGACAGGCAACAAAAGTGGGCAGATGAGAATAGGATTATTCTCAGTACATTGAACATAGGTTCAACATAGACAAGTGCAGGGTGCTGCACCTTGAGAGAAGGAATCCACAGCATACATACAGGTTGGGGAGTTCCCCTATTGAAAGCACAGAGGCAGAAAGGGATCTTGGAGTCATTATTGACTCTAAGATGAACATGAGCTGCCAATGCTAGACCACAGCCAGCAAGGCCAGCCATACTTTGTCATAAATCCAAAGGTTCATCTCAAGCTGGTCCAGAGAGGTGATCCTCTGCCTCTATGCGGCTTTGGTCATGCCGCAGTTGGAGTACTGCATCCAGTACTGGGTGCTGCACTTCAAAAGGGATGTGGCCAGCGTTGAGAGGGTTCAGAGGAGGGCCACCTGCTTGATGAGAAGGCAGAAGAACAAGCCCTATGAGGAGAGACTGAAGGACTTGAACCTGTTCAGCCTCAGCAAGAGGATGCTGAGGGGGGACCTGGTGTCTGCCTACAAACTCATCAGGGAAGATCAACAGCAAATAGGCAGAGCCCTGTTCTCCCCAACACCACCTGGGGTGACGAGGAACAATGGTAATAAGGTAATGGAGAATAGGTTTAGGTTAGAGATCAGAAGGCAATATTTTACAGTTAGGGTGGCCAAAACCTGGAACCAACTTCCCAGGGAAGTGGTCCTTGCTTCTACCTTGGACAAATTCAAGAGGAGGTTGAATGATCACCTGTCTGGAGTCTTGTGACATTCTTGCCTGCGGCAAAGGGTCAGGCTAGATGATCTGTTCAGGTCCCTCCTGACCCTAGCTACTATGAAACTATAATGGGGCAGGCGTAGGTTTTATGTATTTCTGGTGTAACAGTTTAGTGCATTGAAGAAATGTAGTTGGAGCTGGTCCTTTCCCATATTCAGCCACAAGTAGAAGAGACTCAGACACACTTGCTGAAGAGAGAATTTTTTTTTTTTTAAATGTGGTTACTTTAAAAGTTGATCTTTTTTCCCCTTTCTCTCCACCTCTGACTGAACTGTAAGTACTGCTAACAATTCTTTGTCTTCAAATTAAGTGTGGGAAAGTGATTTTTAAAACCCAGCATTTCAGACGAGCTTTACTGACTTCAAAAAAAATCTTTATCATTTCATATGAACTCTGTCCTGTGTTTTGTAGAGTAGAAAATGCATGAATTTCTAATGTGAAGTGTGGTTTGCTCCCAGCTAGTTGTGCACTGCCTACCAACACTTTGTTGCAAGATCCACCCTGCTAAATATATACTAGGTCATTTTTGGAAATGTATTGCCACTAAATTGGCAGAC
Source organism: Caiman crocodilus (assembly GCA_030014935.1). Classification (NCBI taxonomy): domain Eukaryota; kingdom Metazoa; phylum Chordata; order Crocodylia; family Alligatoridae; genus Caiman; species Caiman crocodilus. The sequence goes on along the minus strand of JAGPOW010000304.1, from coordinate 81,317,263 downwards.
TGGCTGGAGCCAAACATACCTGCTTTGCAGTTATATCTGTTGGGTTGATAATTATGGTAATAAAGTGCTGGGGCAAAGAGACCTGTCAAGTAGGATTCAGCCAGTAAGAGTTCATTCTAAAATTGTTTTCTGTTTTTCGGGACTCAAGGTGAGCCATGGTTGAGGTTCCCAGGTATTACTTCAATACAAATAATGGTTGAATTCACATGAGCCCTGCAAGTAGATAGGAAAACTACAGATGTGTGCAACAAGGGCCTAGATCTTGATTGCGACTCTTGAGTGTTACTCTGGCACAAAATAAATATTGAATAAATATGATGATCTCAGTCTCACAAATTTCCAAGTGGAAATGAAATACAGAACAGAATCAGAAATTTAACTGTCTGAATCCTGAAGGAATTTTGCGATGCTGTTCTACAATTCTGTTCTACAACAGCTGTTCCCATAATGGTTCCTCATTGCTAGATTTCTAACATTTCAGGATTTGGTTTTCTTAGAAATTTGAAATCAGTCTCCAAAACGACGGTAACTTTTTATTCCAGTCCTTTCTGAAATATTGCTTGTTATCTGCCCCAGATCCTTCTATTAGGACAAGAGGAGGGCTATTGGCTGTAGTGAAGAGTCTTGCACTTTTGAAAGTGATTAAAACAAGAAAACAGGATGTTCTGTGGAGCTGTCAGGGACATATAGGGACTTCTTGGACTGTATTAACTCCTTGAAGACTGCATTTGGAAACTGCTAAGCTAAGTCTTAAATGTGAGATGACTTTTAGGATTTGTCAGTTAATCAAAAGTACTCTGATTTGAACTTCTGGAAGTAATCAGGAACCAGACTGCCCAGGGCATTTCTGAGTTAATATGAAGTGTGTTTATGTTAAGGTTTCCTGACTTTGAGGCATCTAAATCCCCTTTTGGATTACAGACATAAGCACCCATTTGGAAAAAATGGGCATTTCTTGTTAAGCAACAGCAGAGCTTCTGAAGTTTCCTGTTCATGTTTTGCTGAATTTTTTCAATGAACTCCTGTACTAGTGTAGTTTGGGGGAGGTGAAAAAAACCCAACCAAGACCAAAAAACCTAGTTTACTACTGTTCCTGACCCCTTGTCACCCCCAGGGGAGGGAGGGAGAGAGAGAATACTTAAAGTAGAATTAGAATTGATAGGAATGTTGCAGTTAAACTTTATAAATCATGCAAATGAGAGAAGAGAAATCTTGATTACATCATGTAGCTCATCTCTGTCAATGCAGAAGTGTTTCCTACAGTGAACGTTCCTACAGATTTTGTCTGCACTGCTGAATACCCACAATTGTCTCCTTTTCTTTCCCCTGGGAGACAATTGCACTGTCCAGTTGAGCATGTTAAGACTCAAAGCCCAAAACTTTCTCTGCTCAATAGTGGAAGAGGGAATTCCACTATTCCTCTTTCCTGATATTGCAAAATATTGTTGATATGCCACAATCCAAGATTAACTTTATATCTCACAAACAACTGCATTACTTTCCTGCCAGCTTTCAGTTGTCTTAATAGACAGCACACTTGACTAGCACCTTGCTGCAGTCATATTGGTTGGAACGAATTGGTCATCTATTCCACACAAGAAGATTATACCATCCATATTACACACCCCACATTAATTTCCCATCTTCATAGATTGAAAATATATTCTATTGTAGTAAAGAGAGATATTTTCTTTCAAGGTGAAATTAAACTTCTGTGAAAAGAATGAGCCTCTGCCTTCAATATAATTCCCACGGTGTATCTTCATAACAGCATGTGTCCCATTGACGAAATGCAAATGTCATTCATCTTTTTATTATTGATTGGCTTACAGAAAGCAGTGGAAATCTAATCCATGCAGCAATACTGAGTCAGTTTATCTTCTGTACTTATTTTTATTCTTACCATATAAAGAACATCAAAGAACTCAGCTGAGAGGAAAAAATCATGTTTTAGAAAAGGTGGTTATAAAAGCTGTTATTTTTCACTTGAAATGATTATTTTCTAGTTGTCTAGTACTGATTATGGGAATTTACCAACTTCAAATAAATAACCACTTGTTATCTACTTTTTACCCCATTTAACTTGTTTTAAGGGATGCATTGGGGAGGGGCAGGAGACCTATCCAGAACTGCAAGAACTTGACAAATTCATAGAGTGCTTTATCTTATTTAACAGATCTAATATCTGAAGACATTGGCATTACTTGTGCTCTGTGATGTATTGCACTTGAATGGACACATTTATGAGGAGGTCTCCAAAGTGCACTTATGAAAATCAGGGGTAGCCCTTGGCATTATACAGTGAAGTTTGTGGTTGCTCCATGGTTTGTTAGATCTTGGTATGGGCAGGTTTGGGGGCAGGTAAATAATAGTTACCAGATTGTTGTATCTCTTAAATGACATTTTGGAGTCTATGACTTTTTTTCTTTTGTTATTTATTCAAATTCTTGATGTTCCTATAGTATTTGGTATCTGTTCCATGCAGACACAAAAATTGCTGGAAAGGCTCTTTGACTTCAGATTTTCACTGCTGATGAATTGGTTTTAAATTTGCTTGTACAATTTGTCCAGAGAGATGGAAGAATAAGCATATGTTGTAGGAATTAGTGGAAATAAGTGCATATAACATATACATATTTGATGAGATACTTGTTGAGACTCTTGGGCAGCTCTAAGCATGGTAGTAGTTAGGTACTCTCTTGATTTAAAGGAGCAAGTCAAATATGACTTTAATTTGGGAGAACCCAATTACGTACGTGCATGCAATATTGTATATTTTCAGTCCTTATCTGCATTACTAAACATGATCTGCATTTGCATCAGCACAAAACATTTGTATTATGATGATACCTTCTTTCCTGACACTTGCCTGTCCAAAGTTAAGAACTAGTATCCCACCCAATATCCTCCTTTGCCTGTCAGAAGCACTCGATATAATCTGCCTGCTCCTCTTAAATGTTTGTCTTCCTTTTGTCTCCTTGTCTTCTCCTATTTGTGTAAGCTGTTGCTTTAACATGGCCTGTGGAGGATCTTCCTCATGCTTTTTTGAAATATCTGTGGGGGTTCCATAATTGCTCTCAGTCTCCTTTTCCTTTACACCTGAACTTTTGGTAATAACCATAAAAACAAACTCACTTACCCTTTCTGTATTGAAAACTCACAAAGCTACCTCTCTGGTCCAGATTTGAGTCTCTCCATTCAAAGTAAAATCTAAATCTGTGTCTGTGGCAGCTCCTTGTAGAAGCTCAACCAAGTAAGAACAGTGATGTTAATTTTCCCCTCTCATCTCAAACCCTTTCTGCTATACTGTGTCTTGATCACTGTAGATAACTTTACTATCTAGACCTTACCATTCAGGCCCATAACCTTGCTATTTCTTGGATACTCATTCAGTTTCCATCAAATTTTGTCAGGGCATCTTTAACATGGTCTTTTCTATGAACCTGCAGAGCTGAAAGCCTTATCTAACTTTCATTAGTTGCCACAATATTTTTTTCTTTTCAAGTTTGGTTCACACACTACTATTTAGGGTGCTTCTGCAAATACCATTCTCCTAATCTCTCCCTTTGATAATGTCACCCTTTCCCTGTGAAATTCCCCTGCCTGTCAATTTTGTATTCTCAAACATAAGCACAGTCTATTCCAACCCTTCCTGTCTCACTTGCTATGGAGATGCTGACCTAGGATATTGGGTCTCCACTTCGTATGTTTTCAAGTGCATACTTCTTGTATTCTCTCCCCTGCTGCTCTTCACGCTTAGGAGCTTTTGAAAAATATCCATGAACTTATCCCACATCAAATCGTATTTTGAAAACTTCTTGGAGATGATGCATACAAAAAACTTGACAATGATTAGATTGCAGTTGCGTTGATATCACTGCATCACCACTGGTCACACTGATCAATATTGTGCAGTTGTTCTCTTGTATTTCCCATCACCATCTATGCATCTGCATCTATTTGTTCCTCTTGCAACTTCTATGTAGATTGGAAAGAATACTGTTGGTAAGAATACTTTCTTTTTCCCTCCCCTTCCCATGTCTGACCATTGTCTAGCATAATGAAGTCCTAATACATGACAGGGTCGTGTGGGTGCTATACTCATAAAATAATTGTAATTCAGATAAGACATTCTTGTACCTAATGTTCATCACCTGCCCACACACAACTGTTCTTTAGTATTGTAGCAGTTGCTTATGCAGGTACATTGCATTCTTTTCTTTCCTTTTTCCCAAATTGTATGTCAGATGACTGATTTCTGTATTGTGGTCTGGAAAACACCCAGTGGAATATTAATTATGATTACAATAATAAAAGTAAGCACTGGGCCAAGGGAGAGCAAGGATGACATTCTTTTGATTGTCTAGCTGATACTTCAAGTCAACATGGTTACCTGGTCTTCTGCATTTTCATTGCTCCTCCTTTTATCCTGTTCCATGTGGCTACATATCAAAGCATAGGTTGTCTGTAGTGCTATATAGTACAGGTGACCTGTGCCAGGCAATCAGGTATTTCTTCCAGAGGCTTTACGATACAGTGTACCTTGTAATGAACAGAGGCTACTGCATAGGTAAGCTAGTGCAGTGGTTTTCAACTTATGGTCCATGCACCCCTGGGAAATCTATGAAAGATGGCAGTGAACAATCACAAGTATGTGAATAACACAGACTTACAAATCAAAGGGGTCCACACTTCTATTCAAAATTTTTTAGGGGTCTGCAAATGAAAAAAGGTTGAAAACCACTGCTGTAGTGAGATGCTTTACAACATATGTGGGATTGTAGGTGTTTTGTTTTGGTTTTTTTAATAATGAAATTATATATTCAGATTGATCACCTAAATTATAGTTTGTACTGCCTTGTAGAGTAGCTTCAAAGATGTGGTAGGTATTACTTTAAAAAGGACTGTGTTTATAAACAGCTCTCATATCACAATGGTGCAGAGATATGTGGGGGGAATAGATGTGTGTGGCAAGGCATGTTGTTTTGTCTAGACTCTAGCAACAACTCTGGGATTTTTCTTTGACTGGTGTGTGACATAAGGTAATGCTCTCATTAGCTGATGAGAATTCTTGTCCTACAGTTTGCACAGCTAATTACTATCAGTTTACACAATACCTATACATAAGTTTTAAAGCAAGAAAACTTTGTCAGCAGCATCAATTCATAAAAGAGTTTCTCCTGCATGGTACCCAGGAGACGACTTGTACCAGTCTTACAGAATCAAGACCTAAAGAGCAGTGCAGCACCCCACAGTAATTTTTGGAAATAATGAGTCTCTGTTTTGCAGTTACAAAAACTTTGGTTTATGTTTCTACAGTGAAAACAGTTAGAACACAGGGCTCTTCCTGTGTTCACAAAAGCACTTGGATTATTGAAACAGAACCTCATTCACCAGTTTTGCTGTTAAATGGAAAAGTGCACAGTTACTTATTTTGGATATTGAAAGCTAACAGGCAACACTTGCTTCCTGGCCCTCTTACATTTGTTGACTGTGGTTGTGTTTTGGATTTTAATAAATTGATAAATACATTAATGATTGCTAAAGTAGCTTTAATAGCTTAATTCTGGATGTGGTCCTTTTGCAACTCTAATTGACATTTTTCTCTTTTCCTTTCCTTAATCTGAGATATTAAAGTTAAAAATACAGTCCAATTCTTCATTCAGGATTCTCTCTCCTGGAGCATCCAGCTTTGCATCATGTCATTACCAGTTTATACAAGATTATGATTTATTCTGAGTGTTGAGCACAAGTATCCATTTGTCAAGGAAAATGTTAAACAAAAAGCACCAGGCTTGCTGGGAAAACAAGTAGCTAAAATAACTTATTTTAGCTGCTAAATGACAGAAACTAAATGCATTCAGATCTAAAAAGAGGGTTTTTTTAAATATTTGTGTTTTACTATAAAGAGTTAACAGACAAGGCTAGCGGTGCTCAACCTTCTAGCCCAGAGAGCCAGCTGAACAATGCAAGATCAGTCCAGCACATGTGGCCAGCTTGTGTGTACCAGATCTGGCCATGGAGTGAGCTCACTCCCTAGCCCCACTGAGCGACAGTGTGATTGAGGGCACAGGGCCACATCATCTGGCCTGTGGGGCTCCCCACAGGTTCAGAAATTTGGTAGCAGGGAAGCAGCAATTAATGCTGTCACTGCTCCTGCTGCCATGCATTTCACAGCTGTGGGGAGACCCACATGCTGGATTTGGCATGTGGTTTGGAGTTTGAGCTACACTGAAAAAGACTATAGGGTACCAATGCAAGATTAAAATGCTCCTTAAATGTCTAATGCTGTTTTCTTTTTTTTAGACTATGTATCCTCTTGTGTAAGTAGTTTATGAAGTAAAGATATATTTGAATCTTTTCTCAAACCTGCTCTGAGTTTATCCAAAGACACTATTATTAACATGATGTTTCCCACCAAGGTATCTGGAGAATGGCTTGTTGTTCTCTTCTCTCCTGTAATAAGCCAGCCAAAGTTAGAACTTAGAGACAGAGACTTCTCTTGAAGATGAAAAGAGGTTCACCTTGCAACATTTCTCTCTGGAGGGATGTTGGGCTTTAGAATATAATTTTTTTTGCTTACAGAAGTTTATTTGTAGGGTAAAGGCTTGACTGGTGAAGGAACAAAAAAAAAGATAGAGTTTCTGTAGATCAGAAAGTGTAAATTATTTTACCTTGAAGGTGGTGGATTTTTATTTATTTATTTTTTTTAAGTAATTCAAGTTCTGGACCAAGCATTGTAATGCTGAACTGAGAGAGCTGTTTTTGTTGGTGACATCCTTCAGCTTAATTCTGATCAAAAGGCATTTCATAGTGCATTTATCACTATGATATATAGATTGCCATTTATGAGTTTCCTTTTGCTCTGCATGCCAAAAAAAAAATGGTACTGACTAGTCTGAATATCCATTCTGGTATTATTTGACTTTCTGGTTTTAAAGTGGGTGTAAGGATGGTCCAGTGATGGTAGAGTTTGTCAGCACCACTGTCTCCCAGATAGCACTAAGGGATTGTTAAAGCACAATTATTCCTTAAATGGAAAGTGAAATATGAAAGCAGACAACTCAGTGTCCTAAAACGAAAGTCTAGCTTTACTACTACAACAAGTATTATCTTAGCAGTTTCTATATTCAGAGAGAAAAACATTCAGTACAGTAATCTCACCCAATTGCAGATGGTACTTTGCTCAACAGAAGGGGACAGCCACTTAGTTCCTGGAAGCAAAGGGTACGTTGTGGGCTGGGACGATCCAGACAGATGTTGAAAGCTGGATTTATGATGATGACAATGATGACTAACTTTCTTGCTCCCTCCCTTTATGCTTTTCTTCAGCTTCACTCCTTTGAGGACTCTGCTTTCGGATTGGTCTCTCTGTGGTCAGCATCCTGTCCATCTTGATCCCATCAACGTATGTCTTTGTCTAACAGACAGACCCATCACAAGCACACCTCTTAATTTGGCCTTTTCCTGATGTCTTACTCTGGGCATTGTCCATTGGTCTCCCTTATCACCTTTCATTAATATATCCAATCCTTTCATCCCTCTGATTCAGCTGGTTAGTGCCAAGTTCAGTTAATTGGAGCCGATAACAAAGCCATTGCTATGTTATGTTAAAAGTACTTCTCATTATGATAAAAATAAAATGTTAATAGGACAAAACTTAAGCAATGATTAAATAAGGCTAAATATAAACAATACTATAAGCAGGTGCAACTTCAAAGCATTAAATATAACAAGCTACCCTAACAAGTTGGCATGGGATGCAAAAGGCCAGAGCTCAGTTTTCTGCTCCATCAGAATCTTTCTCCATGCCCTTGAAAAGTGTGAAGTGAGAGTAATAGCATTTCTGTGTCATATTAATGTGTTCAAGATTGTGAACTTCAGGGGCAGATTGCAGGAGAGGAGGGTACAGTTTTGTCTCCCTCCCTTCTTCCCTCCCCCTTCGATTCCTTTTCTTCCCAAACTTTAAAAACAATTGCCTGGGAGAGGCAGCAGCATTTCTGTTCAGACAGCAGTGAGAGAGTCAGTTGACTTTATGGCTCATTATTAGGGGTCTACTTAACTTGTGGCAAGACAAAGCAATTTTCATGGCTTGGTTGCGGCACAAAGAGCCGATTTCGCAGGCATTTCCCAGCAGCCCTGCCCGTTGCTGCCGATTGGTGGGGAGGCATATACTGTATAATGTAATAGCAAATCCCGCAGAAAGTAAATTGTTATATAATTCATCATATTATAAATCTAAATATTAAATTTAAATATATTATAACTGTATATACAATATTAATTGTAACATAATTTATTATACGTAGCATTCTACAGAAAGTTTAGAAATATTAATGCTAACAATAGAAACATTTTCACTTCGCTAACTACTGGCAGCTAATCTACGTCACTAGCAGACGTGTCAGTATCACATGAGCTATGGCTCCAGTGGTTGTCATGCTGTCTTTGTATTACTGTAAGCATTGGGACATTTTAAAACAGTGTATTATATGAATAATGGGTTGGGTTTGTTAGGTTGATTTCATAGGAAATCATGGCTAATGCAGTATTTCGTGGTGATCAGACAGTGCCATTTTTCATGTGAACTCTGCAAAACTGCTAATTAAGACCCCATACTCATTATCAGCTCTCTGATTTCTGCTAATCTATCTCCACTTCATAGGTGTTAACAGTAGGGGTGTAGGAAGCGGGCAGTATTAGATTAGGATTCAGTGCAATTTGGGGGAACAGTGATTTGATTAGCTGATGTGGAATACTGTCCCAATTCGATTTGGCCGAGTCTGAAGGTTTGATTCTGATTTGGAGAATCAGCAATTCAGCCATAGACGCAGCTTTATATGCTTTTTTCTATGTGCCTTGAGGCACCAGGTGTGGCTTGTGAACACTGAGATGGTGGGGCAGTAAGGAGTATCCCATGGGACCATGGGCTGGGTGGAGCCCCGCTAAGTCGCGAACCCACAAATAGACGAGAAGCACTTCTGGGTCTGCTGCTGAGTATGCAGGAACCCCCCCCACCTCTACAGCTTGGCAGTTGGCCATAGGGGGACCCCGAGTGCCCCCTCAGACCCAGAAGATACGAGTCATGGAACCAGAGGGCAGGGGAGGGTCCCCCACATGCTCTGCAGCAGACCTGGAAGTCGACAAGAAGTACTTCTGGTCCACTTCCGGGTCCACCACCAAGTGCGTGGGGGATCTTCCTGTGCTTTCATGGGAAACTCCATCCACCCCGCCATCCCAGCATTCATGAGCCATGCCTGGTGCCTCGAGGTACATAGAAAAAAAACATGTAAAGCTGTGTCTATGGTGGAATTGTAGAATCTCTCCAAATTGAATTGGAGGCTTCCGATTTGATTCAGAGAGATTAATGGGTCTCCTGATTCGATTTGGATTTGGAGATTTGGTCACTAAATGGACCCGAATCTTCTCCGAATTAAATGGGTAATGAAAGCTTCACATGGCCTTTGTTAATAGCTCTCTATCCTTTTTAATGGTCTTGATGTTCCACCACTCAAACTAGGCAGGCAAGGTTCTTTGATCTTATCTCTCCGTGTCTTTCATGTGATATCTTATACTAGACCAACTGAGTAGTTGGAAAAAAGTTCTTTGCAAGTTTTTGGACGCACACATCCTTCTTCAGGTGTAGGGAGTCTCTGATTGTGCCCGAAAGCTTGCAAAGAACTTTTTTCCAACTACTCAGTCTAATAAGATATTACATCTGCTCAAAAAACCTTTCCTTCGTATGTCCCTTGACCAACTACAACTAAAAACCCAGCTGTTCAAACTATGCTTTCTTTTGGAATTGTGGTGTCTGTTTAGTTTTAGTTCTAGCTGAAAATCTGAATTCAGATATGGTATACCATATTTATTTGAATCTAAGAGGACTCCTTAATAATTAGATTCTATATATGGAAAATTTATTATTTGTTATAATTTTCCACATATAGAATCTAATTACTGGAGGGTTGTCATATACTTCACTTCTCCCACTGCTGCAGAGAGGCAAGCAGTGGGGAGACAGGTGGTATGGGGAGGTTAAGCAGCTTGCTCCCTACTTGTGTCTACCTCATTGTCATGTCTGCTTCCCTCCCCCTTTCCTCTCCCCCCAACAGCCTTTTTTCCCTTCCTTCTCCTTGTGCCCCTCTAACTTGTGCTCTCTGCTTCCTCTTACCCATGCTCTGCCCCAGCAGGCTTTGTCCCCATTCAAGCCTGGGGCATGGGGCACACCTGGAGCCATGCTCAGTGCTGCAGCTTGCAGCATGGACAGAGCCTACTGGCACAAAGTAAAGGTAGGGAAGGAGAGGGGCAAGTGAGGGACCAGAGCCTGGGGGGAGCAGAGACTGGATGGGGAGTGGGGGGGAAAGAGGCTGAAGTGGAGAGTTGACAGGGACCAGAGAAAGTGAGAGAGGGGAGGGGAAAGGCAGCAGCTGCAGCTACAGCCCTGACCACAGGTAGGGACTAGAGCTGAGGCATAGCAGCTTCCTGCTCCCCACCCTTGCAGTTGGGTCCATCTAAGACAAGGGGCTTTTCCTTCATATTAAATGGGGAAAAAAACCTCATCTTACAGTTGAATAAAGATGGGATTAATGACTAACAGTGAAGCATTGGCAGCACTACCAATTGCTCAGGAAGGCTAAATTTTTATTTTTGAATCTGAATAAAAGATGTACATTTAACTGTAATGACTATAGGACTAATGACATATTTTTTGACTATTTTGACTTTTGACTATTTTGATTCTTTTACTATTTTGACTTTTGGTTTGTTGTGGGTTTTTTAAAACATATATTACCTAACAAATTAGTGTTCATGTTGATAGTTGTTTGTTTTTGCTTTGATCTTAAACTGAGTAACACAGTTCTAGTCCTGATATAGCATATTAGCAATACTTCTTGTTTTTCTTTAAATAGAGAAAAGTATATATAGCATTGTGTGTGATATGCCACACTTTTTTTACTGTCCTTTTAAAAATCCTAGATCTGCCCATCTGAGGCTTTCAGATATTATGTTGATGGGGCTATGTAGTTACAGTAGATTCCCATTCTGACTGGGAATACTCAGCCTTTCATCATCTTTGGAGGTAGTAAACCACATGCTAATAGTTTATCTGTGTGAGGGTCTGTCTCCACAGACTTTGAAAAATATGGTTCTCTGGTCAGCAAAGGCTCTTTTGATCTGTCCTTGACCTAGTCCCATGAGTTTTGTCACACCTGACCTCAGTTTTCTAGTGTAGTATGTCTGTCTTAGGAAAAGCTAGATTTTAGTAGTGTGCATTGTATTTATGGTTGGAAAAAGATTTTGATCTTTTTAAGATGAAAGGCACTGCATGTATATTTTGTTCCATGTAATATAGTACCTTGTCCCTTATCCTGCAGCACAGGATATAAATACAAAACTAAATTCTGTTAAATTCATGTTTAATGTACTGAGGGAATTGTTGGATTTTGTTGCTTTGTGCCGGTGCATTTTTGTGTGTATCAGTATGTACTGTCACATATAGTACGCTTATTTTTGCCTGCATCACTTTCACAAGCTGTGATCAAATTAAAACTTTAAGAAGTTAAACCAAAAAAGCATACATTTTTAGCAAGAGAAGTTTTGAAAGAGGATTATAGATCAGGCATTGGTAATATGATTGCAGCCGAAGCAAAATTAGCTACAACAGCTTGTCCTTTGGGACTTAGCACTGTGATATTCTATAAGGGTCTAAGCCAAGCTGTTGGCACCAGCTGAGTTGGGAAGGTTGGAGCTGATTCAGGAAATGGCAGATCTACCATAGTGCCTCTGAGGACAAGTGTTGTTTTCCGATACTGGAGCTGAACTTCCAAAGAGATCAGTCTGTAAAACCAGACAAAGCCACCATGAAGTGTTACCACATGAGAAATATAAAAGGTTTAGTGCTCCAGTGTTTGGGGGGGTATAAGGGAAAATGCTGGTGAGTCAGTAGAAGTGGCATCTCTTGGAGATGTAAGACTCTCCAAGAGTACTTGTGGTCATTGGCTGCCTGTACACATGCTCCTTCTCATTCTAATTACAATGTTCCAGCATCACTGCACCATCACATGTATTAATCCCCTGCATATTTTAAAATGGCTGCAGGGTGCTTTATCTAAACCTCGTTGATCAAGGTTTAGATAAAGTGTCCCCTGGCCATTTTTAAACTCATGGGGGCTTAATACACGTGTTGCTGTGGTAGTTCAATTGGAGTAGCTGCCCAGAAGTAGCTCTAATTATAACAATCCTCCCTCTTCCCTACCTCCGAGCTTGCATATGCAGCCATTGACACTACTAATACCTATTGAGTTCTGCATGGCTTGGACATGCATCTGAGGTATGTCCTTATTTTGCACCTGAAGGCAAAAACTCCAACAAAGGAGTTTGTGTGCCACTGAGTTCTCATGTTTATTGGTATTGAATCAGGATCCCATCATGCTAGGGGTTCTACAGTAGCACAAAGATAATTGCCTCCAACTGCAAAATGAGAGGTAGTTCATTAAAATTAAATATGAGCAGCCACTACAGTGTGCACATGTGTTTTGTGGTGCCTCAAAGCCATTTGAGGCACTGCAAACTGAATGTAGTGCATGTGCACCTGTGTGCCACACTGCTAACTTCCAGAACAGTGGGATTTTTTGACACACTGGGAGATCTTGGCATCAGAAAAAAACCCACCAAAAACAGTGGCAGTGCAGGAGCATGCCCTGCCAGAAACAGGCTCTGGCTGCTGGCTAGGCTCTGAGTGGCAGGATCACTGTCGCTGTTCCCTTGGGAGGCCCCTAGGACCTCGGGTAAGGTTCCTGGGGTCAGCACAGGTGCTGGCCCAGCCTTCCCTACCCCACCTGGGTCTTTTTGCCATGCACCATATTTGACCCGCTACTATTTGCCCAGAAGGAAACAGGTGACCCTGCACGTGTGTGCTTGTGGAGGTGCGCCAAAGCGGACTACTCATGCTTATAGGTAGACACATGTTTAAAAACCCATATCTGAATCTATCTTGAAAGCATTCTGACAGAGCATTTTCTCTGTGTACAGTTTCTGAACTTACTTCTTTCTCTGCCTTCCTTTGGTCAGTAGAATCAATAGAATCAACAGAATCAGAAACAATAGTCTAAAGCTGCAGCAAGGGAAATTTAGGCTAGATATTAGGAAAAACTTTCTCACTAGGAGGGTAGTAAAGCACTGGAACAGGTTACCCAGAGCAGAGAGGTTGTGGAATCTCATTCCTTGGAGGTTTTTAAGACCAGACTAGACAAAGCCTTGGTTTAGCAATGGTCATTTTTTGATAAGGCGGTTGGACTAGATGATCTCCCGAAGTCCCTTCCAACCCCCATTTTCTATGCTTCTATGAATGTGTTTGTCCTTATCTGTTCTCCTAGAAAGTCATTCAGGTATGCAGCAATTGAACAGTGAATCTTAAAATGGTCAGAAGAGAGTGGCTGCTTTTTTGTGAGATGAGGCACATAAGGTGGAGCAGTTTCTTTAAATTATCTGGATTTTTATTCTTACTTAAACTTTCTATGCAAGTGCCCAGAGATAATGATTTAGCCCATCTGAATATATTCAGAACGAATTATTAGGGAGGGTGGTGATGATGATTACGACCTTCCAGGGTGCATTGTACTACATAAATGCATAATCTAATTATTTGCAAGCTGACTTTTCTAATCTTAAAGTCAGTTTCTTTAAAATGACAGAAAACCTGAAATTTAAAGCCTCCCTTCCCCTGGAATGCTGAGCTTGTAGCAAGGCTGTCCGGGTGTCTGGGAACCTGGGTCTGAAATCGACAGGTGGCTTTCCACCGCAGGAGAATTATTGTGGGGGAATCTACTACACATATAACTCCAGTTTTCTCAAATGATCATTACACTCAGTGGCTAGAAGCCCTGGGTTGCATACTAGTCATTCTTTCTTCTTCATGGCCATCTTAATTATAAATCCTGCTATGTCCCATAGTGGAGACTTTTAATATGACAAAGCAGCACATTGCTTTGGTCTCCTGTGACTACAAGGGATTATCGGCCTTATCCCTTATGGGATAATAAGGGCTTAACTGCTTCACTGCTGAATTCTTATCTGCAATGCCATATGTGCTTTATTTAGGGGTTAAAGGCTTAAATTCATTGTTGACAGATCCCACAACTACAGTGGGGAGTAACCATGAGGTTATAAGTTAGCGATGAACTCATCACATTCTAGGCAAAGTAGCAGCATGGTTCAATTATTGGGTCATTGGACTGGATTTTGAAAGACCTTTTATTGATCTGAACAAATTTAAATTTTATTGCTGTCCCTCCCAGTCCCCACCCCCCACACTTTTTCCCTAATTTTTTTCAACTTGAAAGCTCTCTGCAGCAGAAACAGCACAGTGACAGCCCAATGGACTTGCTGTAGTAATACAAATAGAGAGAGAGTCAGGTTTTCTGACAGAGTAATAAAGGGAGACACTTTCATCTCATTTTTACAGTATGAGTGTATTGGTACCCAGCTACATTAATAGACAAAGTCAGCAGGGTCACTGTTGTATAGTCTGAGCTGAGTTTTGGGGAGCAGATCATTGACCCTTCAGTCTTGAAGCTGCCGTATTCCACTGACACCCCTTTAAAGGTTGATTTGAAGTTAAAGCAATCTCAGAATTTGCAGGATTACAACCAGGTGTTTGTATACCTGTTTAGTACCGGAGTATGAGATTGGCTTCATATCTTCAGGATGGGGAGTTTGATGGGCCTCATAATTATAACTCATAAGTAAAGTTGTGAACACATAATTATCTTTTTCAGCTAAAATGATAGTTCCTCTTGGCACATCTGTCCAGTATAAACCCAAATTACATTCTTGAGAGAGAGAGAGAAATAGTCGCATCTTCAACCTAAAGCAGAAGACAGTGGTCAAAACCCCTAAATATTATTCCTAGATCTGCTACAGGTCTTTTATGGGACCTTATATAACTCTTAGCCTTCTTGTCCCAGTTGGCACACTTTTAAAACGAGGATACCACTTCTGCCAGAGTGGTCATGTAGGGATTCATTCTTTCTGATCATTAAAGTGCTATGAGATCATTTGATGTCAGAAGTACAATCCTTGCTAACTTTATATAAAAAAGGAACCTAGTTAGGTAATGTAAGAGCAATGTACAGCTTTCTTATCTAGTCTTTTCTCTCCTGTTTACTACTGCTGGTGAACATTCCTTCTGACAGTCCTGGCAACCACATGGAGCCAGTTTAGTAATAAAATATGAAACCATTTCCCCTCTTCACCCTTTGCCCTTTCTCTTTTTGTTTAAATCTGTATTGATTTGGTGCCACCTACTGCTTCCACATTAGCTCTGTTTCTTAAGCAGCCCACATTCCCCTTCTCTTCCACCACACTAAACAGGCCTTGTGAGCTTTGACTCATTGAGTTTTTTGGTTGTTTTTTTTTTTTTGTCTGTATATAAGCTGAAGTAACAGCTGCACTAGAGGAAGCTAAACTTGGGGTTGCAGATTGCACCAGAAATCTCTCAGTGTCTGCACTGATTAAAGTAGGCTGTGTGCACCTCTTCACTATGTACAAGGAATTCCTATCCCAACCACCCATCAATGTACATGCAAATTCGCTGTTTCTTAACTAGCATTCATAAAACACACTTAATTCAGAAAGAGTTTGGAGCTGTGTGTATGGTGTAGGCACATATTTTTGAAACCAGCACTGAAATGCCATGTTTGGGGTGGGGCAAAGCAGCTATTTGATGCTGTTGGACACATGGAATAGGAAGAATAGAGTGCCCTCATTTGTTTATGGTAGTGTCTGGGTTGTACAAGGCACTTTTCAAAGCTTCAGTTAGAGGCACTCTCTCCTTGCCTTGGGCACCTTAGAGGTGAATGACAGACATCCAACAGTGGAGTAAGTTGAGATTTCTTAAGTGATGTGACTTTTCTGCTTTCAAACTGGATGGCTAGACCTAATCTATCCTAGATCGGGGTGCCCAACTAACTCCACCCCTGGAACTGATCTGTACCATGGGGCTCTTGGGGGGCTGGTTCTGGATATGTTGTGTGGCAGGTGGTGGCAGCAAGGGTTGGCACAACTATTGCTTACCCCTGTCTGGCATTGCCAGTGGGGCTCCATGCACCTGCTTTCAGTGGGTGGGCCCTGCCTCTGAGTCCCCCAGAACCCACATGAAGCACTTTGGGCCAGACTGCCTGCAGGGTTTAAGGTTGACAACCCTGCTCTAACTTTTACAAATGTTAGGATCAAAGACAGTGGTTCTCCCAACATCTGCCATAGGTTGTCACTGATCTTAAGAAGAAAAATAATTGGGGCCACGTAATGAGTCATTCTTTAGATTGAAGGTTTAGGAAACTGAGGTTCATTCTTGTGAATGAATGTTACTTATGGATTTGCATTTTCTTGTGCCTGTCCATCTGCCTTCATAAGTAATCCTCCCTTCCTCTCAAACTTTGAATCAGAAATGTAACCATCAGACAATTTTAAGTGGTGAGGGAGGAGAGAAGGATTAAAATTTTTCACTCAGATTAGAAGTCTTCAAATAATCACTAGCAAGTGTCCATTTTTTTTTGCCTGTAACAGATGGCTTAGGTGGCACTGGAGCTGTAGTGGAGGGAGCTTGTCTCATCCTTCAGTTCTCAGCACCAGCTTGGGATGCTTGTCTTTCTGTACTTCTGATATGTTTAGCATCACTGCAAACAAAAGCAATCCATCCAGAGACTAGTCCCTACGGGGATTTGGAAGACAAGTTTATAAGCAGACCTCTACAGAGAAATTTGTGGGTGGCATCAAATGTGATTATTTAAGGCAGGGATCAGGGGTTTTCTGGCAGGGGGTTGGAATAACCCAGCTCCAGGCAGAGGAGGGTGGGAATTGGGGCCCAGCTGTCACTGTCACTTCTCCCCACTGCTCAGCTGAAGTGTAGCGTGGTGAAAGCCCACCTCTGCTGCAGCCTGTGTTGCCCGACTGTGGCAGGGCATAGGCAGAGACCCTCTGTGGTGCTGTCCAGGGAGAGCCCTCCCCCTGGTGCTAAATACAGCCATAGCCACGGCTCTGCAAGTTGGATCCAAAATTGCTGTTGACCACATCATGCTCCTGGGCTGTAGGTTGCTAACCCTTAATTTAAGGAGATACAGAAATTAAAAGGAGTTCTTCTTTGCCCTCTCTGGGGATGGACTTGGGCCAAGAGGCTGCTTCTATCCCTATGTTGTGTAGTTCAATGAATGTGGAATTTATGTTCTACACACCCTGCTTAATCTAGGGTTTTCTCCTGAATGGCAGGCAGGCATCTTCATTATAGAGTTGAGTAAATTCAGATAAAAAAGTTTGTGACCCTGTTGAACTGTAGAGGCAGGAGCAAAACCAACAAGAGTTCTTATTTGTAGTCTTCTGTCATATGTACAAGTCAACACTAATTCCCGCTTCCAGTAAACTAGGCTGTGTCTGTGCCAGTCTTTCCAGAAGAAAAAATGTTCTTAATGTGGACGAAGCTTGTATATGCAGACTGAGCAGTTGGCTTGGTTATATCTGTTGGAGATCACACCTCTTCACTACCCTGACCAGCATAGTTATGCCTGAAGTCTGGTGTAGGTATTACCTTTGTTGAGTCAGTTTTATGTTAATGAAACAAGGTAGAAAGTGGGAGTAGCAGCAGGGCAAGTGCTGTGTTTTTATGTAGCATCTTCATATGACAAAGCAAAAATTAAACCTCACAGTTTCGCACGAGACAGGTAAACGCTATCTCTATCCATGAAATAGAGATGATAAATTGAGGAAAATCAAGTGAAGTCAGTTAGTTGAGAAGAGACTTCAGTAGTCTGAATCTTCTACTTACCTAGTCTCTGTCTCTCTCTTTTTATTGTTAGCCAGTTTCTTCTAGTGTGTTAGACAGTCGGGACTTGGGATACATCATTTCTCTTACCAGAGAGAACACAGAAAGATCAGATTTGAGTACTGTGCAGATGTACTTTGTAGAAGAATGATTTGAGAGCTCAGACTCTGGTTTTGCTTTCTGCCTTTTATGATGTCAGAGCATATCGTCCAAACAGGGTGACACAGGAGTAGATGCAAATACATATCTGATGTTCTGTAATCAAACTGATCTCTTTTCAGGGTTTCTTGTTACAAAGCACAGATACTGATTGGTTGTAGCTAGAGGTCTAAACACTTTCATCTAACCACCTTGGAAACAGGTTTGAAATATTGGTAATATTTAAGCTGCATACTGTTGTATACCAGTTATAGCATGTGTGGGTCTTTTAAGCTAAGTATAGGCATTTGGGAAAAGTTAAATTGGTTCAAAATGGCTGCTCAATATCAGGTAAGTCAGGATGGGGGGGCTAGCAGCAGGCTGGGGGTTCAGCAGGTTGGAGGGGGTGGGGGGCAGGCATGATCCATGGGTTAGGTGGGGCTTCAGGTGTGACCCACGAAAGGTAGTGGGGGGCAGGTGCGGCCCACAGGTAGGGTAGGGAGGCAGGCATGACCCACAAGGTTGTCTGCTTGTGAGTTGACCAGAGTGCCTGGTGAAGTCTATGGGAAGGGCTTGGGTGGGAATCAGGGACTACATTTAGCCCTGGATCTCCCCACTCCGGCAAACCTATACCCCAATCCCTCCTGCCCCTCCCGGCACTGGGACATCCTTGCTTGGCTCTGGCAGCAGTGAACACTGATAAAAGTGCCTGCACCCAGAGCAGCTTTTGGGATGGGATTTGAGAGGGCTAGCTGGACTGAGCCGGGGGCAGAAAATAGCCCAGGGGATGCGGGGGGCAGAGGGTGAAAAGAGCAGCCCTAGATCTGGTGCAAGTAGCTGGGCTTTTCCAGCCCCAAGGCTGCACAGGTAAAACTTAGAAGTGCCATGCACTGGTTTGACCTGAATGGAGTATGTTTGATACTACGTAGGTCCAGGTTTATCTTAAACCAAGTTCTGCAGTTTTAGACCGCTTTGTGTGCATGGGACTTCTGTACAGACTAACTGCTGGTCATTGAAACCAGGTCTGTACCAGGATGAACTAAGTTTAAATCGGGCAGCTGTTTTGATCCCTGTTTAAACAACTGAATATCTTTAGTTAGCCTTAGAAGAGACACGAAGAACTTTGACCTGATTTAGGTAGATAGGAGGTCCAGTTTGTCCTGAACATTGCCTACTTTTATCTTCCTGTACCTCCCACCAGAGAGAGAGAGCAGCATTGCAGTAGCACTGAATGCTGTAGCAATTGGTTTGGAATCCTTTGCAATGAAAGATGTTGTCTGAGTAAAATACTTGTCCTTCTGTACTAATAAAATGTGAAGAGCGTAGTATGACATTTTTTCCCTGAATACTTTAAAACTTTTTTTTTTTTTTTTAGCAAGTGTTAAATATTTCATGCCAATATTTTTGGAAGGAGCCATACTTCCCCCCCCGCAACCTCCTTAAAGTGAAACACGAGGCCTTTTTTATTCAGCCCAGATGGTGTGTGCTTTTTAAAGTGAGCAATGTGTTACAGTGAAAATGGGCCACTTTTTAACTTTTCTTAATTGAATGTATGCATGTAGTTAGTATCTGCTTTAGATTCAGAATTGGTCAAAGAGGCTTGTAGGGTAAATATATCAGCTATTGGAAGCTGCCTCTGCCAGACTGAAAGAATTTCTGCCATTGCCAACAGCCAGTAGTATAGCAACTTGGCTGCAGAAAAGCTGACAGGTGTGTGAAAATTTTTTAAAGTAGTGGTTTGATCCTTCAGAGAAATGGACAAAATGAACTAATTTGGTCTTTCTTGCATCTGTTTTCAGTGTTTCTGTAACACCTATGCCCTATGAATTAGCCAGCGTCCTGTGTTTTGGTTGAATGGGCAGAAATAGTGCATGCCAGGGGTCAAGGGGCAACAACTGGATTGAAGATGCCGTCACAGTCTTTTAGATTTGTTGATATTGATTAGGAGAGACTGAAGGAGACTCCCAACACTTGTGACCAGTTGTGCTTATTTTACATATTATAATTACTGAGTGAAAAAGTAGGTGCCCACAAGTTTGTTTGCCTCGGGTCCACTGAAGGGTTAATCCGGCCTGGCTAATTATAACTGTAATTAAGTGAAGATTTTATGTGGACTTAGCTGAGATATTTATTCATTCTGTATCACTTTCCCCTCTGGTAAAAAGGGACAAAGAATTCTTTTTTAAAGGACATTGTTAGGATAAATTTGAGTGTCATTAGAAAGCCTATAAACAATCCTTTATTAGCTGCTGAATGGGATTTAATTTCTATACCAAGAATCCTGATCTGTTATATCTGCATCTCTTTGGGACAGCATAATCATTTTGTATTTAAAAGGAATATTAAAAGGGGAAGAGAAACTTGGAATGCAGAGATTTCCTTTAAGAAATTTGGCTTGACTTAGACTGAATCTGAGGCACTGGTCTTAGTCATTTTAGGTAAAATATAGAAAACAAATAAAATATTAGAGTTTAGAAGTTCCAGAGTCTACAAGACCCACTGTATCTGGAAACAGTTATGACTAGCTGTCTTCTGCTTAGAGAACATTAGTTAAGGCAAAAGAGTGGAGAGTTAGATTTGGGTACCATTCGTAGCTCTGCCAGACTTCCTGTAACACAACTCTGGCTCTCATTCAAGGGTGGATTCAGGGAGGTGCAGTTGCAGCCTCTCCACCTTCGATTACTGCTCCACCCAAACTTTAAAACCAACTGCCTTGGAGTGCAACATCATTTGTATTCAGGCTTTGCTGAGAGAGTTGATTAACTTGATGGGTCATTATTGTCTCTCTGATTCCTGCTAATCTCTCTGCCCATTTCACAGGTGTTAATAACAGTCTATCATTTTTAATAGTCTTCATGGCAACAAAAATATGCAAACCCTAGATCATACTTTTGCTTCCACTGATAGCAGTAGTATCGGAGGAAGATAGCCCTGTACCTGCTGTGATTTGGATTTAAACCTTAGTGTGGACCAGGGCTTCACCTTAATTTCCTTAGCTGCAGAACAGAGATAATACAACCTGCATTTAGTGCATGGTAAATCTTAATTCCTTAATGGTGTAACAGCATAAAGCCTTTGGCTCTTTCTGTCTCAGGATCTCTCAAGAAAATGCCTGTTATTAAAATTACTAAACAGGGAACATCTCCAAAGAGAGTGTTCCTGTAGCGTCACATTGCCCATATGTATGTGTGTTGTTTTTTTGGTTTTTTTAACTGATCCCATTAGGATCTGGTACTGAAGTTTAAGCTGTTATATACTGTATAATTAGACTAAAAAGAATGCAGATCAGCTGTGAGCCAGGAAAAAAATGGATCAAGCTCTGTTATTTTGGTTTTAACCTGGCTAATCATATATTGCTTTCCCTGATAGTGGGGCACGTGCACTGTATTTTTAGCATATTGGTTGCTTTTTACTGTTTAAAGGTTACTGTAAGGTTCACAATGTTCACCCTCTATGTGTAGTTGTTTAAAAGTGTTGATTTGACTTAGCAATTGCTTAGCAGATACAGATCAATGATGCAAAGAATGACTTGAACTGGATTCAGGTGACGGTAAAAATTGACTTGTTGGTTGAGCATAAAATTGCAAAACTCCTTGTATCTGCAGTGATGCTCTGAGGCTTTTCACTTGCCAGGTGCTTACTGCTGGTAACTGTAGCCAGCAGTGGCTCCAGTTGAACTGATGCTTCATGTGGTTTTCTCTGCAAGAGTAGTCAAGGACAAATCGTTTTCAGTACTACTTTAGGAATGATGATTCAGATCTGAACTGGAGCTGGATATGGTTTGTCTCAAGCTGTTGACAGCAGTAGATACTTCTGCTAGTAAAGACAAGCTAGAGTGGGCAGGCGTTCAACTCAGGGACTCTTTCCAGCATGTACTAGATAGTGACCTCTATGCATTGGGATGTGGGTCAAATGAAATTGGCTTCACTTGAATGAGTATGTAATGAAGCAGAGAATGTAAAAAGAAGAAATGGATAAAATTGACAAAAGCAGAAGGAAATAAAAGTGTTTGCATTGCATGTGATCTAGGCCTGTTCTTTGAAAGCTGATTTCTTTTATGCAGCACTGAAGATTAATATGGATAGAGCTGAAAGCATAGCTAATTGTTAAAGTTCCCAACTCATAAACAACCGAAAATACTAGTTTTTAACAACACAGGATACATTTTTCTAACCATGGCATCTGCTCCAGACAAATTATCTGGAAAAAATTTCAGTAAAAGACTAGATTGTCCATTTGCAAAGATAAAATCAGAGCAAAATGTTATATAACTGGTATTGAAATAAGTGTAAGATCCTCTCTCTTTTGTTAAAAAAGAATAGGCCAAGGGTCAGCAACCCCCCTCACGCATGCCAAGCATGGTACGCAAGGCCATTTTGCTCGGCACACCGCTGCCAGCCACAGAGCTGAAGCTGCTTCCAGCAAGTGGCTGGGAGGCTGCAAGCCCTGCTGCAAGAAGACTGGGGTCCGTGGTTCCACTGCATCAAACAGTGGCTCCAGGCATGTTGGCACTCTGGCACCTTCCAAGGTAGACATTGTGGGTTTTTTGGCACTCCGGCCAAAAAACGTTGCCTACCTCTGGAAGGCAACTGTCAAGGGAGCACAGAGAGTAGATTGTAGTATTATCATCCCCAAGTGTTCAAAGGGCACAAGAATATCTTAACAATCAGAAGTTGTTATTCTTTTTTATATGTTTTCTTTCTTTCATTTTTTAAATTTGCCTTTCCTGGTTTTTGAGTCATTAGGATACAAAGAGTAAAATTTTCAATTTGCACAGCAAAGTTTTAGGGTTAGAAATGTTGTTGTTCCCACTCTTGCTCCCCCACCTCTACATTTCTCAGCTTTTAAATATGAGAAAGCTGAGATTTTCTTAAAATTATCTGTCTCCAAGAGATGAGGCTTTATGCAACACACCAAATATGTTCATATTAACGGTTGAGAAAGTTGGTAATAGTGAGATTGGAATGGGGGAGTGGAGGCTGCTGGGAAGGGGGTTAGGACCACTGATGGGGGTTGGAGGAATGATGTCTTAGGGGATCAGTAGCTGGAAGAGAGAAGACAAAAATGGGATGAGAACCCTGAGTAGGGTTGGCAGTCTACGCAACTGAGGTGGCAAACTATGAAGGGAGGAAAAACATCTTTCTTCCACCATCTGTCCCATTCATTATTATTCTGTAGTTCAGATTCGAAGCTTTACAGTATTGCTCTTCACTTTGAATCAGAAAAAAGGGATTCCTATCTGTGAGCTTGCACCTTCAGTTTTCTTTAAGAGATTATTGCATATTCCCTCTCTTTTTTTTCCTGAAGTTTAGTGGGTTACCTGCATTTAACACCTTCAAGGAATTGAGATTACTGAGTGGAGCCACATTTGACCCAGAGACTTGGCCCTCATGCTTCCATCCTGCTCTGAAGCCCTCCTTCCATTCTAGTGCTGAATCTGCTTTCTTTGCCAGACTGTTTTAATGTGCCAGCTGCCTTTCTTGCCTGTGAACAGATGTATGCCAGGGGACTAGATTAAGACCAGGAAGCTCACTTCTAATTTTCACTAGCAGCCCTGTATTTAAAACTAAATTGAAAAGCTAGTATGCATTAACCAACATACCATCTAGTTCCCAGCCCCTGGGGGATAGAAAAATGTTTTGCAGACAAAATACTAATCAGGCAGAATTATGGGGATTTGGAACCCAATTTGTAGTCTTGTTTGGTTTTACATGGGTGTATGCCTTAGAGGAGAAGGAACCCAGAGATCTCTGCAATTTGGGAAAATCCCACAGGATGTAGTCGCTGGGAATGAGGGAGGGGAAGATGATGCTTCTGGGTTGGAGAGTAATAGTAAAAGGTAAACTTCTCAAAGAAACAGGTTCCCTGAAAATCATCATGTGTTTTAATTCTTCCACTGGTGAACAGCAGCATCATTGGCCTTGCATTTGTCTGTATATACCAGTGGACTACAATTTAAGAAGCTAGAGTCACTTCTGTAAATCATGTTGGATCTTTTCTTTTTGTCCCCTTCTTTTGCAGATAGCCAGCTGTTGCCTGGAAACAACTTCACAAATGAATGTAATATTCCTGGAAACTTCATGTGTAGTAACGGGCGCTGCATCCCGGGGGCCTGGCAGTGTGATGGGCTGCCCGACTGCTTTGATGAAAGTGATGAAAAGGAATGCCGTAAGTTATCACTGCCATTATCGTTGCACATTTTTATCTCATGGTTCTTTTAGGTATCATTATCTTCTTTGCTTTGATACGAATTCTTTTTAGTGATGAAGCATCTGCTGGACTGTTAATCTTTCAGTTAGTGATAATATACTCTATATATCACTTTGATTCCAGAGCTCCCAGGCTCCTAATGTGGTTAAACCTCATGTCATTCCTGAGATGTAGATACCTTAAACCCATTGTTATATTAAGAAAAACTTACCTGTGCTTTTGTACTAAGCAAACTTGATTTCAGTGGGCTGCCCTCTGTATAGGCATGTAGGTGAAATAAAAGGCATATGTATAACACTTGGGATGGAGAAGGAGGTGGCTCCCCTATCTTTTTTTTTTGCCCATTTAGACCAGTAAGTTATTGGTTAGGGTATTTACTCTGAGAGCCAGTAGAACTGGGTTCTGGCCAGCCCTCATCAAGAGTGAGTTGCATCTTCCTCCTTTCCAGCCAAATGATCAGGTTATCAGGCAACAGGCCGTGCATTGTTCAGAGCACTTTCTTCTGAACAGTGACCATTAGCACAGAGATACTACTGTCATTAGCACTGGCTCTGTAAGTGTTTTTTTTTTATTTAAGAATCTTCCCTTTTGAAACTCCTGTCTTGAGGAAGAGAAGCAATGGTTCCTGTATCTCCAACTTGCGTTTCATGTTATTTAAAAACATCTCTTAGGTTTTATCTATGATTCTTATTTTTTTCTTCTTCCTTTATAATCTGAGCTTGAGAAGGTAGGTAACCATTCTCTAGAAAGGTATCAAATAAATTTAAGATTTTTTTTTTCCTTTTTTTCCCCTTTTTTTTGTTTTTAACAGGAAACCACCTCCTTCCCCCAGTCTCTTCCTCTGCAGTATTTTGAACCATAGGCACTAATGACAGCCTCTGGGAATCTGAGCTGAGTCTCCTGTGTAATTGCATTTTCTTTTTAAAAAAAAGAAGGTTTTTATTTTAGTTAGTATGAAGCTTGGCATATAAGTTAGCTTAGTTAATAAGATGGTTGGCATTCTATACAAAAAAACAAGACTGTACAGTCCATGGGTACAGATATGTGATTAAAAACTATACAGAAATATCAAACTAGAAAAGGTTCAATGAGATTCTGAAGTGGGTTAAAATTAAAAAAAAATTCACAACTGTCAGCTTAAATGGAAAGGGGCCACATTTGTTTGACCTTGATGCTTTTATTCATCTTAAACCCTGTTGTAAGAAGCTTACCATTACATTTTATTTCCAAGTCATTATTCACTCTCCTTATATGTGCACTGAAAGAAGGAAGAGCTTCAGCTAAATTCATCAGATTAGAAATAACATGTCTGGTCAAATGCTGTTCTTTCATTAACCCTCCTTGGATTTTCTGCCTCACTGAAAGTAAAAGAGTTTTACCTACTGTACAGTAAGAATTCACCTAATTGCTGACATAGCCACTAAACTAATTTTATTTACTTTTATTGCTTTCCATTAGAAGTGCCTAAGACACCAGACAAATTTTCCAGTCGTTTATAAAACATCAGGCTTTGACCTGCCCCATCTTTTTTTACCAAGTCAGTTTTGTAACAAAACGATAGTAATAAATATTAATACTTTGTCTTAGCCATTAGAATGTAAGTTCCTATTAAGGGACAGTCCTTGACTCATTAATATGTATGTATGTATGTATAACACCTAGTGCTCTGCATCTTGGTTTTCATTTGGAGCCTTTTGGTTCTAATGTAAGATGATGATAATTAAGAGTGGGATAATAATAATTAGGATTCCTTTCTGAGCTCACCATGTCCATCAGTTATGCATACAGAAGTTGTCATTGGTATATATCATACCTTTCCAAGCTTGGTGGGGCCAATGTGCTTCCATGCCACAGATTGCCAGACCAAAATGTGCTTTTTAAAACTAGTTGAATCAAATGCTCTTTGTCCTATAAGATATTTATAGGCTGCAACCTTGGAGCTTTCTCCTTTTGCTGAGAACTTTGTCATTCTCTGCAGTTCGGCTCCCCTGCCTGTAAATAGACACTTTATGAAATATCACCAAGCTAGAGTTGGCGCTCGGCACTCATTTGTTCACGAATCAGTAATAGCCAAATGTGCTTTGTGACCACCTCCATTCAGCTGCTCTCTTTATCAGGAATTGGCTGAATCCAAGTGAGATGAAGGCAGTAATGAACACAGTAACTGACAATAAAATTTAAATAGCTGTAAAACCACAGTTCATAAAATTATTTTTTTCCTCAGGCAAATTATAATAAACTCCTCAGATCAAAGTTCTGCACTGCGATTGTGTATTTAGGTTTCCACAGAATTGTCCTCTCCAGGTTTTTTATTTAAATAATACTCTTCAGCTCAATCAGACTAACAAACAGATTTTTGGTTGAGGGTCCTTTTGGGCCTGCCCAAATGAACAAAGATAATTAGGCTATTCTTTCCTCTTCCTGTATATTTATCTGCCAGCTGATCCCCTGCAGGAATGTAAAATTAGCATGGAAGAGAGTGAACTGGGAGAGCAAATGATTCATATCATGCACTGGCCTGCTGTTGAGAGGTCGGAGAAGCCAAAAGCAGAAGGGAGGTATTTGAATTCTCAGACCTCTGTGAGCTAAATTGATCTTCACATGGGCAAGATGGATCCAGTGACACGTCCCAAAACCTTTCAGGAGCTTGGGGTTTCCCTTTTCCTTAGTCTGGTGGCTGCTAGGCTGCCTTAAAACTGAAGGTAAAGACGGACACAGAAATTATATTGGTGTGAAAGGACATGATACAAGCTGTTATGTCTGCTTGATTCTGTAGTGATATAAGCAGTAGCAAAACCGCTTCATCCAGTCAGAATTAGAATTAGCGATTTAGCTCACTGGTGTCATTACAGGATCACACAAGGCCTAGCAGTTACAGCAGGTCTGAAGCAGCTGTCCCCCTCCCCTTTTAAAGCAGCTGAAAAGTATGTATCCTAGCTGTTCATGCCCTAATGTTTGCCCTTGAGGAACTCCTTTAGTTACCCTCAGGATATATTAGTTCTGGTGGCTGAGCCAAGCTATAAGCCCAGTGAACTTTGTGCTGTCCCAAGACTGTTGGCAGACATCTGGTTACAGCTGGGCTTTTTTTAGGTACACTTCCACTCCACTATTAACCCGGGTGATTTGTACCCAGGATTAAGTAATTGCATTAGCCTGACCTGGGAATGAACACTTCTGTATCAAGGCTTTAACTGTTACTCTGTCCTTGTTTCTGCAATTGCTTGTGCATGTGCCTGGGGATGTATCTTGTGAAGCATTGTGCAGAAGCACTCTAAGGTTTTTTTGTAATCAGTTATGGAGAAACTTATCTTCTCCTTCAGGAGGAGTTGTGGGAAGGGCATTGGAGAGCTATCAGTACTCAAGTAACTAAATCAGCTTCCTCATTGCAAGGTAGATCTCAGCCCAAGCTTAATTGAAGTTCAACATCTATTCCATATCCCAAGCTAATAGCACCTCCAGACTTGGGCTATATATTTTTCTGTCTGGATAATCAGGCTTGGGGGCTAGCATGCCTCTTACATCTGGCAGAGACAGGAAAGCCTTTGGAGACTAGTGATACTGACTTCACTGTTTGTTTAATAAACTCTTATGGTCCCTTGTTTGCAGTTCTTGATCAGCACAGGCATGGGATCCTGAAAAGGGTGTATGCATTGGGAGTGGGAGATGGTGGGCACAGTCCTTGTCCTGTGGAAGACAGACTGAAGTTCTCATGATTGACTGAAGTTCAAAGCCCACAGCTGTGGAGGGGACTCCAGGACGGAGTGAGCTAATTTATGCATTTATGAAATCATGAGTTCAGAAATGGCCATGCTAGATCAGCCTTGCATTCCACTGTGTAAGTTATTGTTTCTGCAAGTGGCTAATACTAGAAGCTGAAGGAAAGGGTGCAAGAAATCCAAGACAGAAAAATCATGGAATAACTGGTACAGTTTTTTCCCAGTCTCCATGACTTTAGTGCTTGCCTTTATTTTCTGAAACATGAAGGTTTATGTCCCTTTTTTATCCTATTTTAATAAAGATGTGGATGCTTTCTAGCTCTCTCTTATAAATGTCTCATCCTGTTTAGAATTCTCCAGTTCTTGGCCTTAATGATAACTTGCGATCAGTCTCTCCAGAAGTTCAGTATGTCATGTGTAGCTACAATAAAATAAATAATATTTGCAAAAAACCTTCAGCAGTTTGGAACAGGCTGGTTCCTAAGCGGTGGTGACACAGGAGCCACTAATGTGGTCAGTTTCTTGACAGAGAGGACTGGAATTGAAGTAAGAGCATGAACAGTTCTAAAGGTCTAGAATTTTCTGTAGTTAAGACATACTAATAGGTAGACTTTTTAAATGGGCCTGAAGAACAAATTTGATTTGGTTCCTGGCTGCTGCGGTCAGAGCTGTTTTAAGGATGGTGGGGGGCGTGGGATAGTCAAAACGCTTTGCAGGAAATGGGAGGGGGTTATTGTAAAGTTAATTTAATGGGGTATATAGTAAGGGTGCACCAATAAAGATTTTCTTAGCCAATACTGATAGCCAGTTATTAACCAGATATATCAGCCTGTACCCATCTGATTACTGATTTACAGGAATACAGCCAGGCAGTGTGGAGAGCAGGGTCCTGCAGGCAAATCTCTGAAGGGGAAGGGGCATGGGGGAAGGAAGGAGCGTGGGGGGTGGCAATTGAGGCCCCCGTGGTTAGGGAGGGTATGGGGCAGGGGTTGGGAGCACTGCCGAGCTAGGGCAGTGAATGGAACCCGGTGCTGGGGCAGATAGTGGACAGAGCTGTGGGTGGCTCATCCAGGGGATCAGCATCTTGGCGCTTAAAAATAGTGGCGGGAGTGCTTCAAGCACCGTCCCCACCATTTTTAAGTGCGGGGATGCTTTTAACCAGAGTGGAGCAAAGCAGGGCAAGGGCAGGTACAGGTTGCCTGCTGTGGGCTTGGGGCTCTCTACTCTGTTGTCTTTCCCCTGGGGTCCCGCATCAGCCATTTGCC
>JAGPOW010000304.1:81251585-81279284 GCA_030014935.1 Caiman crocodilus | reverse complement strand
CATACATTTGATTTCCCACTGAGTTCTAGTGTTCACTACAAAGGTGCTCTTTTTAGTCAACTTTTGTAATCCAGATCACGCTTCAGAAGCATTGGGTGATCTAAGCACAAGTGGGAAATAAAGCCTAATTTTTTTTCATATTTCCTCCTGGTGTTTTGTACACTTATTTCTGTAACTTCTCTATTGGGTACATTTTCAGCAGCTTAATGTAATTTGCTTTTCTGTGTATACTTAATATAGTTATAATGCTTGGTAATCTCTGAACACTTATAAACCTCCTCACAGCCGCCCTGTGAAATGTGGGGGATTGAGGGAATGGGTGAAGAATGGGGGGTGGCAAATGCAAACCCACATCACACACACACCTGCTCTTTGGCAATTCTATATTGGCAGGGGATTGGACTAGATGAGCGATTATATTACTGTGTGAAAATACAGCCTGCACTAACCACTTTTAAGTATCCCCAGGATTTCCTGTACATTTTTGTACTACCTCTAATTTAAAGAGCCACCTACCAGACAAATGTTTACTGCTCCCTCTGGTGTTCACTTGCAACAGGTTTTAACTGCTTTGTACAGTCGGGGAAAATAGATCCTACAGAAGATGTTCACAACAACAATTATATACAAGGTTGGATGAGTTATGAAGAAAATTAAAAAACTTATCAGATGAAACCCACACTCTGCAAGTAATAGACTGGGTCTCTTGAATTACGTGACAGATCTTTTCGTGTGCTCTAAAACCTTTCAGTTAGAAAACAGAAACTCTCACAGAACAAAGGCAGGATCTGTTTTCATTTCAAAACTGATGCTTCAGAAGCAAGCACTGACATACGGAAACTATTGAATAATAGTTCATGAAGAAACTTCTTCATTAAGCTGTGAGGAATTTAGAAGAAGTTACTTTTTAGGCTTCATAAAAAGGAGTTGGAATCCAGTTTGTGGTTGATCTTTGGCTGCTTTGTTCAGCAAAGCAGCTGCACAGACCCCGGGAGGGTGTACCTGGGGCAGGAAGATTTGTAGCAGCTGCCATGCCTAGATAGACCTCCAAACAGCAGCAAACAGAGGAGGTGGCTGGCAACCTGGGATATTATTAATTGACCTAATTAGCACAGTGGCTAAACAGCTCTAGGAAGCCTAGGCATAAATACCTAATCCAGCTACTCTCTCCCCTGTCCCTGCACTGGGCTCACCACTGGTGTTTAGATTAATTGGGGGTGGAGCCTTTGGGCATACTTCTGATCTCCTGCACACAAGCGCATGTCTAAAGTTACTGTGTAGAATCAACAGGATTGCATCTGTGAGATCAGAATCAAGCCATAAGTCAGTGGTTCTCAAACCTTTTCTTCAGCATGATCCCATTTCTGACTCCACTTCCTCAGCATGGCCTTTCACTCCCAACCCACAGTCCCCCACCCCTGTGACCCCATCCACTGATGGGAACTGCTGCCATAAATCCACCATGCAACATGATAACAATCTGGAATCCCATCAAGAGCTGTCTCTTGCTTCATTTTCTGCATTCTCACTCATTAACATCATAGAATAAAATGATGGCAGCAAAGCAAGAACATATTGACTTTTATTAGTAAATGTTTAGCATAGTGAATCCAAAAAAAAGCTGACAAAGCTGGTAGGGAAATACATAGTGCCCGAGCGAGGGGCTAACAATAGAAGGATGGGGGTGAAGAGGGGAACGCAACTAGGTTACAGGAGATGTAATGTTAGCCAACTAATCCCAGAGTGGGGGAAGGGGGAAAGAGAAGGAGGGCCTTTGCGACGCTGAGAGCAAAAAGAAGATAGATGCATGCAAACCTATTACAATGCTCCGCAATGATGGAAGAAGTGGTCAGAAGAAAAAGTGTCTCAGTCCATATAAAGTCTCATTGCGGGGGTCCTCTTCGGGTGGAGCAGGGTCATCCGTTGTTGAAGAATCCTCTCGAGGTGAAAGTCTGTCGGGCAGGAGAGGGAGGTGTTCAGGCAGTCCCCTCTGGGTCCGGTCTGGCGGCAGTTCGTCTGGTGGGGTCAGTGTACTGGCGGTGACCTGTGATGTGTTCCACGTAGATGTCACGGGACCAACGGATGGTGTCGGACACCATGAGGCAGTACACAAGCTTGGTGTAGTGGTGGGAGACCTGGCAGGCACGTAGGACGCTCTTGTTGCTGAGGTCCCAGGCTCCGAGCATTCCCACGATGAGCATGTTGACCGTCACGTTGTTGCCGCAGCCCCTCAGGATGTCGGCCAGTGGGATGTACTTCTCTCACTTGCGAGCCCGGGCATCGGTGAAGGCTTGGCGCCAGTTCTTGAAGGGGATGGTAATGTCCACGATCATGACCTTCTTGGCCTCCTCATCGGTGATCACTGTGTTGGGGCGCATCTGGCTCTTGCAGCCCACAATGGTGCAGTTCATGGAGACTAAACAACTCCAAGTACCATTCCATTCATCCTCCTTATTTTGCCTGTCCTGGTGACATTTTGGGATTTAGAAGTAAGACAAATATTAGTCTTTTTGTCTCCCCTAGACTTGTAAAAGCAGTCAAGAATAAATAACCAGTTTAACCAGCCACTTCAGGAAAAAAAAATTAGCTGTGTAGGGATGGCAAATGTTGGAATCTCTGTAAGCTAATTAATGACTGCTTATTACCACAGTACAGTTATTATGGTTGAAGTTATTTTGCTTGGATTTGCTCTGCTCTGCGGAGTCAGAGGCTAATGAATGGCTTTCATTACAAGAACAAAGGGCACAGAATAGCTCAGGTTGCTATCCTTTAAAGACCAGGCTTTGGGATAGACATGCAGAGCTCAATGCACTGGAAGAATGAGATGCAGCATTTTGTTAATAAGAAATGTTACCACAGAATTGGGCAGACAACAGTAAACCCCTGGAGTGGTTTAAACCATATGAGATCTTCCTTGAAGTAGAGCAGCAGGCCAAGAACCCAAGTCAGACTAATCCTATGCATCTGTAAAGATTACTGCCAGTATGTAATTTAATGCATCAGTGGCAGAAAAGTTTCTTGGAGCATCAGTCACTCTTTTCTAGTTAGCATCAGTCTCCAGGATCTCAGATTGTTGGTGTGTGTATGTATTCAGGCCAATGGGATTAAGATAGAGTGCTGCATGCTTGGAGCCATTTTCTGGGCTGTACTGCCATATACAGAGAAGAAGGCACCTATTCGCTACTCAGTTGCATTGCACGCTAGCAGTGTCCATGGAGATTTGCCAGTGACGTCTTTGGCTAAGCTGGTGTCTGGACTCTTGCATCCTAGTTAATAAACAGGTGCAACTACAACTAAATATGCATAGATTTTTTTTCCAGATATCAATGGCTTGGATTCCTATTTCTGTATACATATAGGAATCCAATTTATTTCACCCCACTTGATGCCAGGATTTTTGTAGGAATGTAGCTGCTTCATAGAATCATAGAAACTTAGGGTTGGAAGGGACCTCAGGAGGTCATTTAGTCTAGCCCCTTGCTCAAAACAGGACCATCCTCAACTAGCTCATTCCAGCCAGGCCTCAAAAATCTCCAAGGAGATTCCACCACTTCTCTAGGCAACGTGTTCAGGTGCTTCACCACCATCCTAGTGAGAGAGTTTTTCCTAATATCCAACCTAAAACTCCCTTGCTGCAATTTGAGACCATTGCTGCTTGTTCTGTCATCTGCCATCACTGAGAACAGACTAGCTCCATCCTCTTTGGAACCATCCTTCAGGTACTTAAAATCTGCTATCAAATTCCCCTTTAATATTTTTGGTTTGAAAGTTATACTGACATGAGACTTGAGAGCAAAGTGGCATATTGTTCCTTTACCATCAATGTGTCACAGGGCTAGTGGCTGACATTAATTTGCTGTAGTTGTCATGAATTGTCTATAGCAGGAATAGCCAACCTGTGGCATGACTATCTCTGTGTAGCACCCAGCAGATTAGGGAGGGCATAGTGGCTGATACAACTTGAAGCAGAAAACAAAGCAGCACGTTGGGAAGGCTGCATAGGAAAGGAAGCAGAAGGTGAAGCAGCAGATTAGGCAGGGGAAGGAGATTGGAATGGCACTTAGGAAGGGTTTGGGGCTAATTTTGCATCACTCCTGCCAAAAAGATTGGACCCACTGGTCTGTACTCTACTGTCCTCTATTGGAAGGAATCAGCATTGGTAATTCCCCTTCCCTACCATTTGGTCCCTCCGCCTCTGGCCATCCTGTGGATGGTGCACTAAAGCAACAAACATTGAATGGTAAGTGCCCACGTATTCCGAAAACCTGTTGGGATCAGTTCATATTGTTGCATTGAAGAAAATCTGCAGTTGGTTCCATAAGTTGGAAAGGGGTATCCAGTGCAACCCTTGTTGCCAAGCTATCATTTGTGCCCTACTGGTACTGTTGGGCTTACAGGGTGCATCTACATATATGCTTTAATACTCATTAGTCTATTTTAATGCACATTAAAGTGTCACTAAGAAACCATGTTCTGTAGTTAATGTGCATTAAGACAGGTTAATGCGCATTTTCCTAGCGTATCAGTGTGCTTACGTGTGTGCAGGGAGCCAGCATGTTGGAGCATGAAATCCAGCACATTGGAGCAGACTCAATAGAGTCTGTTGGAGCACATAAATTGATGTACTGTGGCAGCCTCGTGTGTCATGTTTTAGCGGCACAGCATGCTTCCGCACTAAGAAAATGGCAGCAGTGCGCTTTTAACTAAAACACTTTTGATGTGCTTTAGTTCAAAGTGCACTGCTGCCATTTCTCAGTGCGGAGGCACTCTGTGCCACTGATGCATGTGACGCATGGGCACTTTTAATTAGCACAGCTCGCCAATTAAAAGTGCTTGGCGCTATGTCAGAAATGCATGTAAAAATGCCCATAGATACTAAATCTAATGCACATTAACTAAAGCACATTAATGCATGTATAGGCATGTTCTCAATGCTTCCTTCAAAGCACAGGCTCTGTACATATGTGTGAGTGTTTAGAAACTAAGGGGCCTTTGTTACTAGCATAGTAAATCTTTTGGCTTTTGTATATCTGATCTTTCAGGAGGGCCAGAATTGCATTTGACTTTATAGAACAGAGACTATGCAGCCTAGCTTCCTTGTTCTGTGTACCACAGGCACCAACATAATGTACCTATTAAACATATATAAATCTCAAATGGTTGATTAGGGACCTTGGTCTGAAAATCCATTTCAGTTGCCCTTGATAAAACAAAAGGGCTTCTAACAGAGGAGACATGGTAAGGGTCAAAGAGGCGCAGGGTAACCCTGACTGCAGAAGCAACTAAGCTCTTTCGTTGTAATTTGTGGCAGAACCACCACTTACTTCAAAAGAAGTGGGAGTAAGCTAGGAACGTAATCATATTTGTATTGCTTTCTGGGAAAGGAGCAGGGAGCGTTTCTGGAAAATGAAGCCCAGAACTACTCAGAAAAGGCTTCTTAAGCAAGGAGTTAGAGGAAGCAAGCTTAACAGATCCATTTTTTTGAGTTCTAGAAAATGAACTGTGATGGAGTCCCCTGTGGTTCAGTGGTAAAATTCTTATCTGCTACACAGGAGACCTGGGTTCATTTCCCAGGTACTTATACAAATACAGCCATTTAGGCATCAAGTGTCTGGACCCATCCTAGATTCTGTCTCAGTGGTCTCTAGATGGAAAGTCCTCCAAAAAACCCCCTGCCTAGGCATATGCATCAAATGTCTAGGATGACCTCTCATATACACACCATGATTTGAAAGGATCAATGGCTGCCAAACCTCATTCAAGGAGGGGCAGGCTTTTTTCATACAAGGTGAGCCTGTATCTGTGGGATTCTTTTTTTTCTGGGAAAGTATCTGCATCTTGCTCCTCTAAGAAGGACTTGGCTGCAGATAGGAGAGGGAAGAGTTGTGCCAAAGAGGAATGTTATTTAATGGTGGAAAGAACAGGAAGCTTCCTCACACTGCTCCTTTCTTTCTGTCCCACTGAGAAGCTGTTAGCTGAAATTCTGGCTGGAGATATGATTTGAAGCAGGCTTTTTCTGTTTGGTTCAATCCAAGTGTCAGCTGGGTTTGATAGAGATAGTTAAATTCTGTATCTCCTAGTGGATCAGTTTGCATAAATGTTTTCAATAGTATTTATTCATCGTAGCAGCATCTGTCTGAAGATCTTAAAGTACTTTGTAAATACCAATGTCTGCATCCTTAAAAACATCCCTGTGAGAGAAGTTAATTTGTTCCCATTTTCAGTTAGGGAAACTAAGACATAAAGATTTTTAGTTAATTTGCTAATGCCTGAGAATAAGTTTGTGGCAGAACCAAGAATAGACTACTGACCTCTCAAGTATTAGCTATGTGCCTTCAGCACAAAACCAACCATGCTTTTTAAGTTGTTACTATTTCACTGGTGTTACTGCCTCGCTCATGTGAAATTTCATTTTCTAGATGCTTCAGTTAAAGTCATCAATCCGCAAAATGTCCCTCTGAACCCAGTCTGCATTGCAGAAGTCACCAAATACGAAGGGCAGGAACAGTGTATTTCTGGTCTTTTCTTATTGGTTGCCTTTTGAGTCTGTGCCTATTATTGCTTTTGGAGACTAATCTTGAATAGCCAAAGCATAGGTGAGATGCATAGGAGCCTAAAATACCATTTGGGTTTACAGTGGAAGCAGAGTAGGCGTTGAGCTGGTAAGGAACAATCATGGTGCCTAGCAGAATGACTTCCTAGGCCAAGGGTGAAATTCTTTTTTCCAGTAGGAAGGAGTTGCTCTTAATGCCTCTAGACTAGCACAGGCTTTGGAGGTGGAATTTTTAGTAGAATTCCTAAACAGGGCTCTTTCTAAGTGCAGAGTGTCAGATTTCTTATGCAAAGTAAAACATTAAACAATTAATGGAACAAGTTCTCAGATTAATTTGGAAGGGGCTCCAAGCCAACAGATTTGTATTTTCTGTTTGTCCCTTTTTCTGAGTCCTTAAGCCATCCAATATTGGACTAGAATCAACTCTGATCCTCATTTGCTCTTGAGCAGCTGAACAGCTGACGCATTTATGGTAACTTTTATGATGAGGTGACTATGCTGAGGGTTTTGTTTAGTTTGAAACATGGCTACAAATAAGAAGAACAACTATGATCGTTCAGTTGAATTTAAAG
This sequence comes from Caiman crocodilus, assembly GCA_030014935.1. NCBI lineage: Eukaryota > Metazoa > Chordata > Crocodylia > Alligatoridae > Caiman > Caiman crocodilus. The sequence continues at coordinate 81,272,159 of JAGPOW010000304.1, read as the reverse complement.
CCTTGCAAATATTTTGTGCATGCTAATTTAATTCTCATGTTATCCTTTTATGACATCAGTAGAGGTGAAACTCTCCCAGGTTTAAAGAGCCAAACTGAGGCAGAATTGCCAGAGATTACTTTGTCACTGACATTGTTCAAGGAACAAATACCAAGAAATCTTCTGTTCCCTTCTTTAACCAGTAGGTTGAAGCAGGGTGACAAACTGAAAAAAAAAAGTGTACAATTATCCAGTGACCAGAATTTGCATCTATTATTGCATTCTTGTAGGGCCAAATTCCACTGAATGAGTCAATCCAAAATGACTGCATGGAGGTCAGTGAAAGTACTCTGAATTTACATTAGTTTAGTGTCTGATTTTGGATATGTCCATATCATAATTTATTTAAACACTGTTATAAATGTTGAGTAGGTTGCTAAACTTGTATTCTTCTCAAGGGAAACCATTCTTCCAGTAATCTGAAAATTACATTTTTTAAGCCTCCTTGGGTACTAAGTATAGGGCATTGTAATTAGTATTGTATAGGGCATTACTATTTTGGACTTGTTAAATCTAAGATAGAAAATAAAATAAAACTCCTTTTCACCAAATGTACTGTTCAAATCCAAGACACTTCTTTCTTGTGTCTCATCAGCTTTATAAAAACTATGAGAGGTTGCTAGACTTAAAACCCTGGGATATTTCAAGAACTTACTTGCCTAAGAGCAAGCAAGGGCTACCATCCCTTTAGCACCCTAACTACAAAGCTGTTTGCCTTTTTTTCCCTTTTTCAAAGGAAGTGATTAGTTTTCTCTGTGGTGGGGGCAGTCTCTAATTTATTCCCACTAGGTTGATTTAGTTGTTGAATCTTTTAATTATTTGCTAGGAGAAAAATGGTACTCATTAGAATAGTTTTCTATTTCAGGTTTCCTATTTCTGTTGCATTTCTCAGTGTTGTATACGTACACACAGCTTTAAGTAATCAGTTGGAATGGTTATACTGGGTTCTTGCATGAGATTGACATTAGATAATCACAGGAATTTTTTAATGCAATAGATGCTGTGCAGGACATGGGAAAACAGCCATATTTTGGATACAAACTAACTGAGGTTCGAATAACTGCTTTTCTACTGTGTGTGAAAATGCATAGTGTTAATGACCCTGAATTAATACTGAGGAATGGTGCCAGCTTGTTAGTCTTATTTTCCATGGGACATGCCTAGCAGAGACAGTGAAACCTACTCAGTACCAGGCCAAAATGCTTCTACCCTACCCATAAGGGAGTTCACCCTTAAGCCAGCAGGTCATGCCCACCCATGGCCACATAGTGTGTTGACTGCTGATGGCAGTGGGATTTGCTGGTCCACTAAGAACTGAAACTACAAAACTCTTTTTAAAAAGGGCCCCCTGAAAAGCAATTAAATAGCTGGGAATAACTTTTTGTCACAGCTGAGCTGATACAGATTTGCATCAGCTATCCAGAGGTGAAAGGTGGTGCAGCTCTGCCATTTTTCTTATGGAGCATAGCTTCATAAAGCAGAGTCCTTATACTGATGCTAAGCTCTTCACTCAGGAGTGGGGGCTATGACTGGGGAAGAAGGAAACTATTCTTAACTCTTTCATAAAGCAGTTGCTGTGTTACTGCTTTATATCCCAGTTGTATCAAGCTATTTGAGCCTTCAGCACAGTCTTGCATGAACAGGGGATCATGATGCTTTGGCCATTTTGCTGGAATGTCTGAATAGCTAAAAAAAAACCCTGGTGTAAGAGAGTAGCTGGAGTTAGGGAGGGACTGGCAGAGAAGAGGTTAAGAAAATATTAGTGGCAGAAGCATAATGCAGCATCTGCACATGGTACACAATTAGTTTAGAGAGTTGGGGCTCTTGCGTGGAAGATATCAAAGTTTGATTAGTCAAATACATCATCATTATTGTTGGATTGAGACCTGTGAGCATGAAGCAGCATAGACCTATTTTGCATGATTGCTATTGAAATTGTGGGGAAAGGACGGGAGGGAGTTTTGAGGTAGTATGTATAGCTTATTTCCAACTGCAGGAAGTCTTGACATGTCTGTTCCTTAACTGGTGTTTTGAAACACAGCTGCATCATCAGTAAAGTTTTCTTTGCTTCCTAAGGGAAAATATCTGAGAAAGTATGAAGATGTCTCTGCTTTTTTAGAGAATTAGGTGGTGGGAGGAGTACAGAGGTATCTGTTTGTTCTAATGGGTGTGCTATGTGTAGTAGCTATTCTTTAATGTCCAGTATCTTGGTGGGATGCACCCAGGTGGTGTAGAACAAAGAGTGAAATGCTGGAGGCATGGACCAACTGATTCGCGAATGGAGATCCAGCCAGTGAGTTTTCCTCCCTGGAGTTCCCTTTGTCAGATTTAGTGCATTGACTACAACAAGACAAACCATATAGTACATGGAACTTAAAAATCCTGTTTGGGTCCCTCCTGGTCCAAAGGTTTCCTAGCATGTGGCTCTGGCTTCTCAAAAGCTTTTCTCTTTGACTTCCCAGCAGTGTTTTTTTTTGGTATTTATTTTTGAACAGTGTTGGGATTGTCTTGAAGATCCTGAGCCAGCCCTTCTGTTCTCAGCCTTTGTTCTTTACTTCATCTTCTGCACCTCCCCTGCTGATAATTAGCTCGGCTAAGTGATCTCTTGGTTAATCAATTGCAGCATTAATTATGCAGTACAAAGCATCTGTGCATCTGAGAAAGAGGTTCTGCTTTATTACTCTCCAGTTTCAATCATGTTTTGGGACCCTATAACCAAGCCACAGGGTTTCATAATTTCTGTTTATCCAAGTATATATAATTATGTTTGTACACAGTGTATGCTGTATGTCTACTTCACTTCACACTGTAGATATTGTTCTTCTGTATGCTGAAAAATATAATGAAATAAATTAAACTTTTGGAAAATAATGCATTATGAGTTTCACTCTCTTTGTGCCCTAAAGCTAGTAATATGTTCTTCTGTTAATCAATGCTGCAGAACACTGCCTGTGAGCTGTCATTTCTACATTGAAATAAACAACCCAATTCTAAGGGAAATTGCTATTTTTAAAGTAGACCAAAAAAAAAGTTAAAAACAAAGAGCAAGTTTGCTTTTAGGGTGTAAATTCATACCCTGTGCAAAAGGGCAGCAGGAAACTGCCAGAATAGGTCTCAGTTATGACTAGTGGAGTGCACAGACCTTGTGAAGTTCATTATTAACCTGAATTAACATGAGGCTTCATGTTGGAGATCATCTTTTACGCTGTGGCCAGTAGCTATTCCCAAACTCAGGTGACCAGTCATTTTACGATGATGTATTTTTGAGAACTGGGCAGTGATTTTAGGGAACTACTCCTAGTGGATAATTGTGGCCAGTGTTAGGTTCTGAAATGCATAGTTCACTGGTTCTTTTTTCTTGTGCTCTTTTTCAAATACTCCAATCTGTCTATTTGAACCTAGCTGATGTAGGTACAAATTAAGACTTGTGTTACTTCTGAGATTTCTCCATAGCAAATGTAGCTGGATAAGGGGGAATATTAACTTCCACCATACATAGGTATACTGAAAAATTCTGTTTATTGAATAGAGGTAATTGTACGTGATATAGGCATGGAAATCAGGTGGGCTGCTACTCAGGTAAACTGTTTTACTCTCCATGGGTCATAGCCATCTACTTGGATACTTGACTGAAGCAGGATTTTGGTGATATGGACACTTGTGGAAGTGAACTGAAGCAAACACCATAATCATCAAATGGCAGCAATTTGCTACTGCCTCTATCTAAACCTCCAACCTAAAAGTGAACATTTCTAAATCCCACACACTTGCTTACAATAGGCATTTGAGAGTCTAAGGCTTTAAAAAGATGTTTGCTTTTTTTTTTTTAGGTTCCTGAATCGTTTTGTATCATTCTTAATTGGACTTAAATGGTTTTCTGCCGTGAATGAAACCCCTGGTCCCATTTGTTTTCTTCTCATCTTCAGTATAAATTGACTTAGTATCTTAAGTTTCTTCACAACTTGTCAAAAGACCAGCATTAAAGTTGCAAAGACCAGCACTCAGGAGTTAGGAATAGCCAGCATTAAGGTTGCCTGTGCTCTGTTAATATGGTGCCCGGGGGGGAGGAGGGGGCGGCGTGCATACACTAGGAGTTGTAATGGAGTAGAGTCATTGGGTCCATTTTAGCATTTTAACTGCTACAATCAAAGTCTGTGAATCAGAAGCAGACTGAAGTTTCCCCGGAAGGCTTTTAAATTGGCCAAGGTTACATCTATGCTAAAATTCTACCAGTAAAATTTCTACTGGCATACAGCTGCTGACATTGCTGGGTCACTAGGAATGTGTTTGCATTTGTCTGCCCTTGTTGTCGCAACACTTTCTCCCAGAAGCAGATTTCAGCAAAGGATGTTCGGCACCACGGTACGCATCCCAGCATTCTCTGCATCGCTTTCTTGCCGCACTACTTTCTCAGAAGTTATTGTAGTGCATTGTGGGATATCAGCTATCCTCTTGGGGATATGCAGTGATTTTGCAATTAAGTTTCCATCATTGTTTCCATTCCAGTCTATTATCTATTCTTCCTTGGGTTTCGATTCCCCTGCCATTTGGGTGTCAGGGGCGGGTGAATGATCTGAATCGCCTGTTAGAGAGAGGGTGACTGGCTCTTCAGTATTTGTGGAACTAAAGCTACCTCAGTGACTAATCACGCAGCATTAAAAATGAGACAGCTTGAAGAGAGGGCAGTGAATGAAAGTTGGCAGAGGCTGTAGCTATTTGCTGTCCAGCTTTACACAGTGGGTTAGGCTTTGGGGGGGATGGTGAAATGAGCAGTTAGTGGTGAGATTGGATTCTGATGTTAGTCTGGGACTGTCAGCCACAGGTGAAGAAATTTCAGATTCCTTAAGTTGTTGAGTGCACCAGTCCAGTGGTATGAATATGAAAACTGTTTTGGTTGTGGGGGAAATGAGGTGAATGGGTGTAATTGGACTCAGAGAGTGCCTGTAGACATTACAGTAATTGCAGCGCATTGAAGCAGACTCGATTCATCTGCACTGATAACCTGTGCTAATAAGCACCCGTGGCATCTCGTGTATTCAGCATTCCCATGCTTCAAAATGGCAGCAGAGGCGTTTTAACTAAAGTTCGTTGAACAAACTTTAGTTAAAGTGCCCCCTCTGCAATTTTGAAGTGCAGGACACCAAATGTATGAGACACTGCGGGTACTTTAATTAGAGCAGCTCTTGGAGCTGCTTTAATTAAGTGCCCCACCTCTGGACCATGTGTAAAGATGCCCAGGAAGCTTGCAGCCTTGGGTTGGGCTAGATCAGTAGGCAGTCCATTTGGTGTTAGAAAATGCATGGCGTCAGATAACTGTTCTCCAGATGTGTAAGGCCATTATGTTGCATAGAACTGTGACTCTGACCAGTTTGCAGAAAATGGTAAACACTTTCATTAAAATGAGCTTTCCTAACAACAGTGAGGTGATGAATGAACATCTGTCTTGATTCTTTCCCACCCATCCCTCCTGTTGGTGTTGAGTTCACAAACAAAGTAACCCGTGGTGATACCATCATGCATGGACCACAAAAGGCATTTTGTTGACACTTAACACTGGGTGATCGGAGACAGCTAACAATGCTCATGTCTTAGGAATACTGTATGCAGGGATGCTTTCTCTGCACTGGCACCTTCACATAGGAGGTATTCCAATGCCAGCTGCAGTTCTTGCTGCCCCCACTTGCCCTTTTGCTTTCATGACTCATTAAACCACATACCAGACAGTAGAAAGGAAGGATTTGGATGGAACCTCAGGGAAGTACTGGATGACCACCGAGGATAAGTTTGGCAGGTTAAAGGGCTGGTAGAGATGGTTTACAACCAGGCTGGTTTACAACTAGGCTGGATCTCAGTTGAGCCAAGTATTTCTATTATTTTTGCAGCATGTTGTATTTGCAGTGCCAAAGGGAAAACTGCCAGCAGGTTAGAGGGAGAAATTTGGAAGACTGCTAATTTAGGACAGCCGATACAAGAGCAATTACCAGAGTCTGCTGAGGTTCTGAATAGCTGAAGGAGGCCTTAAGAGCATGTGCTGACCCTTTGCCCTAGCCAGGATAGTTTGCTGCACAGTGGTGTTCTGGGAGCGTGCAGTACATGGCCAGGTTATGAGTTGTTCTGAACTCTGAATCTGATGAGATGTATATTGATTTGGGACTATCTTATCTCTGTAATGTAAACCAAGGAAAATAAATCAGATTTTTCACAAAAACAGAAGCCCATTGCATCTTAATAACCAACAGCCTCTATTAGAAAGGAATACACAATGGGTTGACTGCTTTGGGCTGCAGCTCAAGTGTGCATATATGTATTCATAGCAGCCCTCCTTACTGTCTAGTGCAGAGTTGTGCTACTGTTGCAACACATGCTGTCACTTTGAGTGTGGAGTGCGAGCTATATAGGTGTGCCTGTATAGCCCAAGCAATTGTCCATGTATCAGGGCTGTCTAAGGATAAGTCTCTGGATGTTTTGGTGCACTTCTCAATGCATTTTGGTCCTTCTGCCTTTTCTCTAGTATGCAGTCTGTCTGTCCCCTAATCCTTTGGGCTTTGGACTTGAGACTCTTGAGCAGCTCCAAAGCATGTCTTGCCTTTTTGAGGTTTTTTTTTTTATGTCGATCAGTCCTTTGGCATGTGTGGAATGGGGAGGGAGTTTCTCAAGGATACCAAAGCCAAGGTCATCAAAGCAGCCTAATATACATCCATTGTTTACTTGTAACACTTTAAATATAAGGCAAAGTGCCAACTCAGATTTTTCCCCCAGATAGGTTTGGCTAAAGAAGTCAGGTCTGTACATCATTATCAAGAGATACTTCTGAAAACCTTTACCAATGATGGGTGTGTGCTGGGGAAAGGGGAGGGGCAGGTGAGTGTAGACTTAATTTGGTAAACTGCTGTACTTGCTACTGTCAGTAATGGTTCATAGATTCATAGATGTTTGGGTTGGAAGGGACTTCAGCAGATCCCCCTGCCCTGGGCAGGAAAGAGCCCCAGCCAGGTGCATGTCTAGCCTCCTATTAAAGACCCCCAAGGCAGGGGAGAGCACCACCTCCCTTGGAAGCCCATTCTAGACTCTGGCAACTCTTACCATAAAGAAGTGCATCCTAATGTCAAGTCTAAATCTGCTTTCTGTCTGTTTGTGGCCACTGTTCCTGGTGCCCTGGTAAACAGAGCATCTCCTATTCCTTGCTGCCCTCTGCCCCCACGTGAATTCATAGGCAGCCACAAGGTCCCCTCTTAGCCTTCTCTTGCAGAGGCTGAAGAGATCCAGTGGCCTCAATCTTTCCTTGTAGGGCTTTATCTGCAGGCCCCTAACCATATGAGTGGCCTTCCTCTGAACCCTCTTGAGGTTGTCCACATCCCTCTTAAAGTGCGGCACCCAAAACTGGACAGTACTCCAACTGTGGCCTGATCAGTGCCCCATAGAGGGGAAGTATCATCTCCCTGGACCTTTTTGTCATGCACCTGCTAATGCATGATAAAGCGCAGTTAGCTTTACTGATTGCTTCGTCACATTGATGACCCGTGTTCATCTTGGTGTCACCAATGACTCTGAGGTCCTTTTCTGCTGCTGTACTTCTGAGAAGGTCCTCCCCTAGCCTGTAAGTGTGCTGGTGATTCTTTCTTCCTAGATGCAGCACCATGTACTTGTCCTTGTTGAACTGCATCCTATTCTGTTCCACCCACTTTTCCAAACTGTCCAGATCTGCCTGGATTTGTTCCCTACCCTCTAGTGTGTTAACTTTACCCTGTAATTTGGTATCATCTGTGAATTTGGACAGTGTGCTTTCCACACCCTCATCCAAGTCACTGATGAAGACATTGAACAACACAGGTCTAAGGACTGAACCCTATGGGACTCCACTCCCCACATCTTTCTAGGTCAATACCTACCCATCCACCACCACTCCCTGGGTGTAACCCCTAAGCCAATTTGCCACCTACCTGACCATGTAATCATCTATGTCAGGGGTTGTCAACTGGGCATACCAATACCCCTAGGGGTACTTAGACAAGTCATAAGGGGTACACGCAGCTGGGTGGAGACAGTGTGCCTGGGGCGCAATGGTGGTGTCTCCCCCGGCATGTTTGCTTCTTACCTGGGGGAGAGGGAAGAGGGGGGATGCACCAGGCACTGCTGGCCCCACACAGCACACCTTGGGCCTCCCTGCCTCCACCGTCTGATTGGTCCCTGCCCCATTCCCTCCTGCACTGGGGGGGGCTCAATCTCCAGCCCCACTCCATCCCTCACAGGGGACAGACGGACGGATGAACGGGGCGGGAGAGAAGACAACAGATTGAGGCTCCAGTGGTGAAGGAGCAGGGCAGGAGCAGGGGCTGGGGTGAATGGGGTCTCAGCCTGGCCGGATGGTGGGCAGAGGCCTTGGAGCCAAACCACCCGGCCTGGCCAGGGCCCCACTCACCCCAGCCCTGCTCCTGCCTATGCCCCTCTCTCTCCCTCACCACGGGGGCCTCAATCTGCCTCCCTCCATGTCCCCTTCCCCTTCCTCAGCTCCTTCCTCCATGGACTTAACTGCTGGGGGGAGTACACACTCAGCTCCCACAAATAATTTTTTCTCTCTCCACCTATGCAATGCCTGCCAGAGGGCCTCCCCCCGCCAAAAACCCCACAGAAAAATATGAAAAATATGAAATAAGGGGCACACTTATTAAAAATGGTTGAAAACTCCTGATATATGTCATGGCTGTTCAGTTTATCAGGTTCTGGAAGACCTATCCTTTATGACAGTGCTAAAGGTCCTGGAGCTTGTTGCATTGCTATGAGAAAATCTCTTTCTGTAGAAGAAGAAACAAGCTGCCTTTCCTCTGTGAATTTCTGGGCAATGATCAAATAATACCTGCTTAGAAGTTTTGGGTGTTTATACTCTAAGAGCTAATCTAATTAAAGCACCTGGAGCATCTCGTGTATTGGTGTCCCTGCACTTAAAAATAGTGGCGGGGCCATTTTAGATGAAGCTTGTCAAGTGAGCTTTAGTTAAAGCACCCCGGTGCCATTTTTAAACACGGGGATGCTGATACGACACACGGGAGTCTGCTGGAGCATGGTAATTACCACACTCCAGCAGATTTGATTAACCGAGTCCACTCCGACGTGCTGTAATTACAACATGTCTGAGTAGCCTTGCTGCTCTTGTATGAGCACACTTTAAGTACAGTTGTGCCAGAGGGCCAAAAAGGATGTCCAACCTAAAATAAACTGCAAATTCCACAAGTGGAGAAAAGTGCTGTGAGCCTGCCAAGCCATGCTGCTTTGAGCTAGCAGAAGTTTCAGCCAAACATATTGTAGGTCTCTGCTAAAGGTTATATTTTGGAAGGTTTGTTTTGGTTACTTTAAAATATTGTGGTGTTGTTTAATCTGTTACAAATAGTGCACAGTCTTGAAATGAAAGAATCAGCTAATGGAATCAGAATCATTAATGGAGACTCTTGGCATGTCTACACGGGCAGTTAACATGCCTGAATTTTCTGTGCAGAACATTCAGGTTCATTAAAGCATTTCCTGGTGCACATCTACACATGAACTCCCCTCAGGAGCAAATTGGAGCTCAAGGCTCCCCAAGGTGCCAGCCCCAAGCTGGCGGAGGGTGTTTGAGTTTAGCCCCGAGCTCTGGAGGGGTGGAGTGGAGGAGCTGTCTTGGATTGGTGTGCAGCCCCAGCTGGGGGGTGATCAGACTTGCCCTGAGTTGGGGGGGGCCAACTCTTGCACCCATGTGGAGATCAGGATGAGTCTCAATGTCCATATGGCTGGGAGGCAGCTGCCCAGTAACTGGAACAGCTCTCTGCCACATGAAAATTGGGATGGTTTAATGCTGGTATCTACTAGAAAACAAGCATTAAGCTAATATACTGCACAGTAATTGCTGCACATGTGTAGTCAGTGACACTTGAATGCAAATTAGATTTGTTTAATGTACTGTAAAGTGTCTCATGTAGATGCACCCAGTAAGTCTACATGAGCCCCCTTTTCTCTTTGGTTGGTTCTGCCCCAGGTTCAGTAATGCTTCAAAGTGTTTTTGGCAGTCTGTGAAATCTGTATTTCCCCACATCCCCATCCACAGGTGACTCTGTTGCCATATATGCAATGGAAGACACTCCGTAACTATTTCACAATGTCATCTAGTTTTTCAGTTTTGATGGTAGGATTCCTGCATGGTATCTTGCTCCATATGGTTGCAGCAGCTCTGTGGCTTTGATCTCCTTTGTCATCTGTGTAGGACTGCTAAAATGTCATCCCTTTTTGTTGGCATTGGACCTTGGGCCATCCTGCTCCAGGTCATGCATATCCTTTGCAAAGGGCAGACTGACACATTTTACTCCAGGTGAATTCTGCAACTATGCTTGCACTCTTCTTTCCACCCCTTACAGGTAGAGGAAATCCATTTGGTCCCTTTAGAGCCAGGCAACAATCTTTTTCACAGTAGTTTTGTTGGTGGCATTTCCTGCAAGCTAATGAGGGTATGGTAGGAAGCAAAGTGTTTCCCCAGTAAGGTCTTAAAGTAAGAGAGATGGGTTTCTCTTACTTTAAGAGAAGCAGCAGAGATCAGAAATTCTGCCTGCTGTGGTGGTACTTTCAGTGGTCTTTGAAATCTGTGGCTGAGGTGGTTTGGAAAAAAAAAGAGTATGAACTTTTCTCAGACCCTAAGGCTATTCAATTACATTGATAAAATCCATGAAACCACAAGCTCTGTATTTACAAGTTTTATCTGCAGAAAGAGTTCTGAAGTCTTTCAAATATTTTGCAGTTGGAAGGGGTTTTTTTCCAGTGCCGAAGTTAGTGTGTGTTAAATGTGGTAACTCCAGGATAATTTATTACCTGTTTTCTTCAAAGCAATAGCCCATTATTTCTGAGTGAACCTTGGATTCACTTCAGAAAATATGGTAGTTTGGTGGATATGTGAAATTCACTGATAGATCTCATTTAACACTTCCTAATCTGAACTGAGACTGTCTTACACAATGAACAGAGAGTTTGAGAGGAACTGCAGACTTTGTTTTGAAGGGTATTAAATCAAGTAAGAGGTATTGTGTGACTTCTCTTAAAACAGTTTATATTACAGTATCTGCTGAACAACATAGGAAAGAGGCTTCAGTGCATCTGTACTCACTTCAGCTCTGCAAGAGAGTATCTCCTGCAAATTAATACTGAAGTGTTAGAGCCAAAGCAGCCATCACCTTTCTTAACAGCTATCACTTTTCTGTTTCTGTTGCCATCCCTTGTGCCTCGTTTGATCTCTCCCATACCAGTGCTTCATCATACTCTCATTAAACTTTGCCAGTCTGTGCCATGCAGGCTCATTCTGGCACTGTTTGAAGTCCAGTTCAAGGGGCCTTCTCAAAATCTATGTGATAAAAAAATGGGAAATTTTTCCCGCTACCCAAACATGCACACACAAAAGCCAACTTTGTGAAAGAGCACTGCCATGAATATCAGGGCTTTGTGAGGTATCTTGCATGATTCAAGTTTTGATGATATGGCATGCATAATCTCTAAGTATAAGTAATGTCAAGGTGCATTTAGATTTATCGCCCTTCTGTTCACATGTATTGTGGTATTGGATATAAAATGTATTTCTTATGTGCTATAATAGAGCCAGGATTGCACAATATGAGAATGATTTCAAGTAGTAAACTATGCGTTTCTTTGACCTGTAGGAAGAACCCCAAGGTTAAGTGTTTGAGGAGCAGTAAGGGGAGGAGCTGTTATGCCTTGAAATTTGCATTTGACTTGAGTTGTTTTCTCCTGTCCCACACGGATGTGCTCTCAGGCACAGGAGCCAGACTTTACCTGACAATGGCTATTCAAACTATTTGGGGCAAGGAGATTTCGTCCCATGGGGGGGAAATTATCTGTGAGCATCTTTAGGATTAGTAGTCTCCATGTCTGAAATGATGCACATATTCTACTCCTAATTAGATGAGGAAAGGTGTTACTTTATCAGACATGAACCTTGGTGGAGGGTGGGGGGCAGAGAGTTATATGCATAGAGTTGGCCTCCTGAGAATCAAAGAGTCAATATATGTGAATAGCTACATAAACAACTATACTTAAGCCTGCCTTGAGAGCATGGTTGTGTTTTCAGTTTTTCCTGGATATAGGGAAATGCTGGAGTTACCCAGCTCATGAGCTTGGTGGAGACTCCATTCTTGGATTAAAAATGCAGAGCAAGAATGGGTTAGTGTTCTGATATTTTCTTTTGTTAGTTTATTATTATACTTCTGTCTGTATCTCAACATATGGTTACTGATTTCTTATACTTGTTCCTGTTATTATAAAACAGGAGGATTTTGGTTATCTTTTTATATCCCACTCTTTATCGGTGATCCCAGTGATTTTAACCATACAGGCTTGCCTATTCTAAGAAAAGTAAGGGGGTCCTTCTTTTCATAAAACTTGACTGGTCAAGGGTCACGCCACTAGCTGACAGAATCCCCTCTACTAAGGGCTAGTGAGGTCTGAGACAGACAGGTAGGGCTGAGGCATATCGGGCCAAGGAATTGGCTCCTGGTACATCTCAGTTTATTCTTAGTGTTCAAGCAGCAGTCAGTAGAGTTGGGTTTGGGGCAGAAGGGCACCAGAGAGGTGTGGAAGTACCTTGGGAGTGTCCCAGAGATGCACCTGGCATGCATCTGGGACTGGGGACTGTTACAAGCACTGTAAGATCAATGACTGGCCGTAATTTGGAGGAAGTGTTTCAAAGGAACCAGAATGCTGGGATACAGGTGTAAAGACATATTAGTTGCAGGCTAATTCTAAATAGCTTAAGAGAAGGGAATCAAGGAATTTGAACACATGCGTTATTCATCTACCCTATTGGATCCCTGAGATATGCTCCAGGGAATGGGTTATCTATGGATGCGTTATCCAGACCCCTTGCATTGAACAAAAGTGATGGAGACCTGTGTTTTTGCAGCGTGAGGCTCTGAGCTTTTGCCATGATAAAAGTGGCCTTGCTATGCTGCAAAGCAACAAACAAAAAGATCCAGATTATGGAGTGACTGTATTTAAATCTTGTTTGCTCATGGTGTTTTGATGCTCCTGTTTTTTTCCTTATTATTTACTGTGTTGGTGCTCTTAAACTGACATAATCACTGTCATGAAGAACTTATGATCCAAGAAAAGCCAAATACCAGAGGAGAAAAGAAGGCAGTTCATGCAGTCTGTGTTTTCCTGTTGCAGAAAAAAAGTTGCAGTCTTCCTAATATTTATTTAATAAAGTCAAATACTTAAAAACTAAAAATGTTAGAATTCAGAAAGTTGCCAGTGTAACTTCTAATGTGTATGTGCATGGATGATGAATTAATAATGTTAATTCTAGTATTTTTGAATGCTTAATTTCTAAGCTTAATGTTCATGTGTGTGTATGTGTCTGAGTGTGTAAGTGCAAACTGAAAAAACAGAAATGTCTTGAATGGAACTATGGTGGCACCCACGTGTGCCGTGGAACCTTTAGGGCTGCTCCACTGATGGCATCCAAGCAAACCAACTGATAGCAGTAGTAGGTTGTCATCTTCCATGTGGACCAGAACTAGAAAGAGACTGAGCATACACAATCATTAGTTGGTTTTCACATAGATGCATTTGATTTCAAAGGAACTTTGGGGTCCCATCCAGGTCCTGGATGGGAGTGTGCACTAGTATCCCCAGTTCTTTGCCCTGTCAGTCACAGGACCCAATTGCCTGGCACTTCAGCTAATCTTTCTTCTTTTCCCACTGTTTTGGCTTCTTGTCTTGCTCCTCCCACATGGTCTTACCAATTACTTTTCAGTCCCAGACGTTCTTCACAGTCTCATCATTAAATCTGGGAGTTCCTCCCTTCCCCGATTCCTAATCCTCTATTCTTTCTGTAGCAAGTTTCTTTCTCCTTCCACACCTCAATTTCTAATCCCAGTTTCCCTCCCCTACTGCCAGGCTCTTCTTTCCAGTCTATGACCCTATGCCTAGCTCTTATTTCCTCTGCATTTAAAATAGGTATCTTCTTCAACTAGGCTTCTTGAGCCTGGCAGGAAGAGCATTAAAAACCAGTAACATAATTAGGGAGTGGAGGGGTGGAGGAATTGGAAACTGGGACATCAGCTCTTCTTTTGTGTCTTAGGGACAGTGGCAGGGGGACCCTGCAGCCATCACAGCTATATGCATCATAGCTGCTAGTTACCCTGCTTACACCTCTCTTAAGAACCCAGGAGAAAGGAGCCCCTGATTTACATTCTCATTTTAAGTACCTAGACCCATCGCAGACTGTAATAGACCGTACTTTCAGGGAAAATCTTGGGCTGTGGCTGCAAAACTCTTACCAGTGCACCCATCTCTGCATCTGGCCTGCTGGGCAAGCGTGCAAGTTACTTCTATCCTTGTGTCTCCATTTTCTGCCTGTGTAATAGGTAAATGGTGACGACTGCCTTTTGTAAAGAGCTTTGGTGATCTTGTATACTAATTGTGAGGTTTTTTTCCACCCAAAGATGGGAAATTCTTGTGAATTTCCAAGGGGATAGCAGAGGGCATTCTCCTGGATGCTGTGAGGGCATGGTCCGGCCCTCCTGCTAAATTTCAAGTCTGTGATCAAACTCTAGGTCTTTTAGAATCCTCCTAAGAAAAGGTCACCAGAACCATTTAAGACTGCAAAAATATTTGGGGTGACCAAAAGATTCAGGTTGAGGCATGGAAACATATAGTTCAGCCAAACGGTTTGGCAGCATCATAAGCTACTGGAAAACTAGTCTTACAGTGGAGAGATCACTGATAACCTTAATACTGGGTGATGCTATTGCCTCACCTCTAATAATAGCTCCTTTTGTGATGGAAATGTTTTGGTCTCCTGTAAACGGTTCCTAATTCCTGCTGGTTTTGTTTGTTTTTCAGCAAAAGCCAAATCTAGATGTGGGGCCACATTCTTCCCCTGTGCTAGTGGTATCCATTGCATCATTGGCCGCTTCCAGTGCAATGGCTTTGAGGACTGTCCAGATGGCAGCGATGAGGAAAACTGCAGTAAGTGCCAAGTCTTTCTGGAAACAGAAAAACATCTTTTTCTTTCAGCAAATCGATATAACATGGGAAGGAAACGCTGTTGAGCCCTAGTCCTAAGTAAGATGCACACTCCCTATTATTTACTGCCCAGCTTGTCTTGTGCTTTTCGCTTTGTAAATGACAAGACACCTTGGTAGCAAGCAGATATTTATAGTGTTAATAACAGTAAGGAGTCTGCCACAGCAGGGAGTGAAAACTTCAGCACTTCTTAAAAGAGCTTCTCTTTCTCTCTCTGTCTTTTGAAAACTGACTGACTTATCTTGGCCACAGGTCTTGCTTTTAGAAAGTCTGTTTATTCTCTGTTTGTAAAGTAGCGTTTGCAAAAAGGTGAGCCATAACTCCACAATGTTCCCAAAGCACCCCTCATTACCCTTTTTGCATTGCCCCTGTGACTTCACATACCCCCCAGCTCCACTCTGTCTCCTGTTATCCACACATCCTCATGCTCAACTCCACCCCAAATCCATCAGACCCTGCCATCCACTTGACATCCCACTGCATCCTACCCTGCCCCTTTGCTGCCCCCATGAATCCACTGCACCCTGCACAGACTTATCCTGATTATGTCCCAGTCCCTTCAACCCTGCTCTATCCCTCATGCTTCACTGAGCCTTCCCCTGACCCTTTGAGCATTCAAATCTCACTGCAGCCCTCCCAACCCCCCTTGCACTCTTATTTCACCCTCACAGACCCCACCGCTTCCTTTAGCTGCAAACCTCATCTGTCCCTCACTTCCACCCCATAATAACCCAGCCCCTCCCTATTCCACACCTCTTCCTCACAGACCCTTTCCCCCCACCAGATCCCTGTTGCCCATGGACCCCTGCCCCCCATTCAGATCTTCAGAGCTCCTTCCCTTAAACCCCTCCGAAACAGTCCCCCTCACATCTCACAGCCCCCAACCGTGGAGCAGGTAGGAGCAGGGCTGTAACTACTGCCCTGCTCCCCCACTTCCTCACAACATGCCCATAGCTGGCCTCCATTGCTCTCTACCCTCAATTTACAGAAATAAACAGGATTGAGGGAGGATTTGCTCCAGTCATTGGCTGTGCTTTTACCTGGGACACAAACCACTCTTATCCAACATTCCCCATTTTATGCTGCCAAGATTGTGCTGCTGGCTCAGCCTTCTATAGCCTCTGTAAAGGGTCACTGAAAAACTTACCTCTTTGCCTCATCTTTGCAACGCCTCCTGTCTCTGAATGCTGCCCCACTGCAGAACTAGGCCTGCTTCTAGCTATTCCCTTCTGCCTCCTGTTTCTGATTTATTGCAGATTTCTGTTCCCTAGAAACAAAGCCATTCAGTACAGGTTCCTAGGTAGAAGCACAACTTTATTGGACATGCTGGGGGCTGAGCAGAGACACATTACCAGGAGTAAATAACAGACAGGATAACTGTCAAAGAAAGCCTAGTTTGATAAGAGGTAGATCAAGGGGTGCTAACAATGAAGAGGTTAGAAGGAATCAAGCATTGCTATAAATTCAGTTGACTTCCTCAGCTCTCCTTGAACAGAAATGCAGCTATCTGGCCTGGGCAGTTGGTTTTACAGCGGAGCAGGAATCAAAGGGGTGAGGGGGTGCAAATGAATCCTAAAATTCCACCCTCAGATCTGCCCCTACTGTTAAGCCTTTTATTATTGGTGGCAACAGAAGATAGTAGGGTTCAGCTGGACATTCAGATCCCAGAATCTGGCTGTTGAAAAAGCAGCACTTTTTTCATGTGACTTCTAACAAGACAATTCCCCTGTATGGCTGGCCCTAGATGTTACAGAATAGACTCTCTCTGTTCCTTAAATGTAACTTAAAACTTTCTAATGGGAATTCTGTTGCAGACAGGCATTGTAAGGCTCTTATATGCAGAGGCGAATCTCACCCAGATTGGGCAAACTTGAGCGGCTGAAAAAAATTAACTTTGCTTTGCTATGTCATCTTTTTGTTTTAGGCAGAAAAAGTTGGCTTCTTTGAGCAATAAATATACTTAGACACCTTGGTATATCCTCGTTTACAAAATTAAAAATTGTTGAGGTGAAGAGCATATTTTGTTTAACTTCTTGTAAAGAGGATAACATTTTTTCCTAACCTGAAGATGCTTGATGATGCACTGGCTTGAGTCATTCTCCCGGTGGGTAGTTTGCAGAGAAGTCAAGGTAGAAAGTTTGAGTTTCAAATACTTTTAGTAAAAACTTTGCACATGGCTGGATAGATCTGTTTGTATGTATAACTACTGCTGGGGTGTGTCATAGCAGTAAAAAAAGGTCATGTTCGGTATGTTTGGTGGCTCTGCTGCTCTTAGCAGAGCTTGGTAAGTACCCTGACGTGCTGTGGGTCTGTAGGTGGTAGCTTGCAAGAAATACTCTCTTGCTAGAGTGAGCTGGATTTTTTTTTCCTCTTAATTACATGTAAAGGTCAAATGGAAGACAACAGACACCAGCTTTCTCAGATAACAAAAGAGTAATCTTTATGGTGATGAATCACTGTCTGCTGCTTGGAGGACATGTCCTTCTTGTCTCTATACTTCCCTTCCACACCCCTTGAGGTCTCTATGATAAGATAAATGTCTCTCATCTTTCTTTAAGATGCCATCTGTTGATGACTTGTAAGGCCCATTTGGCATCCTGGAAGGTTTTGAGTAGGTATATGGCACCCCTGCTGAGAGAATGAAGTTAGATAAAGAGGATTAAAGGGCATGGAAATGATTGTGGTCTTTGAGTTACTTTTGGAACAAATGGCACCAGAAGGAGCTTTGGACAAATGTGCCTAGAACAGGGGTAAGCAAAATACAGCCTGCGGGTTGTATATGGTCCACTAAGCACTTTAGTCTGGCCCACAGCACCCCACAACAAAATGTACCCCGCCCAGCTGTTCTGCCCATGGGGGTGGGAGTGAGGCGCCTACATCTGCCCTCAACATGCCCTATTATGCTTTGCTTCCACCCTTGTGCATGTCCCTCTAGCACTGGGTGAGGCTGCTGCTGCAGGCTTCTCCGCTCCCTCTGGGCAGCAAGTAGGGAAGTGCAGGGGAGGTGGGGTTGCTATGTGCAGCATTGGCCAGAGCCAAGCACCAGTGCCCCTACTCAATGCTGTATCATGGGGGGAATGTGGGGGGGGGGGTCCCACACCTCTCCTACCGTCCCGCACCATAAATGCCACATGTGCACACACACCAGTGTTGTCTGCCTTGACTGCAGGAAAGGACAGCATGTTCCAGAGCCACACCCACACCCCACAAACACCACACAAGCCCCCAACATACCCCATGCTCCCACATACCTGCACGTCCTCACAAATTCCCCCCACAGCGCCGCACATGCTCTCCCTCTCTCTCTCTCTAAAAGACTAAGAATTTATTTTTGAGCTATTATGCAATCACCGCTATATACAGTACACAAACACAAATCATGACAGATTTTTTTGGTAATAACATTTGAATACGTGATGGTAGGTGTTTGACTTTTAGTGTATGATTTGTTTTTTTTTGTGGATCTAAGATGGCAACCTCCACTTCCCCCCCGACAGCATTTCTGTGGGGCAATGGGCGGGACTTCTGGTGGCAAAAGTCAAGTGTTAGGGAATGAGACTTCTGGTCCCAATATGGTGACTAGGGCAGCCATCCAGGGGTGGTGCTATGCTTGCGGCCCTCAACATCTCACCAAACCTCATTAAATGGCCCTCTGCCTGAAATAATTGCCCACCTCTAGGCTAATAAAGCCTTTGTGATGGTGGGAGGGAAAATGGCTATCATCTTAGCACACATGCAGTTTGCTACCAATTTCGTAATTTCCAAAGCGTATACAGTATGCAGTTCTAGGCATGCCTTACAATTAGTTGTATTGCTCCAGTTCACTCTCCCTCCCACTCTTGCAAGCTTCTCTAAGGCTATGTACAGGCAGTCAAAAAGCCCAAGGCTGAATCAGTTCAGTGTTCACAGATTAGTCTAAAATGTGTAGATTGAACCAATAAGGAAGTGAACAGACATTCACTTTTGATTCTGGAAAAGCAGCCACATGCCTGCAGTGTCCCAGGCCAGAAGCTGGGGAAGCACTAGAGTTTTCCTCCCTGCTTGGCTAGAACAGAAAGCTTGGGGCAAAGCTAGCTCACCCACCTTGTGAGGGGAGTTTGCAGGGGAGGTGCAAAGCATTTTGGGATGCTGGAGGGGTGTGAGTTAACTGATTTAGTGTTGCATAATTATGCATAGTTTATGCATAATTTCTGTTCCTAGCCTAGATGCAACAGAAGCAGTAGCCCCTGATGTGACCTCTGAAATTAACTGTTTATGCAGCAGCTTCAGGGCAATGCAAAGTTGGCATTTTCATTATAAACACATAATGGAGTGTATACACACATATAATAAGCCCAGATGTGGAATTACATACTGTAGATTATATGCACAGAAGTCTCTAAACTCTTTTCTTTTTCCAATTCTAAGATTCAGAAATTGTACCACATGACAGGCTTTTTTGCTTAGTTTAAAGCAGAAAATTAGGCAGCCAGTTACTCTTTGACAGCCATAATCCCCTTTGTAATTCAGTCAGGGAAGCACTTTGAAGCAGATGAGGCATCTGAAGGGACACTGTCAACTGCTTTTTAAAGTTAAAATTGGAATACTGTATTCAGTTTCAATCACCTAATTTCTAAAAGTTGGAGTGGGTTCACAGAAGAGTGACAAAAATGATTAAGGGGCTGGAGGAGTGATTTATCAGGAGATATTAGAAGAGCTAAGTTACGTACAGCCTTGTTTAGCAGTGGCTAAGTAGGAAGATAAAGCCAGAAATGTACTATATGAATGGTGTAAGCACTCTTTTGGGAAAAGGATTATTCCATGTAGTAATTTGGGAGAGTAGTTTGGATGAGAAGTGTGGTACCCAAAGGAATGTGAAAACTTAAGATAAGTATCAGGGAAGTCTTCCTGATGAAGAGATGTGTTAGGCTGTGAAACTGTGTCCCAAGGGAAGTGATGAGAATCTTACAGTTTGAGACATTTTGAAATAAGACTGGACAACAATGAAAATGCTATAAAAAACAATGCTGGCTAGGCTGTGTAATAAGAGGGCTTTTTCTTTCTTTTGTTCGCTGTGTTTTTTTAGTCTAGAGTGTACAGGCAGGCCTTGCAGGCCATGAGCCCAGACCATGTCCGTGAGGCCCAGGTGTTTGGGCCAACCTGTACATACTCTCTACTGGCCCTGATTTGTCACCCTCCCTGGAATAAAGGCCTCTTAAAAGTCAAAGTATTATTTTTATGATTCTATTTGGACTGTAGGCTCTTCGGGCTGATCTTGTCTTTCTTATTTTGTGTCTTTGTATCGCATAGTGCAATGAGATCCTCTTCTGTATGTGGTGGCTTTGAGCACTGCTGTGACAGAAATATTCTACTCGGGGGGGGGGGGGATAATGCATTTTTCCACAATCGTTTGCTCCGAAAGGTTTGATTACCGTTCATTTGAAATTAGAACAATGCCCGAGGCGGGTACCCGGTGTGGGAGTGGCCGCCGGGGTGGCC
>JAGPOW010000304.1:81240811-81251485 GCA_030014935.1 Caiman crocodilus | reverse complement strand
CCCGTCTTGACAATTATATCGGAGTTTTTGTTGGTGTTCACTCCCCTCGATTACTACCACACAACGCGGGGGGGGGGGGGCGCCCCACAAGGCATTTTTCCACAGTCTTGTGCTCAGAAATGTTTGAATACCTTTAATTAGAAATTAGAAAAATGCCTGAGGCTGGTACCCTGTGTGGTATTTTCAGCCTGGATGGCCAAAGTCTGACAAAGTTCTAAGTAACTACAATGGGATCTTATGACGTATCAGGCAATGTTACAAATAGGCAATGTTAACAGTTCTGGCTGTAATGTCAGTGAATATTAAATATCAAAGTGTGCATGTGCATGAACATACTATCATGTAGTAAAAGAGGGCAGGATTTGCTACATCACCTATTCCATAGTAATTGTCTATGTGCATTCTCTTATCCTGTGGTGTATTAAAGATAACTCACAGTAGCATAGTGTGAAAGGGGGTAAACTACCCTGATTTGGCTTTCGTTTACCATGAGTAAGAATCTGTGGCTTCACAGTTACCACAGAGCAGATGAAATGTGACAGTCCTCTAAGCTGCCTTGCCTGACTGTGGGCATGTCTACATGTTCAATTAAAGTAACTGAATAAACTCTGGCATAATGTGTAATGGAGTTTATTACTCCTGGGCTTGCTGTTTGCTAGGGCTGTATGAAACAGTTGTGTTTCGATTTTGGTTTTGGATTCGGCCGTTTCAGAGGAAAGTGACTCGTTTCAGCGTTTCAGATCACTGTCCTGTTTTGTTTTGGCCGAATCTTTTTCAGACAGGCTGAAAGGAAGCTTTGCACAACCCTACCCAGCCAGGTAGGGCTGCAGGGCCTCAGCAGGGAGCAGGACAGTACCATGTGTGGCTCATCCAGGGGAGGTGAGGAGACCGCCACGTAGGTCTCTGTTCCGTGTCACGCTGGGTCGCGGGGCAAAGAAGCAGTGCAAAATGGCAAGCAAGCCTGCTGGTCCCCACCACGTGACTTGGCTCCGCACGGAACAAAGATCTGCTCTGGGGGTCTCCTTGCTGCCACTGCCTGCCCCCCACTGCCCTGGCGATGTAAGCATCAGTGAGGAGACCCCAACACAAATCTCCGCTCCCAGCAGAGCCAGGTTGTGCGGCAGGGATTCCCCAGCCCCTGGTTTGATTTTTTTTTTTTTTTCCCCCCCCCAACTCTTCCCAGGGGGTGCAGGCCCCCAATCTGTGCACTGGGTTTCAGCAGGCTGCTGCTGCAGACTGGGGCCAGCGGCAGCACTGCAGTCTTGCCAGCACTTGGCGTTGGCTGTGCTGAGCAGCTGCTGCTGGCCCCAGCCTGCAGCAACAGCCTGCTGAAACCCCATGCACAGATCAGGGGTCCATGCTCTCTGGGAAGAGCTGGGGGAAGTGATCAGAGAGCTGGGGATTCGAACCACGAGCTAGATGTCAATATCAGACCAGTCCTTCTCTCCCTCTTTCCCTTGCCTCTTAGTTTTTGTTTCCCTGCAAGCCTGACTCTGAAATTCTCCAAAACATTCCCCAAACATTTTGAAGCCTTCCAGTTCATTTCAGAGTTGTTTCTGAGCCTTCCATTTCAATTTGGATTTGGTGTTTCAGGCACCAAAATGGCCCAAAACATCTCTGAAAGGAAATAGCTGCCAAAATATTGCACAGCTGTTCTGTTTGCACGTGTGCCCAGGACCACAGCATGCTGAGCCAGGGTGAAGCAGCCCTGGCTGGCAGGCGGTATGAGGGTCAGTCTGTCATCCTGGGTCTGCTCCAACCCGGCTTAACATACTGCAGAGGAGCTGGCTGGGGGCACGAGTGTGCTTCACCATAGGGCTAGTTGGCAGGCAGCCTCTGCACTGAAGTATCCTCATGCCCCAGCCAGTCTGGTCAGTCTCTAGATGTGTGCTGGGATGTACTAAATAATGCCGCAGTTGGATAGTACTTGTTTACTGCAAACTAATAGTGCTGTACATGTAGATGCTGATGTTTTATTGTGGAGCTAATTAGCTTTGCAGTAAATGTCTTATGCGGACAAGTCCAGTAAGTAGTTTTTGTGTCCGTGGACTGTGAGTGATTGTGATAAAGTACAGTTTTAACACGAGGCCTATCAAGGCAGGGAGCAATTAACTTCCTGTTACTTGTAATGAATGTTACTTTATACCTCCCTCTGTTTAAAAGTAGTACATTTACATGATTTCCAGGTCATCCCAACAGACTTGGCGAGTCAACCAAGTTTTGAATTGCGATCCATAATGAGTTTTAGGAATGCCTAAAGACAGCTTTGCTCTCTGGGTGACAGCTAGAGTTTCTAATGGAAGATCATACTTTGTTTTCCCAGCAGCCAATCCCTTGTTGTGTTCAACTGCCCGATTCCACTGTAAGAATGGACTTTGCATTGATAAAAGCTTTGTGTGTGACAATCAAAACAACTGCCAGGATAACAGTGATGAAGAAAGTTGTGAAAGCCCTCAAGGTAGGTACAGGGTTGGGGGTTTTATAATTTAGCTTCTCTTGTGAAATAATATGCCACACATAAACGCTGAGAAACTGATTTATGAAGAAATCGTTACTGGCTTGACCACTGTTGGAAGTACCAGTTCTATCATAATCTTGAAAGTAGTCTTACCCAATATGCATGTAGCCCGCTAACTGAGCATCCTAAGGATTCCTTACAGGTTTTAGGCTAATCAGTAAATGTGTCTGTAGCCTGTTTAGCATAGTTGGAATGCGCTTGTATAGCAGCTTTTGTAGGAAGATCTTCAAGTGCTTATAAATCCTGAGAAGGCCTCTCTTGGCTTCTGTGGGAGTTGGAATGAATTCAAACAGATAAATAAGAAAACCCTGTGAATCCCCATACTTTGCGGTAAGTCAGTGCTCCTACCCATTTTACAGGTAGTTTCTGTATGCATGGGGGAGAGGTTGGGTTTTTTCCTTCTTTTTCATTTTTACTCACAAAAAAAAAATATTGTAGCCTGAAAAAATATCCAGCCTGAAAAATGTCATCTGTAAAAATGAAAGCTTTGAAGATATGACCAGCTGAAAACAGGTTTAGATAGAAGGGAAATAAGTTGAAGAGTTGCAACCCTGGTGTGCAGCTTGCACTGTAATACATAGTTCATGACTCAGTTGAAGTGCTATGGGTGTCTAAGGTGAATAAGAGTATTCTGGAAAGTTTTCATCTTTATTTTAACATTGTGGCCTCAATAAAAACAACCCTGTAACCAAATGGGCATGTTATCCACTGCTCAAATTGCAGTTAAGATCCCCATATGCTGTTCCTACCACTCAAACATTCTGGAACAGATTTGTTTGTCTTTCTGAAATTGGGATGGCATTTTCCTATCTCACAAGGTTGCTGAAACCTAATTAAGCTGTCCAAGTTTGCACAGGTAGAAGGCACTATAAAACTGCAACATATTCTTTCTTATTATAAATATATATATATATTATAATGTAGCTGGGAATGCTATCCAGGTTTGAATTTTCCTCTGGTAAGTGAGTATATGCTGTCTGCTGAAAAATGAAGCTGCGACAAATGCAATGTGCTGGATAGCAGTTCTGCTGCAGGAAAGGTTGGCAAAATTGCAGCTGAGGAGAGGGGGGGAATCCAGAGCTTAAAAACTATGATAAATATTTTTAACAAATGTGAAGCAGCAATCCACTGCTATGTTCCTAGCTAGTACGGTGAAAAGCAGCATAGTAGCAACATTTCCAACTTCTCCAAAGCATTTGCTGTTTCTTCTTGCATCCTGTTTCCCTGCTGGACTTGAACAGAAGAGCTTGGCATGGACTGGGTTCATTTAGCAAGTGGACAGTCTAAGACAACACCTCTGCTTCCAGAGCTCCTGCTGGGATGCTGCTACATCATGATCTAAATCCTTCTTTTAAAGGAATGAGTCTGAAGGAATTATCATGTGTGCACTGCTGCTGTTATGATGCCATTGCAAGGATGCTGAAGGGTGCATTGTTTTTAACTGTAGGCCTGTGGCAGTGTAATAAGATTAATGTGCATGCGGGTTATTTTGGCATTTGAGGCTTAAAGCAGCAGTATTCTTTTCAAGGTTGGGATGACTACTTCCTCTGCAGATTAATTGGCTGGATCGCCTCCAGGTTGTTTGTTGTCATGACAGTTTGCTTTTGGAAGTGACTGTCAGGCTTGGGAGAAGAAAAGACCCGTATTTCATGAGGATGTTACTTTTGTCTTTAGTCCTCTGGAAAAGTCAGATTAAGGGGAGTCGTTCAGTTGGATTCTGTGCATGAATGAGCCCCTATACAAGGAAATCATCCCCTGATCCTGTGCTTTTTCACTCGGGCCAGAATAGCAATTTGCACAGTGCAGTCTACTGTGGGGAAAAAAAACACTTTCACAACTATCAAGAAGAGAGACTGAATTTGAGCACCACACTGGGAGTGAGGAACTTCACAGTTCAAATCCTTGCACTGGCAAATGATTGCTGGATCTTGGCCTCAATCAACAAAGCTGTGGCACCATTTCCAGGTGATGTAGCTCCTTACCCAGCACATCCACGTGATGCCCAGGGCAATGCTTGCTGCCATAGTGCCCGTCCCAAGGGCATGATCACCCACTGCTATAGTCACGGCTGTTTTTTTATGCCCTCCCCACTCACAAAGGAAGCTCCTGGGGCTGTTTCCATCGTCTCTTCCACCTTAGTTATGCTACTGCCATTTCCATACCTGCTTAGCTCTCTTGATCTGTCATGCTTATTTTAACATATTTTTATCAAGCATATTTTATTGGATCTCTCTAGCATATTTTAACAACCCTCATAGCTGCAGAACTTTGACTGCCATAATCCCCCTGCCTTACCTGTGGTAGATTAGGGTGTTAGGTCTTGTGGCTGAGTCAGGGTTGACTGTACAGTTTTACTAATAAGTTGGACAGTGGTTTGAATAGGGTGATCCTGCCTCTGAAGGCCGGGAGTGGGGAAGGTTGGACTAGAAGACCTCTACTTTACTTTTCTATGATTCTGTACCTGACTCTTACAGGTCTAAAGGATTAAACTCTATATAGTTTAACATGCTATATTTCATACTTCAGTATAAATAAAGATGTCATATATCCAAGTTTACTATTATGAGTCTTCACTAGGCTTCAGAAGTATTAAATCCTCAATTTTCTTGACAAAGGCTGGTGTGAAAAAGAATGTTGTTTTTCTCCTGTTTCCTTGTGGAGGATATTGAATCAGCATGATGTCTGTTGGAGGCTATGTTGAGGAGGAGAATGATGATTACTTGTTTTACTGCAGCATGTAAGAGTCCTCCTTACGGACTGGGACTCTGCTGTGCTGGGGGCTGTACCCAGAGCCAAAAGATGGTCCCTGCCTCAAAGAGCTTACAAGCTATGCATTATTATTAAAATATAGTGTAGACATTTTCTCTGTGAGTAATGTTGAATGTACTTCCAGTCCTGTACAGTATATTGAAGTCTGTATTGTTCTTGGGTGCATCTACATGTGCAATTAATGCATATGAATAAACTGGAGTTTATTGCTCCCAGGCAAGATTGCAGCACATTTAGCTGAGGTGGAGCAACCCTGGCTGGCAGGAGGCCTGGGGGCCTGCTAGTCTGGGACTGCTCCCCCAGCTCAGTGTGCTGTGTAGGGGCTGGCTGGGGCACAAGGGTACTTGAGTGCAGAGCTAGCTGGCAGGAAGCCCTCACACTGAAGCACCCTTGTGCTCCAGCCAGCCAGGGCAGCATCTACACATGCGCTGCTGCGGATCATAGAATTCAATATGTACTAATTAAGCCTCACAACTACATAACATAGCAAGTTGGCATTATTATTCCAATTTCATGGTTTCAAAAAGTGAGGCACAGAATAGCTGAGCAAAGTGCCTGAGCTCATAATGTAACTTGTTGGCAATCAGGAATAAAACTCAGAAGTGGCATTTCACATGCCTGTTGTGAAAATTAATCAGTGCTTGTGGAATGGTGTAGAATACCCTGGAAAAATGTGCTTTATAACCGTGAAATATTAATTGTGAACTTGCTGTGTGAACTCTTTGAATACCCTGACATTTTTCTTAAATTAACACCTTTTCACATCTCTCATGAGCTTCAAAAGCCTCCTCTGTTTTGCTGTCATTACTAAAAGGCTCTAATAGTACATCCATTTGGTCTAAATGTGTCAAACACTCTTTGATGCAGTTAAAGGCCATTTCACTAGGGAATGGTCACTAAGGAAAGCGAAAACCACCTGGTGAAAACTTTATTGATCTAGCACTAGCATAGAGGACTTCAAAATGTGCCAGCATCAATAAGTAATAACTTTTGTTAGGTCATCTCAACTCAGACTGAACCTGAGGCTGGGGGAATTGTTGGTAGATGTATACAAGGCAAAGACAGTGAAGAGAGACAGAGAGCAGCTTCTTGCATCAATTGTAGAAACAGGAGAATGGTTAATTTGTCTTTCTGTAAACAAGCATTCTTTTCCTTTGCAACTGAATTCTGCACATTTATGAGGCTTTCAGATCACAGCTGAAGCAGCAGTTTAAAATTTCTAAATGCTCTGATTTAGAAGCAAGGAAAATGATTCTGAGCTCATTCCTGATTCTGATTATTTGCAGATCTTGTAGCTGCCATGGTAATCCATAGAGCTGTTGCTTAATCTTGCCCCATTTATGCTTCTCATTTTGTCATCTCTGTATATTATACTACTGTAGTAGCAGGATGGCCAGAGTTTGCTCTTGTCCTGGAGTGTAGAATTAGTCCCAGTGTGTCTGAATCATAAGAGCTGAAGCCAAAAATAACTGCTTACATCATCCAATCCATCTCTCTTCAGCTAATGCAGAATTCCTCTTTATAGGATATTATTCTGGTGACTCATTTAATTTCATTTTAACTCCTGAAGTTCTAGGAGTTCTGTTTCTGTTCTTCTACCTAATACTTTTTTCTGTTGGGTAGATTTGGATATTATGCCTAAAATTTCCTTTTCTTAATTTTCTTGTTACTTCAAGATCTTTTCCCATGTGTCAGACTAAAAAAGTGGTAGCAATAATTCAGAACACCTGTTCTGTGCATACTCCTGGTGCATTAACCTTATACCCACCTGTGTTGTAGGACATTTCCTGCCCTGTGTGATGATTCCACTGGGCACTTTTTTTAACGTGTGTTTAAGATACTATCCATGAACTTTATGGATGTTTTTTAGGCTCTGGGATTATATGTTCAGGCTATTTAATTATTCCCTTAGCTGCTCTGCATCAACTGTTTTTGGCACTGGCTTTTCCTATGTTTTATAGAACAAGATTTTAAGAGGAGTTCAGATTGTGGTCATTTATGAATCAACATCATATTTCTTTTTCCTTTCCAACATGTTATTAGAAGCCTGTCTTAATCCCTTTAACCCCTTTGCATACCAGGAACTGTTTGTTACTTTTGTTGGTGCTTTTATCTATTCCCAACAATCCTGAACAGACTCTGAGAAATGCTTTAGGAGCAAAGATTCCTAGTAATATTCCCCACATTTCTAGCTGTGCAATCACTAGTTTAATGATAGCATTGTTTGTATGCTAGGGTAGTTGTTTGTTACAACTAGATCCCGCTAGTATCAGGAATCTTACTACCATGTATTCAAGTCATTCTGGTTATACCAATTTGCCTCTAATCCAAGACTTCCAGAAGGAAATGAGCTATTTTTTTCCAGCAGAATTCTGCTTGGATTAATCATCTAGTTTTCATTGTAAAGCCTCTTGTTGTGTTAACCACATTTACCATCTGTCTAAGACTGAGGCAGAAGGTTTTTTTAAGAGTGGATTAGACCAATACCTCTCAGAGATGGTCTGGGAGGGGAGTGACCTCTTCAAGTTTGATTCAGTTTTAAATTTATGTGATCCTATAATCTGCAGCACAGGTAAGTACATTCATCCAGGTTGTAGATTTCTAGCGTGTTTCCTTTTAGAGATCGTGACAACTTCATTTTGTGAAGTATTAGACACATAATCAGTTATCAGTATTCCAGCCCTTTCCTCAACTGTGGATGTTCCTTGTTGATGCAAAAAATTGCAGCACACTGAAATGGAAAACTTTGGCACTGTGTAAAACTGACCAAATTCAATATCAGTGTAAGTAATGCAAGAAAACCTGCAGTGGCCACTTCTGAGCTTAGAGCTGTCATTCTATCAGGCTCTGGTTGTCATCCATAGGGGACTGTAGGTGCATCCCAAAAGCTGATTGGATTTGTATAGGTATCTTTCAGCCAGCAAATAAGTAATCCTAGGCAGCAGGAAGAGGGATTTAGGAAGATCCTAGACAAGTGATAAAACTTACCAAAAGGTAAGAAAAGCTATTCCATCCCACCCACTTCAGTATTTCTCTTTCACACTCCTCAGTCACAGGCACAGGGCCTGATCCTAAAGACACCAGATACTATAAATATTTCTACTGCCTAGAGTTAAACTCACAGAAGCAGGCACAAGACAAGTACTGAGAGTTTTCAAGATCAAGCTTTTAACTCTAAGTGTGTTCCAGAGCTGACTGCCAAATGGAGCAGGCCTACACTAATTTGTAATGAAATAGCCTAATACCTAATTTATAAAACACAAATAGCTCCCAGCACCTCCCACTGCATGTGGAGCTGTAACCAATCCTCTACACGTGGCAGATTGAAACCCTCCTAAATTTCCTATGCTGTGGTATCGTTTAGACTTTCCAAAGCTTTGCAGTCTGATTCTGGCTGTGTAAATTTCCTTTTATTGAGTCTGTCTTTGACTCATTATTTACATAGGCTGTAAACTGAAACTTAACTTGCAATTACTGTACATCAGCTTAGTCCAAATGCAGCCTACAGCTGGAACTTAATACTCAAAGGCAGACTAAATAAAAAGCTGAAACTTAAGAACAGAGACAAATAAAATGTCGCTGAATGCTTAATTAAATAAAGGGTGCGCTTGTGCATATTTAGTAGTCTCCTATCTCCTGGTTATAACAGCTGGTTAAGGGAAGTAGTTATATCAGCTGCGAATATTTCTCCTGGTTATTTTAATTCTCCTTATTTCTTTTTTCTTCCTTAGTTCCCACAGAATGATTTATTTGATGGAGTTTTTATCAGGGATAAAAAGCAAATTCATCTATGTAGAGTGTAGAAAGATAAGATATGCTGGACAAGATGTATGCTAGAGTGTTAGAAGGCAGTTCAGATGATCCATGTGATGAATGCATCTGTGTACTTTTTCCCCACGCAGTTTGGGTCCCTGTGGCTATACCCCTTGGCCAGGCACTGGTTTGTAAAATTGAGTATTTACCCATTTCATTTGAACAGTAGATACTAGGACATTCGCTACTATTAGTTGCACAGCTTTGTTTAAACCAGTGGTTCTCGACCTTTTTAGACTTGAGATGCCCCTTGTTAAACTTCAGGTATCCTTAGAGAACATCAGCTCTTCGTTTTCACTTGTTCTTTGACTACGGAAAAATAATAGAGCAACTTTCTCTTGCAAAGAACTCAGACAGACCACAACAGATCAGAATGTTTTTAACACAATGGGTTCCTATTAAAAATCTCTGGGTCTATCTTGTGACTCATATTTGCACACCTAACAGTGTTAAAATGAATGGGACCCTTGAAAGGCAGTCCCAAGGAGTTCTTTGCAACAGAAGAATTGTGCTATTATTTTTCAAAATATCATTTGTCAAAAAATGAATGATAACTAAGAGGTGGCATTTTCCAAGGGGTGAGTCGAATGAGGTTGAGAACCCTGGCTCCAAGGTGCCACCCTGTCTTTCTTTCCGCCTTGCTCCAGTCTGTCATGGCTAACTACCTCTCCGTATTGAAAAGAGGTGTATGTTTGGCATCACAGGTATGTCTGGGCACTGCTATGCCTTACATTTCCCTGAGTTTTACAGAGATGTGAAGTTCTTTTGTTGCATGAGGATAAGGATACAGATACAGAATAATTCTCTGCTTTGGCTCATTAGCCCACATTCTGCTGCAACCATTAACATCCTGGCAGAATATGAGGCCATGCCTAGTATCCATTTCACTAGTAAAGCATATGCCCTTCATTTAGAACACAGCAGCAGTCAAGTAGCTATCTCAGGACATCAGAGGTACAAAATGATCAACACTTTTACAAAGATGGGTTTTGATGACCAATGAGGTATAGTCTTTTCTCTGAAGCACCTTGTTCAGCTCTGGTGAGTTGAGACTGAAAGCAGTTTTGATGGTGTCTTGGCTGAGGTCAAATCAGTTTTGTGAGCTTGGTCAAGTTCAGGTAGGTACATATCACACACAATCTGACAGCTTTTCTGGCAGCTTTGATGAATGAGACAAAGACAGGTCATTCAGTCTTACCCCTGGAAGTACTGCTTTCAGGGTAACTATAGTTTTAGTCCCTTCAGGATTTCTCTAGTGCTAAATTCACCCAAAATATAATGTTGAAAATGGAGTTAAATTTATGCAGTCTTGAAAATGATTTGTACTGGTGCGTTACTAAACTTTTTCTCTGGTACAGTATATTGATTGATTTTGCAGCCAAGGCTGAAATAATGATGCAATTTTTATAACTGTCTTAAGAACAGGGATTAGTAACCATTTTTTCCACTAGATGTTGGTGTTTCTCCTTCAGCTAATGGATAATTATGGGAACTGGGAATTCAGATTGTAAATGATTTCTTATCAATTATATAGTTGTAAATTATGAATTCAAGCAGTTTCTTCCAGCTATCTT
>JAGPOW010000304.1:81196438-81224867 GCA_030014935.1 Caiman crocodilus | reverse complement strand
GGTTGTGCCCACTGACCCCCTAGCCTCTACAATGCCCCGGCCCCCATCACTTACCTGGTTCTCCCTTTTGACCGATGGTCCGGGCTCATTGGCTGTCGCAATTGGTTTAGTCGGATTGGTTGAGGGGCCCTTGTGGCCCCACCCTCACCACTGATTGGTTGCATCATACAGCCACATCCCTCACTACTGATTGGTTGCAAAGGCTGTCCATCATGCAACTGCCCCTTACCACTGATTGGTGGAGAGAAGCAGAGCTGCACAACAGCTAATCTGTGATGAGGGGCCAGGGCAGCAGGCATCTCCCCTTTGCTGGAAATCCCACTCTCCCCTTCCCCCCTGGCTGGGCCGCAGCACTGTGAGGTCTGCTGGCTCACTCTGGGGAACCAGCATTTTATAGTCAGTAAGTTTCCCCCCCCCACTCCTGCAGATTTGGCAGACATTGCCTGATTTTGCAGGTAATACTGCATTTCATGATTTCTGCAAAAAATGCAATTTTGGTAGATCCCCACATATTGTAAACAACCTTGGCTAGTGATACCCAAACTGTAGCCCGTAGTCCTCAAGGCCATAGTAAGTGATCTGCTAATGTTCCTCAGATTGCACCCCTCCCTTCTGCCCCCCTTACAAGTTAGTAGGGTGGTCAACAAGAAATTTTGAGATGACAGTGGCCCTTTGATCCCAAAAGCTTGGAAACCACTATAATAGGCTCATTTTACTTTTATTTTATGCCCTGCTTATTCTTTCCCTTAGCTGCCATCAAACTTGTATAGCTGAGCACCCACACGCTCGTTTATCTTAAAGATGGGAATCTCAACTTTCAACTTATATATAATAATTGTAAAAATATAAAATTTTAATGCCCTATTCCTAGGCTTTTTTCATGTGAAGAAGAAAAAACATGGGCTGAGAATGTTGGCTTCTTTTTCCACCTTTGCCATTCTGTGGCACCAGAGTTAATACTATCAGCTGATCAGCAGAAGTTGCCAGAAGAATAGGCATAGGAAGTGGCCATATCCATATGTCAGAACATTCCCCTTCCCTCAGAATTTAGTTAACGTAAAGAGCTAGTGCACTTCTTACTTTTAGTGCCTGGCAGCTAAACACGCAGATTTTAAAATGCTGTACTTCATAAAAGGATCCAGAGCTCAGTTTTTGCTCATCCAGCACTTAATTATGTAGCCACATGAGATACATTATTTCTGCCAGTTTCTCTTTCCCAATTAATGTAGCTCAAACAAAAAAAATAATTCATTGAAAGCAGCACATTTACGAAAGTTCAGAAGACTAGCTGAGAAGCCTAAGAGCTCAGATGGAATACTTGCTGTCAGTTTCAGCAAACAGCCCATTTCATAGTAATTCTTGTATTCCCTATATTCAGCACTGGTGAGGCCACATCTGGAGTACTGTGTTCAGTTTTGGGCTCCTCACTGTAGAAAGGATATAGGCAAACAGGAGAGGGTTCAGCAGAGGGCAACAAAAATGGCTAGAGGACAGGTTACGGTTATGAGAAGTTAAGAGAACTGGGCTTATTTAGTTTGCAGAAGAGAAGATTGAGAGGGGATTTAACAGCAACGTTAAACTATCAGAAATGTGGTTCCAAAAAGGATGGAGTGAGCTTGTTTTCAGTAGTGGCAGATAACAAAACAATGGTCTCAAATTTCAGCAAGGGAAGTTTAAGTAAGCTATTAGGAAAAACCTTCTCCCTAGGAGGGTAGTAAAGCACTGGAACAGGTTACCCAGAGAGGTGGGAGAACATCCTTGGAGCTTTTTAAGACCTGGCTAGACATTGTCGTGGCTGGGATGATCCTGCTTTGAGAAGAGGGTTGGACTAGATGACCTGAAGTCCCTTCCAGCCCAAATTTTCTATGATTCCATAACTCTTGGGTAGCTTTCTGGAAGAACAGTGCTTTATGGCTCTTACAGCAACACGCTCAGTAGGGCATTAGATTAAGGACTTGGGGTTTTTATGGCATTTTTACTGATGGTATTGGATGAATCATTTCTGTCCATTTTAAAGCAATGTGGGGTACCTGTCAATCTCGTAGGGTACTCTGAGAGTTAATGCTTGGAATTCATTTTGAAGACATTAAGTAATATTTGATTTCTATGTAATGATTAATGTGCCATTCATTTGGACTCAAGACATCTGTGAGTTAGTAAAGTGATTAGATTATGGTGAATGATTATGATGATGTAAATTGGTAGACAGCTTTGTTAACATCTAGGTTGCACGCTTTCTATACATAGATATTTCTTCTCATTGCCTTGCCTTCCAAAACAGTTTACCTATTGTACAGTGTTTGTACTAGAGTTGCTAAAAAGGGGATAGAGCACAAAGGCTCTTTTGTTTGCATAGTGGCTTAGAATGGAGTGGGAAGTAAATCATACCTTATTGAATTTTAAACTGCATGAGGAATTTGTCATCAGAAGGTAGCAGAACTTGTACTTGAATTTGGCTGTTGCACTGTGGCAACCTACACTCTGTGAAGTGCTGTAGGAACTTTCCCAACAAGCACTTAGGAGCTGTGGGCGTTTATACATTTTCTCTGTGTGGGGGAGGCTTTAAGAGCCACTCTAATTAAAGCACCCAGAGCATCTTGTGTATCCAGAGCATACCCATGCTTAAAAATGGCAGCAGGGGCACTTTATCTAAAGCTCATCAGACAAGATTTAGATAAAGCATGCCACCACCATTTTTAAGGGTGGGGATGTTGATACATGAGACGGCTGGGGTGCAGTAATTATCAAATGCTGGGAGACTTGGTTTAATTGAGTCTACTCCAATGTGCTGTAATTAACAGCACGTTGGACAGAGTAGCCTCGCGGCTTGTGTATAAGTGCCTTTTGTGTTTAAATCTCACCTGGGAGAGGCCTTGAGGAAAGCAAAATATCTTATCACGTTGCAAAGCCAGTGTTTCAGATGGAAATCTTGAGTTTCACCAGCTGAACTGGCAATTCTGTTTTCTCCTGTAATCTAGGCATTTCATAGTTTTTCCCCGGTCAAAAGACAGGCCTAATCTGCTGTGCTTTGACTTCTGAGCTATATTAAGAGAGATGTTTGAAAATAGACGGCTGCAATCATCATACCCTCAGCAGTTCTGGACACCTCGCTTAAAGTTGTTTTTTGTCAATTGATTAACGAGACATTATTTTCAAAACAATCCAAAATCTTATTAGATAATTTCCTCAGAAAGTAAAAAGGTAGAGACTTCATGTTTCCTAACTTTACATGAAAACATTTTTCTGTATCAGAAAGTTAAAAGTTAAACTCTATCAATTAAAAAATATATGCAATCTATCTGTGCTACACAAAGCAAACAAGCAGAAAATTCACTGTTTAATTCTGATATACTTTCTTTTCTTTGTAATTTTGTTTTTCTTTACTTCGTTCCATTGTTGACAGTTTTGAATACTGGCTTAATTTTTAAATCCCTGGTTTACAGAGGTTTATTGCTCAATTTCATTATGCATTTTCTTTAAACTGGAACAGTTGGCATGAGAATAGGTGTTGCCCCGTGCAGTTGTGATAAACTTTCCTGCTCTATTAAAACTAGCAGTGTCATTCCTTTGATTTATAATTAATCCTGAAAACTTTGAAGAGTCTTATTAGTATAAAACAACCTGCATCTGACTATGTGACAGGGGCATCTTCTGTTGTATACGAAGTGTTGCACATTTAAATTTTTATACTGAACTAAATGTCAATAGATTACGCATGAATAATTTCTGAGGAAGAAAAGATGTATTGTGTGAGACTCTTTGAACTTGAAAAAACTAGTCAGCTTCTTCAGGAATGCAAGATTCTGGCAGTTGTTTTAAAACTTCCTGTTTTAAAACATATATAAACATATTTGTGCTTTTGTTTTGGGACGTCTTGGATTTGCATGGGTCCCTAAAGTAACATATCTGCTCCTTCAACTCCAAAGAGTGAAGTTCACGCTTATTTGTCATTTGTAAATGCCTGTGATCACAGTGCAAAAAGGAAGAATTTGTCAGTTTATACCCAGTGCATCCTTTGATAGGCAAAGAGAAATAGCTGCAAAGATACTTCTCACAGTTGTCCTACTGGATGAATAGACTGAGAAGTCAAAGTCCAGTAAGTCTTTTTTTCCCCCTCAAAGTATATTTTATTAGAAATGATCTGATCTGACTTTAAAAATAAAGCCAGGAGAAGAAGTGAAAGGTGACATTGGAGATTTAGGGGAGGGGGAAGGAAATGACAGAACAGACAGATAACTGACACGTTCTTGGTGAGCAAGAATTCAACCTCTGGTTTCTATGACAACTAGCAAATCCAGCTAAATGTGTGCTCTTAGAGGAGGATGCACAATCTCATTGCCTCCGTAGTTCTTCAGTAGTACAGTATTGTTTGCGGGTTGCAGTCATAGATTAAGTGGGAGTGCTAGGCTGGAGAAGTACGTGAGGATTTATTTGCATCTAGAGAACAGTACTGGAGTAACAGGAGGCTGGAATGTATGCTGCCTCATGTCAAAATGCATTATCACTAGGTTTGGTTTTGTTGAGTTTTACTGGACAAGCTGTTGAAAGTTCATCTATTGATATCAGGTAGGTTGTGCATGCTGGTATAATGTTGCTCATTCTTCTTACAAAAATAACTTCACAGTGGCAGGAGCTAGCCGTGGTGATTTGAATAATGATTCTACTTCAACACATTTTTCTCTTTAAAAGACTTGGTTTAGGCTTTGGATTCTCAATTGGAGACTTACAGCACATGTTAGGAGGCCCTGATCAATATTTCTTCCGAAAAATGACTGGATAGATGATGTGCCCAATATGGTAAAAGAGAGTTCAGCTAGGGAAATGGTTGAGGATTGCATAGCCACAGTATACTGTACTGCTAGTTTAGACGAAAACGTTTTCTGCGTGAGTCCTACATGAATTCTATTTAACTGGCAGCAACCTCTGCTCATGGGGAGCTTGTACGCATGACAAAAATTGCCCATTTTTGCAGTTTAATTGCATAACACTTTACATGTACAGGGTATTTTGTGAGTTAAATGAGTTTTTATGTTGGAAACTCAACCACATCCCCATGTAGTTTAGTTTACAACTCAGCTGCTTGTAACATTGAAGCCTTTAATCTGGCTGTAGGAGAGGCAAACTGAAGGCAGAAATGGCAAGGGGCCTGAACCTCCTTTTTTTTCTCCCTGTGGCACTTGACCATGTCTCCCACAGCTAAGGGACAAGCTGCCAGTGGGCCAAGTGGCCTCAGATCTGCAGGGGGCCCCAGTCCTTCCCTCCATGACAGCAGTGCACCCCAGGGCAACCCAGGTGGGCAGCTAGCAGGCAAGGGCCTGTCCCAGCTCAGGGACCCTAACCCTACCCCACCCCTACAAGGAGCCCGATTTCCTTTTTTCATTTTTGCGGAGCCTGCCTGTGGCAGGAGGGTCAGTCCTTCCCTTTGTGGCAGTGGCATCCCCTAGGTCTGCCTGCGTGTGCTGTTAGCAGGCCAGGTGCTGTTCCAGCTCAGAGGCAGCATCCAGCCCAACGCAAATTTTTCCCTCAGCTGGGGCAGCCGCTGGCCCACTAGCAGCCTGCCTGTGTGGCCCTGGGGGGTGCCGCTGCCATGGAGGGAGGGACCGGGGCCTCCTATTGCTCAAGGGCCACTTGGCCTGCCAGAAGCTGCCCCCTAGCTGTGGAAGAAGTAGGCAGGTTTTGCAGGGGGGGAAAAGGATCAGGCCCCCACCATAACAGTGACAGAAACCCCTAAATTGAAATGGGTTTTTAATTATCAGAATTCAATTTAGGGGACTAAACCCCCATTACATGTACAAGTATCCATGGAAAGCAGAGTCTCTGTAGCATTGTTAATAATTATGTTTTCAGACTGTTTGAACATATTTAGCAAACTCTATAGTTAGAGACAAATACAGAATTCTTGTCATATCAATACCTATCTGTGCTTTTTCAGTATCTTGTGTCCATACAGTGTGTAAACAGAGCAGCTTTAAGGTTTTGAATACAGTGTAATAACTTGATGATTTCTTTCAGCTCAGCCTAATCTCTGCAATGTCACCTTCTAATGGCAGGCTTTGACATGAACATTGCTTTGCTAGTCTCGTTTACAGTGTGGTTGCCTTCAAACCTCATCAAGCCAAATGAATTGTACTAGGTCTCTCTGGCCTGTTAGTAGAATATAAACTGATCACTAAGGTCTCTAGATTTTGTAGTTGTAGGCAAGTCTGTGCCACAAGCAGCAGCAGTCTGTTCCAGGTAGAGGTGGTCTGCCTATGTCAGAAAAGTCATGTTACAAATTTGGCAAATAGTGCATGTAGCCACCATATTGAAATCCCTGATGGCTGCCGTGAATTGCTTTGAATTTACGTTTTGGTCAATATTTCAGCCGCAGCTAGAGTTAGAAAACTAATTCCAATGACAAAACCAAAATTTCATCAACCGAGACTATCAAGTCAAATGTTTCTTTTGTGATTCCAAGATGGCTGACAAGTTTGCATATATATATCAACTCAATGTATTAAAAATCCTAGTAAACAATAATACTAAAACTTACAAATTCTGTCAGTACAAATTTCATAGCAGGCCTACCATAGTGAAAACATTATAACTCAGGCTAGACTACTTGTTTGAGTTATACATTGAATAAGACAATTCATTTTTAATTTCAGAATGCAGATAAGTCTGATATTAATAATACGTAACTCAGTGGCAATGAAACAGACATGTTCGGCTTGAGGTAATAGGAAGATGTAATAGTCTCAAGGCAACAGGAAAATGTAACAGCGGTAACATAACAGTAATACTATGGCATAACATTAATACAACGAGTAATTGCAGTTTTTCAGATCTCTTCATCACTTGAATCCATTTCTGAATCTCTTTATTTATTATACCGATTGCAACATGCTGTCTCATAGCACTTGCAGCCATGATTGCATGGCACATTAGCTTGCTTACACGTGACGCAGGTCCCTGGCATTCCGTCTTGCACTTGCACTTTGTTATTGGAAGGTATCCTGCTGGTAATAGCTCAAGTGTGTTTATGATAGGAATGTAACTGTCATTTTCAGCTTGCCAACCACACTGTTCAGGTGATGGCAGTGTTTGATTAGGTTCAAGTGCAGCTTGCCAAATGAGACTTTGATAATTGGCTCTACGTACATAGTGCACAAGGGAGTTGTGTGTAGGCGGAAGTTTATCCAAAGCTTTTTCTTGATAGAGTAATTTCACCCTAATATCCAGAAGGGTTGTCATAGATATTGACAGCTGATACAGCAATACAACAAACTTTTCCACACAACTGTACAAATCCTTATCAACATTAGGCCTACTTCCTAGACTTGCCAATAGATGCAGATGTCAAACGAACAGTTTCTAAGCAGTTTTCTTAACATGTCCACTGAACTGGCTGGTGGTGTCACAACTAGTGATGCTGGAATCTAGTTAGATATTCATGACTGGTTTAGGCAATTCTGACACAATATCACCAACTGAAATGAATCTTAGTGTGTTGCTTCTCGTCATCTAAAACTTAGGTGCAAGATTATGCCTAAGAAGAATGATAAGTATATCTGTGTCATCTCAGGAGAATATTAAAGCGGAGTATCCCTGACTAACTGCTTGTTTGCTGTGTAGGAGCATTCTTGTGCGCA
Source organism: Caiman crocodilus (assembly GCA_030014935.1). Classification (NCBI taxonomy): domain Eukaryota; kingdom Metazoa; phylum Chordata; order Crocodylia; family Alligatoridae; genus Caiman; species Caiman crocodilus. The sequence goes on along the minus strand of JAGPOW010000304.1, from coordinate 81,217,236 downwards.
TCTCTTGCTGCAAATGCAGTTGTGAAATGTCACATAAGCCAGAGTGCTCTGCATTTCCATTAGTGAAATCACCAACAATGAGCTCTCCATCACTTTGGAAGCATCAGTGTGATTCCTTAAGCAGCTCCTTACTTAAAAAATTTAACTAGGTTTTCTTTGTTTGCTGGTAAGGCTATGAAACTGCTCACTGATGCCGGTGATGGAAGAGTTCTGCTGATGATGATTATGTGGATTGGCTTAGTAGTTAGGGTCCTTAATATTCTTGCGCTTGCCTTTATGGATGGTGATATATATCGATTGAAAACAGCGTTGACATGTTTGCACATGTTGGACTAGTTGGTAAACACTTGTTGCATAAAGTTATTAGCTAAATCTACAAATGTCCATGCAGTTTTTGGCTTTCCTATGCTCTGTACAAGAGCCATGTTGTCAAAAAGCTGATTTTTCAAAAGTAGCATTGGCAGAACAGTTACTGCTTTATGTCCAGTCAAATCCAGGACAAGGCTGCTTTGTTAGCCACATTGAGTAATTTGTTGGGTTTAAAAAGTGACACAGGGTATCCAGACAGTATGTGCTATAGGAGACGGTATATGTCAAACCTTCTACCTGCTGCAAATGCTGCAAGTAGCCTTTGCTGGATCTCCTTTGCATTTTGTGTCTGTTCCATTTTGCTGCACTATTCCATAGTTGACTTTACATCCTTGAAGGTTTTCAATTTTGATTTGGGCAAGTTTGCATAGAAGCTCTCGGTAGCATCTGCAGTAAGACATTCCTTAATAATGGTGTTAACAATTTTTCTTCTTTTGTCACATGCATTCGCAATGTCTAAGTCTGAAGTTCTTGTGGTCAGAGGACATTCACCACCTTTATCTTCTACTAAATTGCAATATCTTTCAAGTATATATTTCAGACTGCACACATTTTTCCATGCAAAACCAGCATCTAGTTCATCAATCACTTGATGCCATGCTTTCGCTTCAGGAGAAAGAAGAATATCTTCTTGCAGTCTCCACAGGCGAATAAGAATGAGAGACTTGTTGTTTCTGTTGTTCTTCCCACCTGCATTCAGGATAGTAATGTGCCTCAGCAGCTATCTTCAACACAATTTGGCAGTGTATCACTTCATTTTTCCCTGCCAGCTTGTGTATTGCAGGTCATAACACTTGCCTGACTCTTCTTATTAAAACATTTCTGGTAGAGTATTCACATCCTCCAACTGCTGGAGTAGATGATCAGCTTGATGTCCTAATGTGTTCTTCACTTGATGTTGATGGTAGGGTTTCCCTTTCATCCTCTACCTTGCATGACTTTCTTGACAGTCTCTCAATATGTCCTTTATGTGTAAAAGAACTGTAGCAAGAACAGTGCCAGCTGAGGCTTTTGGAATGTTGCAGTGCAGGATCAACACAGTGTGATAGTCTGGTAAGAATACTGCCATAACAAATGTTGAATTCAGCAACTGTCCTACATTGAATGAGTGTCTTGTTTAGTTGTGCAATTCTAGCAAGTGTACTTTGACTAATCATTAACTGTAAATCTACTTCGAGACATATGATGCATCTTGTAGATTCCAAGTTATACCTCCAGTGCTTTGCTGGACTCAGTGATGCTATGTGCTCCCTTGTAATGTTTGCTTAAGGACGATAAGGGCAAGTCTCTTGTTAACAGTCTTCATCTGAAGTTTTAACTTGGAGGTAGTCTGAAACAGAGAAGAGTTGATGTAGCAATTTTGAAAAACTTTTGGGTATCTAATAATGAACAAAGCCGTAAATTCATGGCATCCATCTTGGAATTCAGTATGGCTACCATGATGGAAAGGTAATGATTAATTTCTTTGGTTCATACAATGTTGTTTTCATTATTGGAATTAAATTTCTAATCCTAGTAGGGGCTGAAATATTGACGGAAATGTGAATTCAAGGCAGACAATCTTCGATTCCAGTATGGCAGCTGAACACACTAGTTGCCAGATTGGCAACATGACTTATCTGTCACGAGTAGACCACCTGTACCTGAAACACCGTTATCATTTATGGCAATATATTGCCTATGAAGTGATACCATTACCCTTCTTTTTTATCGTAGTATGTGCAGTAAGCTGTTGCTTCAGTGTCAGATTGCCACAGGCACCTCAGTATTCACAGTCTCCATGAAGCAGTGTTATGAGAGGCTGCAAATCCAGTGATATAAATGAATGCTTGGTGAGAATTGTTCCCCTTCCTGCAACTGGTAGAACATTAGATCCCATTATGCTGATCCCTCCAGGAAAGGATATTGTGAGAGAGGGTTCAGAGAATTAGTGGATTTCTCCCCACACCCAACATTTTTTAATCATATCTTACCTACTATATGTTACGCAGCCTGTTTCTATGGGTCCCCATACTGTCTGTTCCATCCCACCAATGAAAAACTATGTTGCACATTTCACCACCAAATTGCAGTACATTACACTACATTCTACAACTTAATGTATGGCCAGTGTGGTCTATGGTTGGGTTGGAGGGATCAGGAGGGTTGAGGGGATTGAAAAAACTCCAAACTGCCTCCAATCCTCCACTCTGACTTTTATTTCCATTGTTTCCAGCCACTGGAAGCAGCTTGCAGGATTGGTGGGTGGGAGGGTGGCAAGGCTGGTCAAGTGAAATTGCAAGCTTCTGTTCGGTTTAAATTGGGCCTTTCTTATATATTGTAGTGACTCAGTACTAATATTCTACCACACTTTTCTAATATATTAGGATAATGCTATTGAGTGCTCACCCATGAATGTCAGGAATATTGTTATCAGTGGTCCTAAATGAGTGGTGTCTGGTCTGCATTTTTAGTTTGTTAGAGCCAACAGAGGATCGACAAGGGCAGTTCATAAAAAGCTCTGGAATAATTTGGCTAATTTAATATCAGAATTATTTGGCGGATTCTCCATCACTTCACAGTGTAATATTTTTGTATCTCTCCCTATTATTATAATGTATTTGTTTAATTTATATACTCAGTTTATATGCCTCCCTTCCCAATGGGGCTCAGGGCAGGGGGGGAAGGGAGGTTTACAGCAAGAAAAACAGAATATTTATAAAACAGGAAAACAATAAAACCCCTTAAAAGGGAACTGGAATATCAGCATAAAACAGAGACCACTCCTCCCCACCCAAAATAATATCTCATCCTAGGTTTGATTGTTAAACACATGCCCAATGCTTCTAAAAGATGTCCAAGATCAGGTTTTGAAGGGCCTCAAAAATAAGGGAGTGCTAAAGCTTAGGAGCAATTAAAGCTTGGGAGAACTGTGAACCTTTATCTACAAACATATAATGGTTCTCTGTTACAAGCTAAGATACCTTGGACAGTGTTGTATAACAAAATGTGGACTTTGCATTAAGATTGGCAAGCTGGTCAGTTGATATTTTTTGACCGGTCAAAGATTATAGCACTTCTACAGGGAGTGATTTTTTTTTGGTAGATTTCTTGATAGAAATATAAATTGCTATTGTTTTTTACACATTTCTTAATGGAAAAAATTGTGCTTTTCCTGTGCATTATTTGACTATATTGGCTTTTACATATTTTGACCAATATCGCCAGGTCAGGTTGACCAAACTGGATTTGATCGGTCAAATAGCCAACCCTCTTTTGTATAGCTGTTTGCTAAACTGCTTTAATAAACTTGCTGCATTTGAAAGGTTCCACTGATAATCCATGAAAATGACATTCTCCGTTTACCTGCAGCTTGAGCATTAGTAATGCAAGCTTCCAATATACCCTCAGCCATTTTACATCTTTTACTGTTTCATCAAGTCCCTCAGTAGTTTTCTGGATCTTTAATAATTGGTTCTCCTGGCACGTTGTTATTGCTTGGAATCAATTTGTAGTTGTTTATTCAGCTGTTCATGTGTTTAAATGCTCAGAGTTTCAAAGGGGAGACGTTTCTACATCATATGGACTTTTATTGATCAGGATTTAGTGGGAGGCTGACTTGCTTCTCTGAATGGATCTTATGCACCAAGAAAACCTGCTGACCAAGGAAAGATTTTAAGCATTGTTAATAACTGAGGGAATGTACTGTCAAATGTTTTCTTTCCATAGACTATTTCTGGCATCGCATCAGATAAAATTCAGCTGATTGTATAGGCATCCTTAGGCTCCATTTATTTTTTTTGTGTGTGTCATTTGGGGTTAGGAACCCATATAAACCATATGATTGGATTATTTCCTTTCTGTTATTAAAAAAATGTCAGATGCATTACTGTGGTGTTTTTAAGGCATTTAGCATTTCTGAAAGGTATAGTTTTTCAGCTCTAAGTTATGAGGCTGTCTGTCCTTGGTTAAAGTATGGATAGGAGCCATGCATATTGTCCTTTAACTACTTTTCAAACCTCTGAAAGAGAAAAAAGGGAATCAATCTTTGAGATTGCTGACAAGTTTTGCATTGTTGTTGTGGTGTTAGTTAGCAGAAGGCCGCTCCTCTAGAAAGCATATTAAAATTACCCGGCCTCCTCACATAGGCCAGCAAACAGTCATTGGATGGTAATTTCAGTCAGCCCACATGCCCTGGAGTAGTGATCTAAAAATGAGAAACACAAAAGCCCATGACGCATAAAATGTAAGTTTCACTTATTTGGTTTCTAATTCTCTGGGTTATTACTACTGCAAATTTGGTCACAATTACTTTCTAATTGCCCTGCATTAAGGTGGGGAGAGAAGATGAAGAGAAGGCTGCTTCTGCCAGCATTGTCTATTGCTATTGCTATTGGCATAGACTTCGGAGCAGGGTGTCAGCAGCAATAAGACTCGCACTCCTAAGCTGTTTTGTTGTAATGATTCTAATGATCCCTTTATAGCAGATCTTTTGTGTGGCGAACAAGTGCTATTATTAGGGTTACACAGAGCTAGGTCTTATGAATATGTCTTTTACAGAAGAGAAAGGGGTATGTGAGACTGCATCTGACATCCCATGTGCTTTGACAATGCCTCAAATTGCTTGCCTGTGGAATGCACAAAGATGCATCTCACTTCTGAAGCTTTTAAGTGTTTGATAATAACAGCAGTTTTCCTTTAGCAAAGGGTTAGCAAGTTTCAAAAGACAGGTGCTTACATGCATTAAAATAGTACATACACTTATGCTAGCTAAAATAAAAAGACAGGAGCTATCTGGTGGTACACTTCATAGTATGATAAAGTTAGGAGAGAGGTCACAAATTAGTCCTCCACCCTCTCTAAGTACCACTCCACTCCCCCTCCCTTATTCTCACGTGCTGCTCTGCTTTCTGCTCCCTGCCCAGTGCTGTTTGACCAAGCAGTTGCTCTCTTCCCTATCTGCCACTGTGCTACCTGTCTGCTCCCCAGTCTGCTGTGTGTCACACATGCAGGCTGCCTGTACCACCTGTGGTACTTCAGCTGCAGATTGGCCACTCCTGATCTTTCTCAGTCCTCTACAGAGAAATAGGATTTCCTGTTCCTAAACCTCCCCAAACAGGACTGACTGTCCAGATTCTTTTTGACAGTCTCCAGTGAAGGAGATTCCACAGCTTCTCTAGGAGGCTTGCTCTACTACAAAAAGTAGCCTTCCCTAAGATTTAATCTAAATCTGCTTGTCTGCTGTTTAAACCCACCACTTTATATCCTGTCTTGTGTGCCAAAGGAGAAAAAAAATCCCTCTCTTTGTAGCAGCCTTTCCAGTATTTAAATAGCGTGGTCATTTTCGTACTTAATCTTATTTTCCTCAAATAAAATACACCTAGTTCCTTCAACTTCTGTCATGTAATGACTTGTATTCCATTTACTTTATCACCTCTAGATATCCTCCACCTTCTCTACAATCTTAAAATACATTCCCAAACTAGCCACACACTCCAGTTTAAGGTCTAATTAGTGCTTGGTCTCTTGCTGATGCTGCTTCTATTAATCTAAGCCAAACTTTGCTTTTTTTGTGACAGCCTACTGCTGACTTGTGTAACTTCATGGCAAAAGTGTATTATCACTGGGGTCACTGGGGAAGACATTGCAAGGAAAAAATCAGGCTGTTCTGTTAGCAAGGTCTAGCCTAGAAACTGGAAGACCTGAGTGTATTTCCTTGCTCTGCCATAGGTGTCCTGTGTAACTTGGGCAATTTGTTTATGAAGCAAGACTAAGCTACTTTGGAGCTAGACTGTTCTTAGTGGTGGCAGATAACAGAACAAAGTAATAGTCTCAAGTTGCAGCAACGGAACTTTAAATTAGATATGAGGAAAAACTTTCTCATGAGGAGAGTGGTAAAGCACTACCGAGAGAGGTCATGGACTCTCCATCCTTGGAGATTTTTAAGATCAGGCCTTCAATGGGATGATATGTCTGAGGCTGTTCCTGCTTTGAGCAGGGGGTTGTCCCTTCCAACCTTAATTTTCTATGATTCCAAAACGAGTCAGCAGTGGAAGTCCTTCCTTTCCCTTTCTTCTCCACCCTAGCTCTATGAATTCAAATGCAAGCAAGCAACCTGAAAACTGATTGAGCTCTTTCTCCAGTAAGACTCCTGAAAGGTGTGGATGTGTATCTCTTCAGTTGATAACTGTATCCCTAGTACGTAGTGATCCATAGAAAGATACCGTGGGGTGGAGGTATCTCAATAGAGTTCCAATTATGGTGATGCTTACTTGAAAATAGATTTTGTTGCTTCATTGTAGGAAGGCAAGCTATTTGATTGTTCAGTCTCACACTCCTGCTTTTGGCATCAAAAGCAATCTTGATTGAATGAATTTTGCTATTGATTTATTAGCTTAATAGTTTGTAAGGCTGAAAGGGACCGCAGAAGATCATTGGGTCCACCAGGTAGAAAAAACAAATGTCTGTCTGGTGACCCTGGCAAGGTGACCATCCAGTCTCCTCTTGAAGACTTCCAGGGTAGGCGATTGCACCATTCTAGGGAGCTTATTCCATAGTCTGTGCACCCTAACTGTGAAGAAGTTTTTCCTAATGTTGCGCCTGCAGTGGTCTTCCAGGGGTTTGTGGCCACTATTCCTGGTTCTCTCCAAAGGCTGCCTGGTGAACAATTGTTCACCAAGCCCCTGATGTACTCCCTTGATGTAACAGTAAACTGTTACCAAGTCGCCTCTCAGCCTTCTCTTTTTCAGGCTGAAGAGTCCCAGGTCCCTCAGCCTTTCCTTGTATGGCTTGCCGTGCAAGCCTCTAATCATATGGGTAGCCCTTTTCTGGATTCTCTCAAGTTGTCCTTGTTAAAGTGTGGTGCCCAAAACTAGATACACTACTCCAGCTGGGGTCTCACCAGGGCCAAGTAGAGTGGAAGAATCACTTCCTTGGTCTTGCTGGAGATGCATCAATTGATGCATGCCAAAGTATTATTTGCCCCACTGGCAACAGTGTCACATTGCCAGCTCATATTCATGCTGTGGTCTATTATTACTCCCAGGTCTCTTTCATGTGTAGCGCTGATCAGGTTGGCTTTGCCAAGCCTGTAGGTGTGCAGGGGATTATTTGTCCTCAGGTGGAGCACTTTACATTTCTGACTTGCCTAACTTGCCAGTCTGGCTAGATTCACCTGTATCTGTAGCTTATTTTCAAGCATGACCATGCTTCCCCATAACTTGGTGTCATCTGTGAACTTCGCCTCCTGCATCCAAATCAAAATGTTGAAAAGTACAGGACCAAGCACCAACCCCTGCAGAACACCACTGCCCACTTCTCGCCAAGATGACACATCTGTTCATTAGGACTTTCTGGGTCCAACCCTTCAGCCAGCTTCTCACCCATGAGCAGGGCTCTCCTCCTCTCCCTCACCTTTCCAAAATGTAGGTAAATGTTATTTACAGTTCTTACAATTGATCTTTGTAAGACTAAGGCCTTGGTTTTATTTCAGATGCATGCAACATCTAAATATGAGATCAATTTTAGAGAGCTGAAGTTGAGTCTTGTTGCAAAACCTTGCGTAATTGTGTAAAGATCTGTTTATACCCTAATCCTCCAACCTGCTAGAAAAGAATGACAAGAGATGAAAGAACACTTTAATCATTTGATCACGAGTTTTTAAGAGAGTTACCATTTGATTTGCAGTGTTTTCTAGGGGCAACATAAATCATATTTAAAAAATTGCAAAAGGGGATTGATTTGTTGGCAGAATATCTTTTTCTTTTGCAATCCTGAGATTTTATTTCCTATCTCATGCTACAACATCTTTTAATGCTTATTAGCATCATGATTTTTTGACAGCATACACATAAAAATAAGTTGCACTATTTCCTCAGGGGCTCTGATAAGCTTCTGGGGAAGGAAGGGTATCACTGCTGCAATTTTAAGCTTGAAAGAGAAGCTATAATTTCAGGCAATTAAAAAAAATATATATATTACAAGTAATCAGTCGACTGTGTTCTGAAAAAAGCAAAATTTCAAGATGTAGGATTTGGGGCAATGTTGTTTGCAGTCTAATGTGGTATACAGATTATACATAGTTTACCTATTCAGTGAAGGATTATATCCATATCCATTTTTAACAAGAGTGTTCTATATTGTTTTATGCATGCATCGAGATGCAAAATAAAAATGCGTTGTCACACGTACATAAGATAAAGCAACACTTGTGGGAAGTGAGAAAACATGCTTCATTTCATTTGGAAAAAAATACATGTATACAGACTGTAGTTGCATGTTTTGTCCAGAAGATTTTTTTTTTTTTTTTACAAAGGGCCTTAAATGAACTTTCAAATGGTTTGACCTGAGCGTTCACTTGTCTTATGTTGGTATCCAGTGGAGCAGAAACTATGCTGTCGCTAATACTTGAAGTATAACAGTCAAGATGCTGATGAGTTATGTATGTTTGTTTTTCCTCTGGATGAACCCTTTTTACTGGAGGGTTTAACATACAGAATTTCCCTGTGCATCTAGATGAGACATATTGGTGAAGTCAGTGGGAACTTTCAAAACATGACTCTTTCATTAGACTGGTTTACTTGAAAAGAGAGCTTATTTGGGGGTTTTTTAGTCCCTTCTAAAATAAATCAAAACAGCAAATGAAAAGCGAGACTCAATAGCAAAGTGGTGTGGAAGCTGAAGGGTTTTTTTTTTTCCTGTTCTGTTTCCCCGGTCCATTTACTTTTTTTTTCATCACAGGTTGGTGCTTTCTTCTAGTAATCTGATGAAGATAAACCAAGTTTAGCACTTGCAAACTCGCTTTGGCTTTTATTTTAGCTTCCATATTGAGGGTTTTTTTCAAAATTTAGTATATAGTAAAAGGGTGAAAGGAAGTTAATGTCTTGGTCTTAATTCACCAGTTTTCCAGTTTTCTGCAGGAACCAAACACAGTGCAGCTGTGAATTAGGCCATCTAATTTTAAGTTGCTCACTTGACATGTACTCTAGTTATTATAACAGGCACCAGCTATAGGGCCAGATTCTCTGCTGTTTTGGGATACGCTCTTAAAGAGATGTTGAGGAGGAGAAAGCTCTGATTCTTCTTTCTGCTTTTCCAGTTGTTCCTGGTTCCCAAATATCTTAAGCTACTCTGCCCCAGCCCTACTGCTTCTGTCATTTAGATCTGCATCATCTGCACTAGATGTCTTCAACAATATAGTGGTGCCACTTGTGGGGATGTAATTTTTATGACATTTTCACTGAAAAAACCTTAGTGCAGACATAGTTATATCAGAAAGAAGTGGAGGGAGTTTTCACTGGAATAACTCACTTATTTTAGGGAACTGATATGAATTTTACCAACAAAAGAACTTTTACTGATATAAACCATGTCCATATACAAGGAGGTTTTGTCAGGATAGTTTTATCAGCAAACCCCTTCTGTGATTTTTGTGAGGAGATGGTTTACTACCTGAGAATTTCTGTAGAGCGGGCAACAGGGTCTTTTCTCACCCCCAGCACAGTCTATGCCAGACAGGAGAGGGTTGGTATAAGCGGAAGCTCATTCAGCTTCCCTGAAGGAATTCTCCATTGTCCACCAGCAGACAAAATACATTGTCCTTGCACATTTTTGGATGAGAAGGGAGCCAGGCATAGAAACTGGCTTGGCATTCCTATGGCTTTTCCCCTGTTGAAGTTCGATTTGAAGACATTCTCTAGTGGTAGAACAGTGTGTCTATAAGCTTTGTGCCTTTTTTTCTCATAGACTCTCTTGATCTTTGCATGATATTTTATCTAAACCTTCAAGGCATGTAACTTATAAGAGACATTTCCTGTTTGCTTTGAACTTTAAACAAACTATGAGAGACAGTCGTTTTTTGTTCTCTTGCCTGCTGGGGTAACAATCAGCAAGTTTGCCTGCATTCTACTCTTCTTTCTTTCTAATGGACTGCTAACAAAGAGTAGTAACAGGGTATTTCTGGGAGAAGGGGAATCTGTCTGAGGATGTGAATGTGTTGTACACTCTCATGTAAGGAAGACTTACAGATCTGGGGTCTTGTGAACTCAGCATTAATTCCTGCCTGTAGCAGGGGGTCAGGCTAGATGATTTGTTCAGGGCCCTTCTGACCCTAGTTACTATTAAACTACTATGAAACTATCTTTTGGTTGTCTTGCTTGACCCTCAAAATGTCATACTGCAGATTGTCCTTTAATTAGGACTGGGGTCTGTTATTCTGAAAATCTGGCCATTCTGAAGTTATAAAAGTAACAGAAATTACTATTCCAGGGCCATTAGCAGCTCCCCTTCTGTTTATGTGAGCTCAGAATCTCAGAGAGAGAAAATGTTGCTTTTAGAAAGATAAACTGGCATTCAAAACTTTACAGGAGAGTTTCTGGGATTTGCCGTAGGTAACAGGTTTGGGTTTAGATACTCAACATGTAATGGACCCACATGTGGAATGGATGGTCCAGTGCAGTGTTTTTCAACTTTTTAAGTAGCAAGTACCCCCTAACTTCTGAAAATTTTAATAAGTTCCCAACACTCAATTTTCCAGGGGATTTTATATTTACAGACTAATGTGTGCCATATGTTGGAAGAAGCACTGTGTATGTAAGGCTGTGGTATGACAGATGTCTTATCTGGTGTGGGTAAGGTTGCCACCTTTTACACCAGGGCTGCACAACTCAAGTATGTACCTGGGCTAGAGGTGGTGTTGGCCAAAGGTAGGAGGGCTGAACCCTCCTAGCAAAGCACAGCACACCAAATTATTACTGGGGAATTTAAAGCACCCTGTAGCGCGCAGCATGCCAAATTTTTTTGCCATAGTTTTGAGGGGAGGAAGAGGCGAGAGAGAGAGAGGAAAAGAGGGTGAGAGAAAGAGAGAGTTTTGGGGTACCCATGTACCCTCTACCTGTGCCCAGGGGTATGTGTACCACAGGTTGAGAAACTATGGTCCAGTGGACAGGGGACTGGATTTGTACTTAGAAAGCCTGGGTTCTGTTAGTCTTTCCTGTGTGACCATGGCCAGGTTATTTAATTTGCCCTGTGCTTCAGTAGCCTCTCTGTAAAAGAGGTCAGTATTGCCCTACTGCACAGCTTTGACAATAAAATTTTTTAATAATTGTGAGGTACTCAAGAACTACATTACTGAGGACCATGAAGTGCCTGAGCAGACTAATTAATTCTTCCAAGATGGATCATTTTAGTACTGTGAATCTTCAAGGGAGAGGATGTTCAGAAGAAGTTGTTAATGCAAATACATGTAGAATTCTCTGAAACTGATCTTAAGATGAGGTTGGTGTTGTCCGCTCCATCTGGACTTCGTTGCCGGTGTTGTGCTTCATAAGAGCAAACAATTGCTCCAGAATCCTTAGCTAAAGTTTTATTCATTGTGCCAATCTGACTATCACTCTTCACCCTAATCGTAAATGAATTAAAACTAGTGCTGCCTATCAGTTACTCAGAAATCCCAAAGCACATTCTTAGGAATAAAAACTGATTTGTTATTTATTAGTTATGCAGGAATAATGGACTTAGTGCTGCATAAGACATAGATATGAAGAAAGTTCCCAACCCTGCAGGGCTTAAAATCTGAGGCAGAGACAAATTTACTGGGGGATGCTGAGAAGAGTTCAAGCTCGTTTGTTAATGTAATGTAAGTGAAAAAATATGCTATTTACATTTATTTTGGATTTATACACACTGGAGAAGGACATTAATATAAATATAAATGTAAATGCCAAATCTCTCGACCCAGAGACATGCCTGTAATATAATTTTAGACCCTTCAGAATACTTTCCATAGGAAACACCATTAAAATTAAAAACAGCTTTATCATCTGAAAATCCTAAAAGCTACCACACATGAATGGAATCTAAAATTGGTTGAGACTGCAGGATTCCTGCAAAGTAAATTCCTGCTTTCACATTTTGATCTTTAAATACAATCCATCAAATTGTTTTTCATTCATTTCCAGCAAAATATGAAAATATACACTTTCCTGTCTCCCTTTCATATTTACACCTTTTCAATTGATGTGAGTGTGGGTGAAGAGTATTACTGAATATTCATGGCACAAAATAATCCACTCACTGGTTTGCTTCCATGCTGTGAGTGAATATGGATGAAGTTTAGTCAACGGCATGTCTCATTTTTTCATTCCTTTTGATTCTTATACACATTGTATGGAAAATAAATAAAATAAACCAGATACTTGAGTAAAACTGTCTTCTGCCTGCCTAAACAGGGAGCAGCCCACTTTGCAAGTACAGTTAGGTACAGTATCATTTATATAATTTAGAAATTGTTTGTTCAACATTTTTCATCCAACGGATTCCAGAATAACTTACAAAATGTTCACGCACATCAATATTCCTAAGACAGCACATTTGGAATAGAAGAGTAACAGCTGAATGGAAGTATGGGTCTTTACCCAGCGGCACAGGAGGGAAAGTTTCAGGACAGCCCTGTTAATATAAAATGTTCTGTGGTTCCGTGTAGAACAAACAGCACTTTGCATGCTAATGATCTCATCCAGAGTAAGTCACATGACATAACTTTTTCTCCATGAAAGACTGAGTTTCGACTGTCTTTTAATGGTTCCAGTAAGACTACATATTTCATGTTTGTTCCCCAGGCTTTCCACACTGACGTAGGTTCCTTATTACTGTTGATTTATGGACAATTGAAGAAAATCTGGTATTTGATTCTTGAATGCAGTGTCTTGATTAATCAAATATGTTGGCCACCAGGAGAAAAAGTCCCCTGTTAAATATAATTGGCTTAGTTAGAGGCTACTAATGACACAGCAATAAGGTGTCATCAGTGTATTGCCACTTATTTATTTTAAGACTTTGGCTATCTTTAGTTTGTTCATTATTGCTTTTTAATAAATGCACACCAAGGAATCAGTGCCTGATAAAACCAAGGAGTAGATATGCAGACCACACAGAGGAGGCATAAAGGTTTCTCCTGGGTAAAATGGTAAGTAGGAGCTTTATAAAAGAGCAAAAAATCCTGAAGTTCTTTTGATAAACAGTGGGAAGTATTGTAGTTTTGCAGCTCGCAGAAAACTCTAAATAGCCTATAATATAATTTGTCAGCCTTTTGTTATCCATTAACTACAACCAAAGCAAATTGCTTATACCTACACTGATGTCTAAGTCCTCTAGTTTGAAAAAATTCAAGCTTCCAAATTAGAAATTTCCAATAGGCATCCATATCATCAAAGCATTCTGACTTGTGGTCATTGTTAGTTCTTTTTCATAGATTTCTAGGGCCAGAAGGGACCTATTAGATCATTGAGTCTGACTCCCTGTTCTGGGCAGGAAAGAGTGCTGGGGTCCAGTGACCCCAGCCAAGTGCTTGTCTAATCTCCTGTTAAGCACCTCCAACATGGGGGAAAGCACCACCTCCCTTGGAAGTCCATTCCATATTTTGACAACCCTCACCGTAAACAATTTCTTCCTGATGTCCAATCTAAATCTACTCTACTTCAGTTTATCGCCATTTTTTCTAGTAACCCCATAAGGACATTCTGGTAAACAGAGTGTCCCCTGTTCCTTGCTGACACACCCCAATGAGTTTGTAGACAGCCACAAGACCACCTCTCGGCCTTCTCTTGCAGAGGGTGAAGAGATTCAGGTCTCAGTCTGTCTTCATAGGATCTTACCTGCAGGCTCTCAACCATACAAGTAGCCCTTCTCTGAACCCTTTCCAGGTTATCCACATCCCTCTTGAAATGTGGCACCCAAAACTGGACGCAGCACTCTAATTGCGGTTTCACCAATGAACCATAGAGGGAAAGTATCACCTCCCTAGACCTGCTCGTGATGCACCTATTAATGCATGACAGAATGCAGTTAGCCTTTCTTATTACTTCGTCACATTGGTGACTCATGTTCATTTTTGCGTCAATTATGACTCTGAGATGCCTTTCCACTGCTGTGGTACTCAGAATGGTACTTCCCAGTCTATAGGTGTATTGGGGATTCCCTCTTCCCAGGTGCAGCCCTTTACACTTATCTTTATTAAATTCTGATCTGCCCACTTCCCCAGTCTATCCAAATCCTCCTGAATTCTCTCCCTACCCTCTAGTGTGTTTACTATACTTCACAGTTTGGTGTCTGCAAATTTGGACAGAGTGCTTTCTACACCCTCATCCAAATCACTGATGAAGATATTGAACAATACTAGTCCAAGGTCAGATTGCTGAGCTGGTCAAAGTGGTGTATTCAGTGCTGATTGTTAAACTGCTTCGGATCAATTACTGGGGTACCCTGAGCACCACTCTCCTTAGTTCTGCAAAATTCAGCATTGATCCCTTTAAAAGACATTAATAAATCTCACTTGAATAAATGTAATAGTAACAATTTAAATCTTCAGTTCAAGGAAAGGGCTGGCAGTGCTGAAAATCTAGTAGATGGGTTCAAGAAGCTCTCTTGTTTGCATATGGGTGTGTGTGTGTGTGGTTGGCACAATTATTCAAATTGATAGTATTCAACGAATAATAAACCAGCTATTCATTATTCCATTTCCATATGGCAGACAAACTTCCAAATGAATGATGATTTACCAGCTAAGTTTCAGTACAAAACCACAATGCTGAAGTCAGCAAAAACTGAAACAATGCAGTAATCACCCAGCAGGAAGGTTTAAAACAGATACTGATAGAATTTTCTGCTTAACTGCTTGCATAACGTGCATCATTGCCAAAACTGGAGCATGACATTTGACACTGCCCTGTAGTTCAGTGGTATGGCTGGTTATTCACCGTAAGATATTAAGATTGTGCTTCAGTTAGAATTAGAATTTCCAATAGTTCCTCTAAAATGAGGGCCCAATCTCTGTTTTCCTATATTTAATAAAACTTAAATATTTTAAGTTTTACATTTATGCGGTTGTATAGTGTGTGTATGTGATGGAGGGTTGGCATCTGGTGATCCGGGGAAGGAGACTTCTAAAACTTGACTAGTCCTAGATTCTATAATCTCTTTCTCTAAGCACCTCTGCTGTACATCATAGTCCTGACCTACAACTGCCTTGCTACTTCAGTCTTGCAGCCTGTACACCAGTTCATCCACTACAATCAGTCTTGCCCTCCTGCTTCTCTTCCATTCTAGGTCAGCTTCCACTTTCCTGAGTGCAACCAAAATTAATTTGCACTTGGGTATTACAAAATGAAAGGTTTAGGAGCTGTTGCACACTTGTCTCCGCATACTTTTTGACTAATAGAATCTATCACAGTGAATTATAGTTCCTACAAGTGTGGGTAAACTGAAGAATTGTAGCCTAATGTCTAAAAGGCTCTTTTATTGAGGCATTGCTTTCCAGGATTACATTTGTACTTTTCTTCAACAGATTTCAGATGATGTAAGTGATAAATAGATTCCAATATTAAAAGCACTGATTGCCAGAAGGAAAGGTGTGTTGCTGAATCAGGAGTCATCACAAAAGGACATCCATTCCTTAACCATTAAAGGACTGTCTTGCATTCATTTCTGTGATGCTTTGTCATACAAGAAAGCATGCATTATTTCTGTATGTTCTATTCAGTGTGATTGAATTGTTCTACTAGCTGGTGAGGAGGGCTTGGGGTCAATGTCACTGCCCTTTGTCCATCCCTAGTTCCTTTTGGCCCCATGCCACAGGGTCTTTGCAGTGGAGTATGCCTAAAAGATGAGGAAGCTTTGTGGTGCCTCCCCTTTCTTCCAAACTTCATGTTTACACAGGCAGGCTCAATTTGAAGGAGAGTTAGGTATGAGATAGAGCAGAATAGAATGGAGTCTGGATCTAGGCATGAGAAGAGCAGTACAAAATATTCACATTCATATGAGGGTTTTCAATAGATTAAAAATACCTTCTATAATGACTTGGTATCAAGGCACTCTAATAGAGTAAATTCACAACAAGATAAGATTATCCTAAGTGGCAAATTGTCTAAAATTAAGAACAACCCATTGATCTGATCCCATCCAGAAGAATGTGATTGACTTCTGTTCAGTTTACCAGAAAGTCTTTGACAAACCTCAGCTAGATCCGTTGAGCCACAGTTGTTCTCTAGCTCTACTAAACTGAAAATTACTTTGAGTATAGGCTGCAAGATCAGATGCCAGGGAAAAATGTTTCCTTTCAGCAGCACAGTTTATTAAAAAAGTTATTGGCATCAGTCTGAAAACAAAGCAGATCTGTGTATCAACCCAAGTTGCAGCAAATGCCTAAAATTAGACTCTAGTGTCAGAGAGTGAAGCTGTTATCAAATAATGTTCAGGGCAACAATATCTCTAGATGATGGGCTGCAGTATCTTGTCAACAGTCTTCAAGGTCACTTATTTTGAAAATGAGGGCAAATGTGTCAGTGGTTTAAATCCCTGTTCTGTAAAATAATTTCTGTAGCTTTTACAGATATACTTCAGGACATACTGGTCCTATGGGGGAGCCAAAGGCATCTCAGGAAATGTTCAGGGCCTGATCGTATAATGCAGTTTGCACCAGTTTCAGTTAGAATCATTGATTTAAAGTGATGTAAATCATATTGGAATCAAGTATTTTAGTGACTATTTTAAATCGAAACTGATACTGACCAGGGGAATATGGGCTGGTCATCTACGAAGAGAAGGCCCCTTACTTAGCCAAGGCAAACTTCATCTTCCCATTTGCTGCCAATCTCTACCAATGAGTCTGAACTTCGCACACCTCCGTAAACTAGAGTTAAGACCTTGTACTCCAAAACACTGCAGAATGCAACTAAGAGAATCCCCTAGAGAAAACAACTATATTTAAATAATCAACTGCTAATCTCTGTTATGAAACATGAGCCTGAAGCCAGAGAAGATGGTAAAAATGTATTAAATGTAAAATGTCACAGGAAAAAAAACAACTGTAGCCCAGCAGTAATGGGAATGGCTTAGGTTCTTACTTTCCTTTCACAAGTCCCAGTTCTGTCTGGCATGTCTCACAGACTTACTTTATCAGTTGTTCTCTTTGCTTCCTACATTCAGGTTGGAATACAGCTGGTTGACAGATGAGGGGGAATTACATTTGTTTTTCTTTGAACAAACTGTATTAATTAAAATGCCTCCCACTGGGCTTGCAGTTTCCTATAAGTAGCACATATTTCATTAACATTTGCTTCTAAAACCAACAGGATCATAAACTCAAGATTGCTTTAGTCTAAATGTTTTCCAAGTGTAATATGCACACTATAACCCAGAGGCAGAGTTGTAAACGGGTATACAGCTCTGGGAGCTTCACAGATCTGTGTATGTGTTTTTAAGTGTAGAGGGAGTAGGCAAATGATGGGCCTGTGTTTTACCAGCAAAGTGCACTGTTAAGAGCAAACCAAAGAATTAAAGTTATCATTAAAAAAAGAATTGAATTGTAAAGGGTGGATCTGAAGTGAGATTTTTGCTGAAGGGCCTGTGCATATCAGGGAATGCAAGGGCTGAGATATGCATTTCCTGTTGAGATGCATTCAGTTAAATGTTACATAAAATTTGTAGGCTTCCTTTGTAACATGCCAGGGCTTGAGAAGAAATAAAATATAGTCCTTGAGCTTCAAAATCCCACTTGTCAAGCTGCAAAACCAAAAATTCTTTGATGGACAGGCGAAAGCACCCATGCTAGGCACTTCGTATTGTTTTAAAGAAGTAAGGTTTAAAGCTTGAGAGGCTGAGCCTGTTTATCTTTTAAAATGGGAGAAGCTTGAAATTCAGTAGGAGGAAACAGATTGATGCTATGTGATTCTGGAAGGAGTAGGTGGTGAAGAGGTTTGCAGTAAGTCTTCAAGGGGAATTTCTAGAGCTATGGGGAGTCCGTTTCAGGAGCATGCAGCAGTTGTAGAGTGGAACCTAAAAAATATGCCATCTCTTCTAACAAGCTGCAGTCAGATCTGGGTTTGCACTGACAGGGGTAATCATTTTCACTATTAACTACACTGTGTACAGTCTGTAGTGAAGGAAGAGACAGGAGAGAGTTCAAACTAGAAAGTGGGTAGTTTGTGTATCACATTTCAAACATTTACTGGACACTTACTTGATCTAGTACTAAAGCCATGGTGCTAAGTCCAAAATAATTATTGGACTTATTTTAGGGGCAATACTTCTTAACATACAGTGTAACAAATGTAAGTAGAATCAACACAATTGTGTTTTGGGGGAATGGGTGGGTGATCAGTTTTGCCTCTTGGCTGTTAAGGAGAGGGGAAATGTCTGTTTAAAAAATCCTGAAAAAATTAGCTCTGGGTTATGTTGTTCAGAGTTTATTTTGACTAATGCAAAATAGAAATGCATTAGTCAAATGTAGCTTAATATAAGTGCTCATTTCATCAGGATATATAATTCATAAAATGAAAGACTTTGTTATTCCGGTTGTCAGAGAAAATAACAGAACAAATAGTGATTGGTTAAAATTCTGAGTCTGTCTCAACGAAAAGAAGTCAAAAGCAAATGTATGTATCCTTTATTTGTTTAAGAGCATGCTGATAGTAGATAGCACTGGGAGTAACAGAATAAAGACGACAAGAATAATAGTCTTGAAGTTTAGTGACATAGAGATATCAAGTGTCGTTATCCTAAAAATTAAACTTTGCCTTGTGCTTTTGTATATGGAGATGCATTTTTCAACCATGTCCATCTAGGAGCAGGAGACTTCCACCTGTTTCCATCTTTTCATCTGGTGAAAGTATGAAATTAAGCTAGACTCCAGCAATGAGGGCAACTGTTTTATGCGAAGTCTTGTCTTGTGGTGCAGATAGTATAGATGTGAACCTGGGAGGTCATCCATGCCAGGGAAAGGGTGTTGTAATGGCAGCTATCTTGAAGAAAGGAAGTGCTAGGGTTTAGAATTATAAAAGAGTGGCAAGAAATAAAGATAAGGAATCTGAGGTAATATTCAGATGAAAATTTGATTAATTTAGGGTTTTAGAGGCAAACAAAGTTCCAAGGTTCAAGTGTCAAATGGACCCACTGTAAAATAAAAAAGGTAATGTAAAAACACATAGGTTTAGGTGCCTAAGCCCTTTTATGGATCTAGGACAGAGTCCAGGCGTGCTTCCAGATGAGTGCAGTCATGCAGTACGTGGTGCCGCAAGGTGTGCTGCTGCTTGTTGTCCCCGGGGAGCCAAACAATCAACACATGTCTGGGCACAACACCCCAAGAGTGTAGTCAACAAAACCTTTATCTATTTTAAGCATGTAACGTCTGCAAGCCCCTCTGTTTTTGTACATAAAGTTCTCTACACACCTAAAGTTTTTTCTGTTATGTCTAGAGCTGCTTCCATGTTGGCAGGACTAAGCAATTTAGCACCTGTCTCATGCTTATATCTGACTGGGATCCCCTCTCCTGAAGTCCCTTTGAGGAGCTGATCTGGTAGATGTACTCAGAGCACTTATAATGCATATATTGATAGAACTGAATTCTGAGGGGAAAAAAACCTAAAAAAAACTTAAGGCAGGTTCATACAAGCAGGGGCATGTCTTTACAGTAGCACAAATAGTAGTGGCAAAAATTTGCTCCTGCCCATTGTGCTTTGTAGCAGGATACATTGTCCTGCTGCTCCATGTGCGGGGAGGTGGGGTCTGGCTAGATGCCTCAGCAGAGGTAGTCATCTCCTGCACTGCAGCACCCTGGGCAGCCAGGGTGTGGCATGTGGAGCATAAACCAGCTGGCTGGAGTGCGGTGTGCCTTGAGAGAAATTAGCAGTGCTGATTAACATGCAACTCATGTGGTCTGTGGTGCTACAGAGAGGTTTGCAGTATAACAAACTACATGTGCCTGCATGTCTGGATCCTAGCCATAGTGATCACATCTACTTTCATTCAAAACTGCTGGTACTGGTTGTGGAACTCTTTTTTTAAGTCCAAATTCTTGCACTTCCTACAATGTGGGAGACCTGAACTCAAGATCCTTCTCCACCTGAGAAGGTTCAAACCCACATTTCCCACGTCCCAGGAGAGTACTCTGATATCCTGGCTGCTACTGTTCTGGGGTGTAGGCATTCTCCAACCCTCCTTTTAAAGGTCTGCTACATTTTCTTCCATGCCTCATGCCTAGAAAACAAAGAACATTTGTAAGGCTGAAGAAGGAAGAAGAATGCCTCTAGCCTAGTACTTTGGGTGCTTACCTCGGGGCAAGGGGAGACCTGGTTTTACATTAGTGTTTGCAGAATGAATTGGAATCCAGGTTGCTGCTGCTGTTAGTGAGTGCTATATTCAATGGGCTGCAAGCTGGGATGTGGGAGTTCAGCCCGAGATACCCTGTAACCCAGGCTCCCACATCCTGGCAACATTTTCTAACCACTAAACTGTTCTTCACAACAAGTTGGGGAAGAACAGAGTGTCATAGTCACAGTAACCATACCTAGCATCACAGGATGCCCTATTTCCTGCTGATCACCCCTCAGCAGCTTATAGGCAGCCACCAGGTCCCCCCTCAGCCTCCGTTTACTGAGGCTGAACAGGTTCAGGTCCCT
>JAGPOW010000304.1:81186047-81196338 GCA_030014935.1 Caiman crocodilus | reverse complement strand
CACAGTTTGGTGTCGTCAGCAAACTTGGACAGCTTGCTTTCCACCCCCTCGTCCAAGTCAGCGATGAAGATGTTGAACAGCGCAGGCCCGAGGACTGAGTCCTGAGGAACCCCGCTACTAACATCTCTCCAGGTCGAGTACGACCCGTCCACCACCACTCTCTGGGAGCTCCCCATCAGTATATTTCTATACTGATTTAATTGTTCTCTAGGGTATAGTCTGCTGCTCATCCTTAAGGCAACATAGTTTCATACCACATTGCAAAGAGCCCTTTATTCACTCTGGCTCTGAAAGTCACTCTCTGAAAAAAACAATGATTTTCTCAGTCTGTGAAACCTGATTTATTGGTTAGAGCCCCACAGGAGAAACTAGATAAAAATTGTTGGCTGTAAAAAGCTATTATATATTATGCTCTGTAGGTTTTTGTCTAGACAGAGTACAAGACCCCAGTGTATTTCCTAAGGTACAAAGGAATATCTTACTTTTGAACAAGGGGGCAATGCTATTTTGGATAATAGCTTAATTGTTATTTAGTCTTGACTCTGCATTTACATTATGAAAATAAAAAATTCTAAATACACATCAATGCTTTTAACTAACTAGAGTTGGCAGCAGTCTATCAATTCAAATGTAGTTGTACAGTCATCTCGCCTCCCTGAGGTACTGCCCCTGTAACTATCTGAGAAGGGCCATAATCATTTGAGATTTGTGACCTAGAATCTTGGCACAGTAACACACTGAATGCGTAACTATAAGGGAAACAGCCTGCCTAGCGATATGAATTGACATTGTTAATAGCCAATCCAATAGCTCCTCTTGTTCTCAGTTCAGGAAAATCAAGAACACCTTGGCATTGTCTCCTAGGCTTTTTAGTCTCTCCCAAATCCTGGATATGAAGAAAATCCACAGTGGTGAGACTGCTATGATGGTTGGTATTTCCTAAGCATTTGAAATGCATAGAGGAAGAGCATCTCTACTACCTTGTCACAGAAGGCACAATACAAAAGCAGTGCCTTTAAATTGGAACAGAGTAGATTTAGATTAGATTTCAGGGGGCACATCTACATGAGACATTTACTGTGGAGCTGCCTAGTTAGCTCTGCAGTAAACATCTCATTATCTACACGTGCAGCCAAGTAAGCTGCAGTAAACTAATAAACTGCTCAGCAGGATAGTACTTGTTAATGCAAGTACTGTCTTGCTGTGGAGTTCTTTAGTGTAGTGTACAACAATGCATGTGTAGACACTGACCTGTCTGGCTAGGGCATGAGGGTGCTTCAATGTGTGGGCTGCCTGCTGGCTAGCCCTGCACTGAAACATCCTCGTCCCCCAGGCAGCCCCTACACAGCACACTGAGCCGTGCAGGAGGAGTCCTGGGCTGGCAGGCTGACCCCAAGGGCCCCCTGCCAGCCAGGGCTGCTTTGACCCAGCTCAACATGCTGCGGTCCTAGGCACACGTTCAAATGGTAAGCACCAGAGTTTATAGTTTCACATTAGTTGTGCGTATAGATGCACCCAGGAAAAACTTGCTTGCTGTAAAGAACAGTAAGACAGCCAAATAAGCTGCACAGAGAAGTTGTGGAATCCCCTTTACTGGGAACTTTCAAGGGGAGACTGAATGAGCAGTCATCATGGATAATTTAGAAACAGCATTATGACATTCTTCTGGGAGGCTGTGCCAGATGACCCTTTTAGGTCCCTTCTGATTCTGTAGTTCTAAGAAAATTTGTAGGCTTTGGGCTTGGAACCTAAATCAGACTATTCCTAAATCAGGCTCCCATGCATCTATATTGCGTACAAGAGATTCTCTTCCACCTCCCTATTCTTTAGAGCTGATTCCTCCACCTCAGAGCCCCCTTCTCCTTCCCCTTCCCCTCCCCGCTTCCCCTCTCCCTCTGTTCAGTATGCTTTTATCTCCTGTCTTTTTTGGAGTGGTATCAGTGGATACTTGAACACCCTTGGTGGCAGTGGCGCACAGGGCAATGTCAGCCGTGTCTGGACTTCTGATAGCAGCAGCAATGGCAGTGCTGTTTTTGCACTCTCGCCCCTTGATTCATCACCTGTGGTTGCAGCCGTGGTTCTCCCCAGCCCTGTTATGCTACTGTTACACTACTGCCCTTTTCCCAAGGCATCAACAGCTGCAGGATATGTATCGTATCAGTGAAACTGGTCACAGAAGGAAAGTGTCAGTGAACCTGTGACTAAGCGCTTTTGAAAATGAGCCTTTGCTTTTTTTATTGGAATAAGCATTTAGGAAGTGAATAGATTATAGTATTTTTCTAAATACCCCAGGTAAATAGGAATCAGAACTTGTGGCAGAGGTGATTAGACCAACAGGATATTTGTAAATAAAATTCTTCATTTGCAAGCTTTCAGGCACCATCACCCTTCCTCAGGCATAGGAGAATGCATATTTTTAAAATACAGTTAGTCATTTCCCTGTAATCATTTGATCTATATATTTGCATGCAGTTTTCAGATTCTTAGGAAGACATTATTTCTGAGTACATTTGAATTGCAGGCTTGCTAAAGCAGTACTTATTTTGGAGCATTATACTGCAGAGAATGTTATTCAGCTATGCCAATGGGGACAAACGCTTGTAGTCAGCATCTTGCCAAACTGGGATTTTAGGTGAGAATGAGGTCAGCTCAGTAACCTTCCTTAGTTCCAAGGGGAAACAAGTTCATTTTAAACTACAGCCCTAATTAAATCTTCAGATCTGCTTAACCAATCTGATATTTAATTAAAACAGAAGGTTGTTGAGCTAGTTAAGAGAGAGTGGCACTGTTAACCTTTGCAGGGCACTGATATTTTCTGGGTCCTTTAAATTATTTTTCCTAAGCTTCCAAAATGCTTCTTAGTGCACTGTCTGGGCACATGCATGGAAATCACAACAAAAAATATTTACAGAAATTAAGGCTTCCTATCCTGCATTGCCAGTGTGTTTGACCCTTGTCCAAAGAACACTTTGTATGTACTTTAGTGCCTTTTATCTTCATATCAAATTATGAAAGTTATATGTATTCTGAATAAAATGCATTCTGTACAACAGAATATTCTGGATTCATGTAATGTTTAGTGTGTGTGTATGTACCTTTGTATACAGGTTTCTCTTGCTTCATGAAGGTTCTTTCTATGCAAAATCGCTCTTATGCAATGGCCCTTTTTACAACCAAAATCCGTTATATGTGAGGTAAATTTGTTATGTGCGAGGTGTATCTGTAGGGGAAGGGGTGGGGGGGAAGGGCATGGCACAGTCCAGCAGCTGCAGTTAGGTGGTTTTAGCCACTCCTGGGACTACAGCAGGGAGTAAAGTGGAGGGAACTGTCAGTGGTTGCAGGGCATAGGGTGGGGGGATGTGGTTCTTGCTGCTATGTGCACCCCGGGAGAGCTTCAGGCTGGGGGACTATGCTGAGCTCTCCCTTGATGCATGCCGCTGGATCTGCACACAGGACAACAGCAAGCTTCTCCTGCAGGCTGGAGCTGGCAGTGGCACCAGACGTTTCCCGGCATCTGGGGCAGGAAGCGGCAGCTCTGGGAGTGCAGGTTGGTGGGGCTACAGCAAATTTTGCAGTGGCTGCAACCCCCCTCCCAGCACCACCACTGCCTGCCCTGAGTGCTGGGAAGAGCCTGATGCTGCAGCTGGCCCCAGCCCACTACGGCAGTCTGCTCTCATCCCGCATGCAGATTCGGGGGCACACGCACCCCAGGAAGAGCTTGGCACAGTCCCTCCCAGGGTGTGCATAGAAGCAAGAGTTGTACCCCCACTCCCTGACAGTTCCCTCCACTTTGCTCCCTGCTGCAGCTCCATGAGTGGCTGATACCACCTGCCGGCAGCTGTTGGGCTGCGTTGAGCCCCGCCCTCCGCCGCTTCCCTAGTCCCAGTCTCCCTCCCACCCTCACTGCTGTGGGAATGTATCCCTATTTGTTACTTTATAAACTGGGTTCCCTTTATGCAAATTCAAGTTATGCAGTTTTCCGGGAATGCATGTACCATATAAAGCGAGAGAAACCTTTGCGTGTAACAAAAACACACAGGGGGTGTGTATAGTGTGTGTATATGTGTGCTTGTGTATGTACACTAGCCAACTGCCTGTTAGGAATGATGGGGGGGATGGCGGGCAGGCAGGCAGGGAGCTGCTGCCTCCAGGGAGCAGGGCGGGGGGGGCAAGGCCAGCTCTACTAGCCTTGCTTCCCCTACCTCTCCCCGCTCCATTGCTGCCACTTGCAGTGATGTCATGGTGGAGCCCCCGTCCAACCCCGTCCACAACGCTCTTGGAACACTCTGAGTGGCTGCAGAGTCAACCACTCAGGGTGTGAATAAAGCATTACAGAGAGACAGACTAAAGCTTTTGTAATATTAGAATATAAATCTCTGTGTGTGTATAAACAATGTGCATGTTATATATGCTATAGTAGTGTCAGCCTTTAAGAGTCCAGAATATTATACATTTAATTAAAAGTGGTTTTAGTTTAGCGATTAGATTGCTTCTAAAATATTTGAGCATCTTGCATAATTCAAATTATTATTTAAATGAAGGTTGTTATAATAATAAGTTTTTGAATCTTCATGAAGACTGTACAAGTAGGGATTTTATGCCATGGATTGCAAATTACCTGGAGAAGAGAAATCATTGCTCTTTAATACCACACCCTGGCTTCATCTGTTCAGTACCTCCTACTTAATAATACACACGTGGCTCATAGGTTCAACAGCCCTTAGCCTACTGAGACAGAACAAATACCACATTCTTTTGTTTTACTGGTAAAGGATCACTAATCATAGCTCCTAACCTACATTGTACTCTAAGTGCCTTTTCAGCTTTGGGCCTCTTGACTTAGACTGCATGTTCTTTTTAATTTCCTTTTAATTACTTCTGATCCACCCTGAGACTATTCTAGTTGTTCTGGACTCCAGAGCTGTATCATGAGGAGTTGCTTTTGGCTGTTAAGGGCACATCTTTTTAATAGGCAGTTCACCTAACTTAGTGAAAACATTATTCTGTCTTTTTAATCCAGTCAGTTCCTGTGGTACTGAGAAACAAATGTCCGTATTCTTCAACAAAAGATCTTCGTTTTTAAGGCATAACTTTGTTGTTGCCAGTTTTTCTTCCCGTCATACTAGTTTCCTGCAGTAGGGGCTTGCACTGTAGTGTAGTTCTAGCCAAGATCATCCAAGGGCTGTACAAGAAGCAAGATTTGTTTGGAAATACCTTTTACTGGACCAGCTATACAGCTGGGAGAGATGTTAGACAAGCTTCTGATCACAAAATTTTCCAGACCTGAGCGAGGGCATTTTGTGTCCAAAAGCTTATCTAATATTCCTTCCAACAATTACATTTAAAAAATAACAATTTAGTTATAATCTGTCCCTGGAGATGATGGAAGAAGTAAATATTTTATTTATCAGGCTCCCCTTTTTCTGTCAAAAGTGCTCTGGTTGTCACAGTATAAGGTTGCTGTAATACGCTTTTGGCAGAAGGAAGAAATTTAGAATACTGGTGCCCAAAAACTTTAAGGCAAGTATCTGTGACGGAAAAAAAAAATGGATTGACTTGGTTTTTGTAATAAGATGCCATTTTACAGGGCCTAAAAGCTTATGTTAATATTATTGGCGGGTGATAAAAATATAGGTTATACCTGGTATTGAGCCAGTGTCAGATGCCACTGACAACAACAAATACTGGTGACTTGTTGGGCCTCTATCTTGGAGTGCAGGTTGCTTTGGAAACTGTTAACCAAGGTCAGAGAGATCAGTTATGAATAACTTTTATGTAGTTAACAAAACAGCTTTTGATGTAGATAATGAATTTCTTTCAGGCATTGGTAACTCTTTTCATGGCTTTAACCTCCTCCACTTTCTCTGAATTTACAGCTGTCTTCTGAGTGTATTACTTAGCCACCTCATTATCTTTCCAATTATCCCCCCGCCTTGTCATTTCTGACCTCTGTACAAATCCTGGGCTTGCAGTGCAATCCTTGTCCCTAATGTAATGAGACGGCTTTGATGGTCCTTTTGGAGCATTGGCTGATCCTCAGCATGAAAGATGAATAAGAAAACTTCGTGGGGGCTTTACCCAAGATTAGCTGCATCCACATTAACCCAGGGAGAACAATCTCATTAGACTTTTACTGGTAGATCTAAGGCCTCTGATAGATGTTAAATTAAAGGCGCAGTGAGATCTGATACATGATCCCCAACAGTCTACTTCCTGCTATGCCATATGTCCATAGCAGGAGGCACAATTGTGCTATCAAACATCTCATCCCATTGAGTCATATTGCCAGTGCAGGGGAGCCTGGAATCATGTTCTCAGTCTCCCCATGTTCTAGCAAGTAGTGGGCTTGGCTCTGCTGTGCTCCCCTAGCTGGGAACTTGTCAGCTGATTGGAGCACTTACCTGGGGTAGCACGGAGACACCAGCTTGCTACTTGCAGGTTCAGGGAGATCCCAGGATCTTGACCCTTCCCCCCACCCCCTGACCCACACAGCAACTTGACTCATTTGGATCAGATGTTTGAGGCTGGGTGCCCTGGTCAGCTGATTAAAGCTCCCAGCTGTGGAACCCAACTGGAAACCCCAGTCAGCTTAGGGCACTCCCAGCCTCCAAAGTACATGGGAGTCTTGAAGGGCTCCCGTGTGCTCTGGAGGCTGGGAGATTGGCTATACATTCAGTTAAAGGTGTGATAGGAAACAGGCACAATGTTATTACACAATATTTATCATGCCATCAATTAATTGAACATGCGACCAGGTCACTACTTAAGACATGATTAACAGTTAGTTATGTCTTAAATTTCACATCTGTCAGGAGCCTGGAAGAAGTGTTCAGGAGCCCTTCAGGAAGTGTTGTAAATACTATATTTTCACAGGTATAACTTGCTATTTAACCTGTAACCCTTTTCAATTATTTTTCCTTAAAAATAAGTACTTTGTAATTGGCATCTTTAACTACATTTTACCCTTGTAAAAATTATATTCCTTCATGCAGCTCTGTACAGGTATATTCCTTGCTCCACAGAGAAAACAACATTTCTGCTTAATAAACTTATATTACCTGCATAGGAGTATAAGTTTCATTGCTGCTAAATTAAGGTTTTTTGATAGATAACCTAAAGGTTATAAATGTGAAAGTATGGCACACCTGCCAATGACTGCCACAGTACTTCAGCTTTTTACTTTCTGTTATCACAAGGCTTTATTACAAGCTAGAACAAATCCCCCTTAGAAATGAGTTAAGCTGATCTTCTAAATTCTTATCCTTTTACCTTCATTGGCTTGTAGCCTGATAGTGTTGTTCATTCAAAAAATTAAGAATTACAAATGAAATAAATGTGCAAGCTGCTTCAGATTCTTTTTTTTCCTTGTCCTTCCTCCACAGGACTTTTGCATGCTTATGTCTATCTCCACAGCATGGGATCAAGACATGTTTTACAGTACAGTGCAAACTTATAATATATAGCATCATTCACACAAGCTAATAGACCACACTCGGCATTACAGATCCTGCAGTTAAATTTGCCAAACAATTTGTAGTAAAAGATCCTTTTTTATGTTTGTGTAGAACTTCGCCACACTTTTTAACTTGTTAGATTGGAATTTTCTATCAAAAGAAGGTATCTCAGGCTGCCTTCTTTTTCCAGTTTCAGCAAAAATGGTTCAGCCATATCTTCGAATGAGTATACAGGAAGATGCTTTGTTCTACCTATACATGTGAGGGGGAAATAACACCTTTATTTAAGAAGCTGTCATGGCCCCTTTTTTAGAGAAGTGTGAATTTTTTTCAGGAGGAACACTCTGGTGCCGGGCTGCACTTTGTTTCATTAGAAAAACACCCAAATTTGCTTAAGTTAGGAGCTGGGGGAGGGAAAGCAGAATCCAGTAGGAACATGCTTAGTAGAAATTTGAGTTTGGCAGCTAAATTTTCCAAAGATTCTGTGCTGACCTCAGTCCAACCCTGCTTTGTTGCAGGCACCAACAAATATTCCCCCTGTAATCATTTCCCTGGCTTTTGCAGCATCAGGCAGGAACTGAGAGTAGAGAAACTAAGTTTCTTGTGCTCCTTCTGGTGCATCACTGGCTGCTGAGAGGAAGGAAGCTATGTAACTTGAAAGTAGAACAAATGATCCAGATCCTGGAGGGGAGTAGGTTGGGATAAAATGTTTGGGGACACTGGGATTAGACCTAGTTGGTTGATGAAATAAGATTGAGATTTATTGAGTAGAAAAAAGATTTGGAATGAAGATGGAAGGCTGAGAGGAGGGCAGTGAGGTAGGGAAGAAAACTTGAGGTCAGATGAAGTGTTAGGACAGGAGAGGGGACTAGAGGTACGCGTAGAGGAAGGGATGAAGGTAAATGAAGAGACAGGATTGGGACAGGCCAAAATGGATGAGAAGAACCTGCATTTTACCATTTCTTAGCCATTGGCAAATATTTATAAAACCTCTGACAAAGTGCATGCTTCTAGGGTCAGTCCATGCACAGGATAAAAATCTATTATTGCTATTGGTTGGTCCATTAGTTTAAATGGATCTTTCATTGGACAGACAACATAAAGGGTCCATCTCTTCTCATTGTCTGTATAGAAATAAGTATAATGTCATAAAGTGTTTCTATGTTTTTAGTCTGTTTTTAAAGACAAGACAAAGAAACAAACAAAAACTACATTAAGAGACAGCTGTTCTGAATGCAGAGTCTAGCAATTAAGTGAGGAAATGGCCATTTAGGCTGCCTGTGTAACTTTCATTTGGACTCTTCAGCAAATATATTAGGATACAATTTCTAATGAGATAGTCATGTGCCAGAGGATTGCTACATCGTTCTCAGGAGCCAGAGTACTTGTAGGAGCTATTCAGGTATAAATGGAGGAGGTGGTGTAGGAGGATGTCTTCTGTAACGTAGTTTCCACATTTGCTTCAGGGGTTGGAAGGCAGGAAAGATTCAGGAAGAAGAGGATAAGCAGCAGATAAAGGCCAAAGAGAGATCAGGGTTGACATTTTCAAAGACTGCATAATATAGGGTGGCCCAAATTTTCAGAGCCCAACTTGAGATTGATCAAGAATCTGATATCTTTTCTTAAAGGAGGGAAAGTGCTTGGCACTTGTTCTGAAATCAGGTCATATTAAAAGGTCTGGAACAAGGCATCCAAAAGCATTCATTGGTTCTGAAATGTTAGACACCAAACTGTAGAGTAAGGTGGGAAAGCTTTAAAGAGAATGGGAAATTCTGAGCCAAGGTCAGAAAAGACCATGACATCAGGGGAGTTGTTTAAAGCATGTGAGGGTGATGTGTTACTCAAGTTGTGGGCAGTGGCTAGTGAGTATTTTAAAATAGTATGAGATTCTGCTATATTTGTTCAGTAAATACTGTATTTTGAGAACAAATTTCAATTGTAAGTGATGAAATCCACAATACTCTATGTACCGTATAACTGTAAGCAATTAAGGGAATATTCCAGTGTATGGCACAGTCTGAGGTAAAGCACCATGCTTACAACAATGTCTCGGTTGGAAAAAAAAATTAATTTTCAATTAAGCTTGAAAGTACAAAGTGCAGAATTAACTAACTTGCAATTAATTTCAGTAGTAATTATGTAAAAATTCCAGGCATGGAGAAGGCGAGAAGTGTGGCATAATTAGTTGCACGGGGTTTTTGGGGGGGGTTTTTTACTGCTGTAATTACAGTGATGAATATGCATGAGACTGTTTGGGAAGGAAAGCACAGCAAGCAATTGCATTTAATTAAACTTTAGCTGGCTTAGCCATGGAAGCTGTTCTTTGTTTTAATCCTTTTAAAACTAGAGTGAAATTTACCCCCCAAAAAACAGTACCCCAAAGTGTGAAAATGGGGCTTTACGATGCTGTCTTATTTTTAAGTTTACAGACCTCTCTGTGGTCATCAGTCATTTCCTGAGCCCTAGTTAACCATTATGTTCCAGTTTCATCTCTCTTTAAACCCTTGTGTAAGATTTGATCAGAGCAAATTGTACTTTTTACTCTAAGATTTTAGAATGTTTTGAAGAAAACATTTAATACAATGTAGGAGCTGCAGGTAAGAACAGAATTTGGGAACATGCTGGTAAGAACAGAACCAAGGCAAGAATAATTCCATTGTAATCAGTGGTATGAAATCAAAATTGGGCCATGGGCCTCCAGAAGTTTTTATGGAATCCCAACCTGTATACAAAAGGTGCACAGTTCAATTAAATGATTAAAATTAGCTAAACTGGAATAGAAGAGAGAACAAAATCATGGAAGTGTTTTGATTCCAAGTTTTCTAACCGTTTCAGAG
>JAGPOW010000304.1:81129909-81181610 GCA_030014935.1 Caiman crocodilus | reverse complement strand
ATAGGGCTTGGCCTGCAAGCCCTTAACCATACGAGTGGCCCTTCTCTGGACCCTCTCCAGGTTATCCACATCCCTCTTGAAGTGTGGTGCCCAAAATTGAACGCAGTATTCCAACTGCAGTCTGATCAGTTCCCGATAGAGGGGAAGTATCACCTCCTTGGATCTGTTCGTCATGCATCTGCTGATGCACGATAGTGCCATTAGCTTTTCTGATGACTTCATCACACTGATGACTCATGTTCATCTTGGAGTCCTGGTTAAGATAATTCTGTCATGTACAGGAATGTGGAAAACATTACATGTATTTCCTAAGTTTATGAGTGAATTATTCCTATGTCCAATAGTGAGTCATCAAAGTCCTCTTCATCTAGTATTCTCACAATGCATGGCTTACTCAGAGTATAGGTGCATTTAATTTCTGCACAGATGGCTCTGGTCCTTGTCTAATAGGTAACAGCATGGGTTGCCTAATTAGTCTCCATTAGGTAGAACAAAGGGTTACAGGAAAATTTAAAATAACATCAGCTTTACAAAAATCCTTCCTGAAGGGAACTTTCTGCCAATATGATATTCCCAAGACTGGAGTGGCATTTGAGTGTTCTGAATACATCAACAGAAGTGTTGTTCACTTTCTGCAATATAATGACATCAGCAAATGCTTAGGGTTTTTTTTTTCTTTCCTGACACTTGAGCATGATTTCTTTGCTCTTGAACTTTCACATTTCCTTCTCTTGTAAGAATCCTGTGATTCAAACAAATCTCAAGGTTGAAACCAAGAATCATAGAAAATTAGGGTTGGAAGGGACCTCGGGGCTAGGGGCAGACATTATACACAAACTGGTTTAAATAATCAGAAACTGGTCTAAACTTGTAACAGGACAGAAGTTCACTGCACATAAACCAGTTTCAATATGGCTGAAACTAGTTTAAGATAAACCTCGTTGACTATAGTATCAGACTTAACTGATTTGGGTCAGACAGGTTTTGCAATGTCTGTCCCAGACTCCTTCCTGATTTAAGTTAAACTAGAGTCCCGCAGCATCTCACTTGCTTTACAGCCCTGGGCTGTGCTAGCCAGAGCTCTGGCAGAGACTGCAGGCATAACAGAGTCTGCCTTGCTTCCCTCTGCTCCATCCCCACCTCACTGCTCAAACAGGGATTCTGCCCTCGCAGCCCTACAAACCCTAGGCATGTGGTATGCTAGCTAATGCCTGTGAGGTGCCTGTGTGTGTTTGTCAAGCCAAGCCTTAAGAGCTTTTTAGAAAGCTATAAAATTGTCTTGTTCCTCCTTCTCTCACTTATTATGGCCAGTCAGTTGTTAATGAGGGCCTCGTAGTGAGAGGTAAGGCTCCAAATGGCAGGTGATGAGGAAGAGATAGTCTGTTGGGAAATCATCCTCCGAGGTACCTTTTTGGTTCAAAATTTGTTTTTATGTTTACATATGTGATTTTAGCAGAAACTATTGCAACTTTCAGTTAAGCCTAAAATAAACCTTGTTTTGGTATTGGGTTATCAGTAGAATTAGCTGGCTGAAACAAGAGGCACTTAATCACATTCACTAGGAAGTAGAGTATCAACTAGTGGTCAATGGACATGTCACTTTATTGTGAGTGCATACATGTACAAGGGAGGATGAGACCTTGAACCTTTAAAACCCTAGTCTCAGTGTGGTTGTGGAAAACTCTTGGGACCTGTTACCCAAAATATTATGAACTGGACAAGATATTTGGTTTTTGATTGCTCTGTTGTTAACCCAAGGTTACTAATTATGACAAAAAAATTGAGATAGAGTGTATATACTCCAGTTCCATTTTCTTTTCTGTAGTAAAACAACTAGAGAACCCTTGAACAAGAGGTCAGTCAATCTATTGTTGCTGTTGGGGGAAAGAAAATGAATAGATTCTTATGAAGGATGCAGGATAAATAAATTGTGGCTGACATGTTTAATTGTAGCTAACAGTTATAACAAATTAGAATAATTTTTATATCATTTCAAATACTTTGCATACTTCTATGTAAAAGCAAATCTCTTTGTGCATGCCATGTGCCTACCACCATAGATGGAGTAAGAACCACGTAAAGCTGTGACCACAGCAGTTTAGCCATGATTGATTTATGAGCTATTCTTCTTCAAAGTCAACAACAAAAAACAAAGTTCCCTATTTTTTCCATCTCCCTTCTGTGTCCTGTTAGTACAATTGAGCATAGCTCTGATAGCAAAAAGGGACGATAAGGAGCTTTCCTGGAATAGCAAGATGTGTAGCAAGTAATTTGCTAATACGATGTTAATTGATCTCAATTTACTTTAGATGCAGAAGATGATTTTATTCATCATCCTACTTAGGATTTGGAAAGTAAAATTGCAATCTCTTGATAAGGTGATAGTCGTATCTTCATTAATTTACAAAGGGGTTGCCTTTTAAAGGAAATGGCTACCCTGCATTATCTAATTGTAAATCCCATTGAAGGCAAAGCAAAGCAAGAAGTAGTTTTATGTTGCTGTAGCTCAAACGTAGGGCCCATAGGCTGGATCCAGCCCGCAGAGCCAGGTCTGCCCTTGGTTGGGATGGGGAATCTTTTCACACTGGCAGCCAAGTGGCTGGATGACAGCCGCAGTGCTAGAAGCCTCCGTAACACCTTAGGAACAAGCCTGGCACTGCAGTTTGTTCCTGCAGTGGCAGCCAAGCATGGATGATACTGGGTTTCTTCTTATGGTGTTGCTGGGGCACCAGGACTGCAGCTCTTGCCTGGGTCCTTGGTTGCTGCTATAAGAATAAGCCACGGTGCTTTTGGAGCTCCGGTGCCCACCTGGCTGCCAGACTGCCGAGCAAAAGCAGCAGTGCGACATCCCTAGCAGTACTGGGGAAGAAGTCCATCATCACAGCTTGAACCAATGGCCAGCACTTGCAATGTGACACCATGTGCACTAGATCACATGTGGGGGTCCTGGCCTGGCCAGCCCCCAAGCTATTCCCAAGCCACTCATCCAACCTCTGGGGCCAGATGAGTTTGACACGCCTTCTGCAACTGAACAAATGTTTTTCCCCAGGATTTTCCCCAGTTACCTAGAGGTGTACCTCATGCCTTGTTTCATGATTTTTATTACAAATGTTGTGATGACTGGTGTTTTTCTTGAGGTCCCAGTTTCTGAATTCATGTGAATATGTCATGTCACTTAACCTCTTTCTGCCTCTCTTCCCACGTCTCTAAAAGGTGCATAATTCTTACTCCACTGTGATTTTTGTAAAGCATAATTCATCTTAGAAAAGAAGTTTGTTCTTCTGATAGAAGCTGATGTAGCTATGCAAAGTATTATGTTTTTTCCATTTTCTCCCTCCTGTGCTGCTCATGATGATTTGTATCTGAATTGTTGGTTGAGCTACAGCCCTAATATAAAAGCATTGTTTGCCTCCTGAAATGCATGAATGATATTCTAAAATACCTGAATAAATAGTAAATTTATTTTAAAACGCTATGAAACTAGCAATACTGTACGATTCACCAACATTGGAATTGTTTTACTCTTCACTGGAATGCAGGGGCATGTTTACAGTATATCTACATGGCATAATGCTGTGCTTTGTGGAAAGACTAAGCTAGTTCTAAATAAGCTGGCTGAGGGGCCAAAAGCAGAACACTTGTGTTAATGTAGCTCTGTACTCACACTAATGAATCCCTCAGAAGCTTGATATATTAATTGGGTGAAGTCCTAAAGTAACATGGATATACTACTTCCAAAAATGAGCTAACTTGGGTACCTCTGTACATCACTGCATTGGGGCACATATGCATTCACTACCTATGTTAGTTGTTTAACAGCACATGGTTAAAGAAATTCACTAAATGAGGTCCAGGGGAAGTCTTTAGGCTATAGAATTTGGTATACATGGAAATGTATCTCTTTTACATCTTATAATTTCTTAAAGAATTCTTGGACCTCTTTGTAAGTACTAGGAACCTGTGTTTCTCATCTCATCTCATTTGAGGACTCCCTACAGCCACACCAAGGAAGATCTTGCAGCAGTGGCCAGACCATGTATAGGCTCTAAAAAAGGTAGCAGTGACTGGGATATTGGAGCTCACATAAATGTACTCTTCTTTCCTAAAAGTAATCCAGATGAATCATAGGCAATTCAGTAAGGAGGAGAAATTGCAAGTGAAAGCCACGGTGTGTTTTTTCAGAGAAATCTAATTTTTTCCCCATGTTGATCATGTTTCTGTTTATCAAGAAGGTACTTCACTTCTGCCATTCAGCTTATGCTAAAACTGCTTCCTGGTTTCAGGTCTTCTGTGCATTTTGAGACATCCCATTTATATTCACCAATTTCTGAATGACTTTGTTGTGTTCATAGGTTCATAGAAAAGCAGGACTAGAAGGGTCCTCAAGGAATGATCTGGTCCAGTCTGCTGCACTGAGGCAGGTGCAAGTCCAAGTACACCTGAGCTCCCTGTCTGGTTCATCTAGTTTCCAGTGAAGGAAATTCAACAAGACCTCTAGATAAGGTAGCCCTGAGTTTTAGGACCCAAGGAGTTAGAAAGTTTTTCTTAATATCCATCCTACATCTTTTGCTGCAAATTAGGTATATTTCGTCTCATGCCTCCCAAAGAGCCAGAAAGAGCAATGGATAATTAACTATCCCCTGTATAAACAACCTTTTATATAGTAAAAGTCTGTTATCATGTCCTCCCTCAGTCTTGTGTTTTCTAGACTAAACAAACCTAGTTATTTCAACCTTTCCTCAGGTTTTCTAAATATTTATATCATTCTTGCTCTGTGGACTTCCTCTAGTTTGCCTACATCTGTTTTAAAGCATGGAGCAGAAAACCAGACACCGTTTAAACTGAGGCCTCACTACTACTGGGCAGAGTAGAATAATTGTTTCCTATATCTTTCATACAGCCCTCCTGTTAATACATCCCAGAATAAGATGTGTGCTTTTTTCCCCCCAGTCGGCATCACATAGTTCCCTCCTGTTTAGTTTCTGATCCACTAAAACCCATGGATCCTTTACTGTTGTATTGCTGCATATAGCCAGCCAGTTCCCATTCTGGGGGCATGGTCACATGGTAAAGATTTGTAAAGATCACCTGATTGTCCTGTTTAGTCTGGTCTAATTTAGTGCCCAAACAGCTTCAACTCTCTCATATTGCCAGCTGGTTATTACAGTTAACTTGCTTATCAATCTGAATATACCTTGTTTAGCAATACATTGAAATGCATGATTTACTCTACATAGCTACATAGCAGCTGGCATAAATATGGAGTGTTCATATATATCAAAAGGGCAAGATATGTATTCCTCAATGATAAGAGCAATGTATGTCCGGTTTAAACATTTGCTGTAGGGGGTTCAGTCTAGACAAGGCTTGCTGGAGGGATGACCTAAAACAGTTGTAGAACAAAGACCATTTATTTTTAGTGACAACTGCTTTTTTTGCTTGTTTGTTTACTGATATATATTTTACATAACATAAAGGTAACCATTTTTCTGCCAGGCCCTGAGGAAGGCTCTGATTCAAATTTAAGGGTTTAACACTAACACAGTAAAAAAGTAAAAAACATAGGAAAAAATCTTGGGTTGGCATCTCTGCCTGGTGGTTTTACATCATGCTGTCCCCACCCTAGGGTCCCCTGTTTCCCACATACCCCTGGCACCCCTGACTCTGATTGTGATGTTATCCCTGTGCCTACCCTGCAGCCTTACCCCTGCCCAACCCATTCTGCCCATCTGCCTATCCAAAATCCCTATTTTCTGCCTACTTGCAAGGCAAGCAGTGGTACAGGCCAGTAACCCAATGCAGGCACACATGCAGAAGGGCAGAGTGGGGTGGGGCTCCCCTTTTTTTTACAGACTTTATAAACAGACATTTTTAGGTTTGTTCTTTATGGACTGTCTGTAAACTTACAGACAGTTGGCTATGCTGATCTAAAACACTGTTGATCTGGTGTTATATTTGAGCTTTGCTGAGGACACAGCGTAGTTGGTTTATAAAAAAAGAACTTTTTTTACTTGATTTTCGTGTTCCATGCTGAATTTGCATGTCTGTCCTCAAGAAAAAATAACAGTTTTACTTGCACACTAAGCATCTGTGATACTAAATTTGAGCAATTTAATGACTAGGGGATTTCATGATGCTGTTTGCATATTCACTTTTAGAACTGCATTTTTGACTCACTGTTAGCTTCCTCCAAATCCACCAACTCTACCCATCTGTTGTGGCTTTGCTTTCTTCTCTTGCCAGCTCCGCACTGTTTGTGGGCTGCACAAATGGGGTCTAGGATCCTGGCTGGTTTTCAGGACCAAAACCCTCATTCCTGCAAACTGTCTGGCTAAAGAGATGGCAGTTCAGGAATAGCAAATATATCCATCTATGAATAATTGAAGTTAATGTGACTGATGGGACCAGTTTGCAGAAGAACTAGATGACCTAACGGATGCTGTCTAGCTCCATTTTCTGTTTTGATTCTTTCCTGTGGTCATGGTGCACTAGAGGGCTCTAAATCATCAGGACACTATCTTTAGGGAATGAAGCCATATGGACTTGATACTGCTTATCTGACAGTATCTCTTCCTTTTCTCATTTCTGGAAACGGTGCATGAAAATAAAATACCAGTCAGAATTGACAGACTTTGCACTGGCAGTTTTTGTATCTCCTTTAGAATACAATCCTTGAATGATTAGACTACATTTAAAAGGTGATTAAAATACACTCTACAGTGTATCTAAATTACACTTCAAGCTAAAAGTATTCCTAGCCAAGCACAGCTGACTTTGCAGGCTCAGTAAACCCTTGCATTGTAGCTTCTTGAGCTTATTATCCTTCAAATACACCAACTGTCCATACTGCTAACACAGTGCCTGAGAGGAACTTAAATTGCAGTTATTAGCTGAGTGTTATATATGTCCTCACACCCACCCCATTCCCACAAAAACTCTTTATGATAGAACTGTTACTACTTTGCAGCGAGTTTTTGGTTT
The DNA here is from genome assembly GCA_030014935.1 of Caiman crocodilus. Lineage (NCBI taxonomy): Eukaryota > Metazoa > Chordata > Crocodylia > Alligatoridae > Caiman > Caiman crocodilus. The sequence continues at coordinate 81,174,629 of JAGPOW010000304.1, read as the reverse complement.
TTCAGTGAAGCAGTGTGTATTTATAGGCATATAAATTTAAATCATGCCGAGATAAATCAAGTATCTGTACTTTTCTGACATGGAATTCTTTGAAGAAACCAGGTTGATGGATGAAGAGTATGTGGTTTCTCCCTCCTACAATTTTGCATGCGTTATATTTAAATGGAGCAAGATATATATTTTTATATGATCTGTTTTGGTTGGATAACTTTTACCATCCTATGAATTAAAATGATTGGAAGGGAATACCATGTAAGCTAAAGCACCATCTTACCACAGTTAATGGTATAGTCCAATGGTGCTCACCCGTTGGGCCCTGTGGGCCAAATGATTGGTGTGGTACTAGTCTATGGGCCAGATCCAGTGCAAGTTTAATCCATGGGTGTGATCCAGCATTTTGTCCACACTAGCCTGACACCACATGCAGCTTAAACCGGCATGCCAAATCTGCTCATACACCAATTCACTCTAGTGCACACGGCTCCCTATGGTCCCGAAATTTGGCAGCAGGAAAATTGTAATTAATACTATCACTGCTCTCCCTCCACTACATTTTCAAATCTGTAGGGAAACCCATAGGCTAGATGACATGGACTTTTGGGCTGGAGATGGAGCACCCCAGTATAGGCAGACATAGAGTTGCATTGATAACAATACCATGCCAGTATAGGCTGTTACAAGTGATTCCGTAGCAATGCACATGTAACAAAATGCTTTCAATTTTAACTGTACTTCATTCAGAGCCAAAATTAGAGCAATTTAATTTATTTTGCTACCAGTTTATGGAGATGTAACAGTTGCATCATGTTAGTTAATATGGACTCTTGAGCAGTCAACTCTCCCTCCTTGCTAAAAGACTGGCTTGGTCCTTAGATTCTGAAATCAGCAGCATTACAGATCAGTAAATTTCTCTGCGCATTTAATTTTGGCAAGTTACTTGTTTTCTTTTATACTTTGACTTGGTCTACTCTAGAGAGTCGAAAGTAGAGTGGACTTGAATTGACACACTGGTTGGAGCACGCTAGGAGTGGTAGAAAGCAGGGAACAAGCTTGCCTGCCTTCAAGACCTTGCTTACCTCAAAGTTCTGTGATAGTAACTAGCTTTTTATGAAAGAGAGGACAAAGGATTTATTCATTGACTGCTCACAATTCACAATTTCACAGTTATTCAGTGAAAAATCCACTTGCATGTTCTGCTTTTGGCTCAGGCTGATGTGGGAGACTTATCTTGTGTCCTCCTGAATGTTATGGGTTGAATTTATAACTTACCTTTCCATCAACACATTTTCCGCCTTTTAATCCCTGATTTTTTTTTCTTTTAGAACTGAAATGGTTTTCAGTAATCTGGATCCCATGGCTCTTCTTTAATGGAGATCTGTCTGTTACCTTTTTTTGTCTTTCTGATCCCACATTTGAAGCATTTATTTCATAGTTGAGATCACACTGTGATCTCAACAAGTCCCCTGGTGCAGACCTTTTCTCCGTTACATCTTTTCATGAGTTTCCAGGTAATTTGCATGGTTCAAAATAGGTTACAGATCAGCCAGCCAGATAAATAGCTCCTTATTCTGGCATTTTTGTTCTCTCCACTGCATTTTGGCAATGCTTGCTGTGACTTGAAGCAGACAAAGCAGAGGCAGTAGCACAACTAGGGGTGTGTAACTAGGGCATGAACCAGATGCTCGAATGGTGGTAGAGGGGTGTGATCAGAACAGGCTCACCGAGAGGTTGCTAAATGTAGCTGCCTGGACAGGAAGCAAGAGTCCCCTCATCAGCCTTATTCCCCCTTGCCATGCTTTGCAGTCAACTGCTACTGCATTAACCTTCTTTCAGCTGCCCTCTAACTAAGGCTTTTACATTCACATTCCACATTCAAATCAGCAGCAGTTATGCGATTAGCCAACTGTTGAAGCAGTGGCGTCTTCCATGGGAATAAGGGTGATGAGGGGACTCCACATGGGCACTTCTAGCCTGCGGGTGAGCCTAGGTCATAGCGAGAAAGACTGTGTCTGCTCCTGCACCCCCATTACCTGAGTCATTGTAAAAGGGAAAGGGGGGAGCTGCTGCTCGGAATAATGCATCAGCTGTTATGATATAATTCTTGCACCTGTATGATCTTGTAGTGATGCCACTTTTATAGTTAAATCACCCTAACTTTGACCCTAAGCAAAGTAGAGTTAAGGCTGGAGCAAGTTGCTATACTTTCACAGTCCACTGTGATATCATGCATACATAACAGATGCTTTGTACTAGCTACATCCATATCAAAGTATATCCTTGTAATTGTTACAACTCTCTGTACCCAGGTGCATGACCTAAGTTTGTTGCTAAGAGTGCTCCTGACAGCCTTAAGTTTTGGCTATAGTTTGTTGGCACTGGATTTAGGACCCAGATACCTTGTTCCAGATGGACCCAAAATCCTCAGAATGACCATGACCTTTCTGTTTGATAATAGGCAAATTTTATTGATACATAGTGATAGCAGATAAGAATAATGCAAACAGTTCTATATCTAGCAGTCCCAGGATTGTCATCAGAGGGAAGGTAGGTCTGGCCAATACTCAAGCTTTGCCCTGAGGTTCTCTCTTGAATGTCAGATGTCAGCAACCTGGAGATCAGAGGCTGAGGCCCAACACTTCCCCTCTCCTCCCTCAGGATGGATGAGATGGGTTGGTGGTGTGCCGTCTATTCGTGGTGACTTCAGGTTCCCCTCTCTGGGGACCCTTGGCTCTGAAATCCCCCCTTTTGTATTCTTTTTTCTCCTTCTGATGACTTTTCATCTTGGGCATCTTGGATTGGTCTCTGTGGTTGTCATACTGTCCATGTTCTGTCCTGTCAGCATATTCCTTTGTTTCACAAACTCATCACATGCACATATCCTCAATTGGGCTTTTTCAGATCTAATTGGGTCTTTTCCCCAAAACCGAAAATCCCAAGGGCTCTGCAGTTGGGCACTGTGATCTGGCTCCACCTTATCTCATGTTATGAGACAGCATGGTACATGTCTTCAATATCCCAGCCTGTGTGTCTATTTGCTGCTTGCCTGTGTCAAACACAGTGGGCCTTGAGGAAACTTTGTCACAAATCAGGCATTTTAGAAATCAATTAATCCATACCATTGCCCTGGACAGTAGTTCTAATACATATCTACTTTACCTACAAGCCAATTCCCAGAGGCAAACATCTAATTACCATTTTCTAGTCATCATAGCTGAGAGCATCTTCCTTGCCCTGAAAAAAAGATACAGACTTTTCTTTTTCAGGTACAACCTTGGCCAAATTACCACGTCTGTCTCACCACATGGTTAAAATATAGAAAAGCATTTTGCATGGAGATGCACCTTGGAACCATGTGCTGCAAAGCAGATGTAAGTTACTTGGTGGCAAAAATACTGTACCAGGGTCTCATCAGTCAGCATCATTTTGTGTATTGCAGAAAAGACACGGGCTTTAAAAATGTAGGAAAGCAAGTTCTTGCCAGTTTTCTGGATGATTTCAACATTTTATAAAGAAAAAAAGTGGGGACACAGAATTTGAAGCAACTCAAGTTCTCCTTGTTAAAAGTTGAGAGCATTTGTAGAAGAATTTTCATCTTTTTATTTTCTTCCCAGGGTTTTGTGTATATTTTCAATTCTGATCTGTAGTCAGATCACTAGTCTTTGGCCTATCATATGTCCAGGATGTGCAGCTTTTACTCATGAAAAAAGAAAAATGCTCCTTTTTTCTCTCTTTTTTTTCTTTTTCTTCTTTTTAAAGTAGTGCTTTAATTTCCTCTTTGGCTTCCATCCAGGTGCAAAGGCTGGTTCCTTGTTTCCATGCTTAATAGCAGATTCTGGCTTTTCAGGCTTTTTTATACCACACAGGTTAATTTTAGGGCTTGAGTTGCTATGGCTTCAGCAAAGCATTTCTTCATTCTCAATTTATTTGCTCATTTCGCTGCTCTGCTTTTTTACATTTTAACTTGGGATACAAGAAGTATATGGAATAATTATCCTACCTTGCGTAAGATAAAAAGGGGGCATGTGAATGTGTTACACTTGATAGTTAGTATGATGGATCAGCTGCTCTTTCATCAGTTGCAGAGACTTGCAAGTTGTACTCTTCTAATGAACAGTCAGGACAAGAAAAGTTTAAATCTTACAGTACTAAAGCACAGTTTCGAATGTATAGAGACTGCTGCCAGTCAGGCTGACTACTATTGCCTCACAGTTTTCTTGTGCTCCCTGAATTGTTTTATTCTTAGACTGTAAGCTCTCTGAGGTGGTGCGTTGCATCTGTACAGCACCTAGCACAGTGGAATTCTAGCCCTGCCAGTGGCTTCTCAGCCTCTGTCAAGTGTTACATTTATCATACAGTTAGCACAATCACACAGTAATTTGTGGCATGATATGCTTTAAAGTAAGTCATCACCCAATAAGAATGGTTAACAAGTTACAAAAATGACATACCTGCTTCAAATATGTTACTTGTTTAATGCAGAACATCCTTGTGGCTTGTCTGTATCAGGCTTTATTTGAACATGTGGCATGTTACACAACAAGTGATAGGGTTTCCCTTGGTCTTCCAGCATCCCAGAATGCACTGTTTCCTCCCCCACCAGGGCTGTCAAACAGCCTGAAGCTGCCTGTAAGGAGGAGGAGGGCATGCTGTCCATACCCTCACCCTTGCTGACAAACTGGAGCTACAAGTTCAGTCCTGGCTGCTGTGAGCCAGGGTGATCCTGGTCCTGTGCAAGGGCATGTACCTTGCCATTTGCAGAGAATGGGAGTAACTAACTGATCTGCAAGAGAGGAGACCATTCTCTCTCCCAGGGGCACCTCTGAGATCCTGGGTTGCAGCCGGTCTGGGATCTTCAAGGAGTCCACCTGCAGCCCAGAATCCCAGGGCTCCAGGTAGCAGTGTTGCCAGATCCCAGGTGGCTCTTGGAACTTTAAAGGGCTTACAAGCTCCTCTGTGAGCCTTTCTAGCTTGCTGACAAGCTCTCACCGGAAATGGTAGCTTCTGCCACACTCCAGCCCGGGGACTTTGAATATGTGTTTGTAGCTTTTTTTTTGCTACAACCAAAGTAATAATGTCTGCCAGGGGTGCCTAGGTAGTGCTGTAAGAAAAATATTGGGTACGTAAAAAGCCTCCATTCCTGCTGGTGGCATTCTCCTTTTAAACAAGCAGAGATGTACATCTGTATTCTGGCATCCACTTTGCTGATCCCTGATGTATACTTTCAGCAACCTTTTATTAATGCGGGGCATAGCTTGTGACCTGGGTGATGCCACAGGCCGCCATTTCCCTCCAGCTGCTTCAGTGACTGGACTGAGAAAGAACAGCCTTTCATGCTGACTGGAAAGGCCAGAGGCAATCATCACACCATCAGCAAAACACTGACTGGCTCAAACAACTGGGAATCAGCATATGCTTAATAAAATGTGGGTTTGGTTGGACCTTCATGAGCCAGATTCAATCCCTTTTTGGGCCTAATCTGTCTCGTGGGCCATAGGTTGCCACACCTGGTGTATGTGAAAGGAAACTGCATACTGCTGCCCAGCCCTTAGCTAATACAGTTCTTTCAGCTGTGAAAGAACATGGTAAAATGAACTGAGAGTCTTCCTGCACATTGAGAGGTATGGAACTGGATTTCAGAGCACTGGTGCAGAAAAGTGCAAATGTCATCTCCCAGGACTCTCCATGGCCTGCCTGTGGGAGGGAGTTACAACAAAACAGAAGAGAGTAATAGTATAATAAGAGCTAGGTATTAGTCATACCTTTTTTCACTATATTTTGAAAACACAGGTGGGAAAACAGAAGCAGAAAGAGGTAAATTGACTTGCTAAAGGTCAGTCACCTCTGACAGACCAGAATAAAACCCAGGTCTTGTCAGTCTACCCCAGTTCAGTTCCCTGTGTGATAGCCTGTACTGCAGCCTTTTACCCACAGAAGGAAGTAGACTTTAAAATGCCTGAGTCAGAAGCTAAGAGAGTGACTGAAGTTAAAGTTGCTGGCGGTTGCTGCTTTTTTTTTTTCTAACAAACGTTTTAGTGCCTACTTTTTCAGCCAAAAGCTAGCTCCTCCCAAGGATACAACCTCTGTTGTTAATGAAACTGGTCTTCAGTGTTTGCAGAGGTGAAAAACAGAAAGAAGCATTTGTTTCAGACAGAATTTTTGCATGCTGTTGGAACAAATCTCATTCCTTTAGGGTTTAAGGTGAAAATTGTACAACAGTTTAGTGCAGAATAATTTATCCCCAAATGTATTCTGTGATAAGTTTATTCCATAGTAAGAAATACATCTCACAGGGGTAATGCTGTTACAGACATTGCCACTAGTTGGCAAGGGAACCAGTTTACATAGAGTACATTGCGGTCCCTAGGGTGCAACAGAATATGAGAGAGGACACATGACACCTGCTCCATAGTAAATCGGTCCAGCATAAACCGATTGAGATTTTTTTGTGGGTAACTTTATGATGAAAGAGAGAGACTTAGTCTAAAATAAGGCTGTTATGCATCCACTCCATTTTTACTAAAGTCAATTCACTCTATAATAAAATCACACTCAGAGCGAAGAAACTGAAGGTAGGGAATGGCTGTGGAATACATGAAAGTGTCATACCACGTGGTTGGCACTTATTTGATAGCATTCAAAAAAATATAGAAATTGCTGCTGAAAGGACATTGCCAGAATAATGAGCATTTTGACAATCCAGTGGACAAAATTCATGTCCTATTTGTTTTAATGGAATTGTGCAAAGATGAGAACTCTGAGAGGTTGGGGTCTTAATTGGAGCCTCTAGGCACTACTACAGTGCAAATAATAAGTAATAATGTACTTACTTTCTGCTTGCTTGTAGTTGATTTTCATCTCCTTTAACCTTCTGAGCTGTAGCCATGCTTTTTAATTGATTGGAATTTAAATGTGTTGTTACAGTACTGTCTTTGCTGTAGATAGACTGTGACTTGTGTTCATTAATGCTACAGATGTCTGGTCAGATTATATATTTCAAAAGCTCCTTCCCTAATGAAGTGTGAAAAAGCCAGGGTTGAGCAGAAGTTTGCAAGAGATAAAATAATAGCCCTTCGTCCCAATGTCTGACAGTCTTAGTGTATTTACTCTCAGATCTTTTTTTAAAAAAAACTTTGAGACTGTGAATTTGTTCCCAGTCAATAAAATAATCCTCTGAGCACAAACCATAATGTTTTTATTATCAGTCTTTCCCTAAATTATTCAAAACACATTTTGCACTCCAAAATTTCTAGTCTGCATATTCAACATTTCCCAGGTAATAAAGTTTTAATAGGCGTAAGTGGCATTGATAAACTGTTTGTACCTGGTGCTATCAGAAAAGTCTTTTTTCAGAAAAGAGCTCTATCTTTTCAGATAGCTCTTTTTAAGAAAAAGCCATGAAAGAATAAAATGCTACAAATTTGAGTTAAATCAGCCTGCCCAGTTGATTTTTGTGAATTGCAAGAAACAGTATAACAGACATGGCTTTATAAACCTGCCTGGCCTTATACCTGTTTTTCACTCAGGAAAAATGACTGCATTACCAATAACTTAGTTCAGCAACTTCTGCAGTGTGTAAACATTTGCAGAAAATCATTAGAGCAGAACTAAAAAGTCATGTATTTTTTTTTTTTTAAAGCAACTATCATGCTTACATCCAGCCAATATGTTCTCAGGGCCCTTATACCTTCCTGCCATATACATTATATACAGCAGTGGTCACCAACCAGTAGATCTCGATCCACAGGTAGATCTTGGAACTTCTTGCAGTATATCTCTGAGCCTCTTGGAGTCAACCCAGGGCTGGGGTGAGGGGGGCTGAGTGCCCGTGTGCATGCACATGCACATGCATTCCTCAACCCAGCAGGTCAGTCCATGGGGAAGGGAAGGTGGGGACTAGATTGAGGCCCCCTCAGTGAGGGACAGTGCAGCAAAGGCAGGAGCAGGGGTAAGTTGAGTGGGGCCCTAGTGGGTGGGACTTACCTGATGGGGAGGCATGCCCCCAAATAATTTTTTCTCCTTCTGCCTCAGTCTGCCCCCACTTCCCTCCCCAGAGACTTACCTGCTGGTTGGGGGAGAGGGGGACAGGGTGGGGCATGGTAGATCTTGGGTTGCTTTTAAATGCCAAAGGTGATCTACTTAAAAGGTTGGCGACCACTGATATACAGTGTGTATACTCTTAAAATTCACATGGCAGACACTGCTAACAATCCCACTACTGTACACATACTATAACTCTGATGATACCAAGAAGCACCATCTATAGCAGGAGTGTCAAAGATACCCAGCCTACAGAGCCCCATTACCTAACCTCTGGTGGTCCCCCCCGGGTCTGAGCTGATGCACACGGTGCATAGTGGACTGGTCCTGCACGCAGACCTGGGATACATACTGCATGTGGCATCTGCTCTGTCATCTATACTACACATGGTAGCCACCCCCACCAGTCCGGAACTGCACTTCATATGGTGCCTACTCCAGGATCTGCACTGTTGAGTGGACAGTCGCAAGTAGTGCGGCCCCAGACCAGCAGCACAGCTCCCAGACCAGCAGGGCAGGATGCTGCATATGGCACAGGTCCCAGACTAGCTGGGGAGGTCACTACTGCATTGCAAATTACAGAACAGGCTTTGTGTCTTCTGGGTCCAGCATGGAGAAGAGGGGTCAATGGATCTTATCTGGCCCATGGACCAGCGCCATGCCACTCATCCTGCCCGTAGGGTTTGACACCCCTGCTCTGTGTGTTCACATCTATAACGAGCAACTTCTTGCACTACAGTTAGTGGGAAGTTTTCTCTTCAATTTAAAGAGTAAAGGTCATGCACTGATATTATGAGTGGATTGCTATCTTAAATCCTTCCTCTGAAAAAGGACTATGAATGGCTTTCTCTTAGTGAAAATTTTACTGGGTAAAGTACTTACATATACTTATTTATATCTCTCAAGAAATATATTTGCAACATGCTAGATGAACAACAATCACACATTTCTTTTCCTCTGCAAATGTTTCTTGACAAAAGAGAAAAAAATAATCAGAAATTCTTTGCACATTTTAATATGATCCAGCTTAGTGGAAAGAAAACCTACAGTAAATGTCTCCTGTAGCAGAGCTGTAGAAAGGTCATGTGTACCTTGTTTTGCTTTAAGACGTATAGCAGTTTTCTGTCTGGAGTGTTGTTTTGGAAAATGACCTTTAAGGGATGCTTGTTTTTTCTAATCTTTATTTGAACTGGAAACTGTCTTTTCAAAGGTTGCCAACTAAGCTGCAATGGCAAGCTTATATGATAGGACATGCTCTGGGTTTACTGACTTTAGGTTAGTGCCAGGGGGTGGTCAGGAAAATTAGACTCAATTATTATGTTAAACCAGCATAGCCATGGAGGTGGAATGCCAGGAAGTTCCTGTTGCATCACATCTTCTAAAAATAACTGAAAGTTAAACTATGGATAAAGAAAGATGGTCCTGGGGTTCTGTTCTTCTGTCACTAAAGATGAATAACTCCTGTTCACTCTGGTATGCTGTGGTGGGAGCATAGGGGCTAAGTAATCTTTTGGCAGAGCCCTATTCCCCACATGGAAGGCCTGTTCCCAAAAAAGGAGAAAGATACTCTGCATTGGTAAAGGAAAAGGAGTTTTCAGCAGGATTCTTTTTTTTTTCTCTGAACCATCAACATTTTCCAGTTCCAGGACACTTGAGTGTATACCCCAGATCCATGTTGCTTGTGGCAGCTTCCTGGAGGTATAATGAACCGGCTGGGAATCACAGGAAAGAGACCTAAACGCCTGCTAAGTAGATGAGAAATCCCAGTAATTATAGGTGGTGATCAACTAAGTGTGACATTTTAACATACCATCTAGACTGTTAACGTACCTGAATTCTTAGTAGAGATTTCTTTTGCACAAAAACTAGCAGCAAACCAGCTAAAATAGATGTTTTACTTCATAATTTTCCTGGGCTAGTCCCTTTCTGGCAAAGTGGGACTTTTATATATTCTTTCTTCTGCATTTATAGTTAGACTGAAATGCACAGATACTTTCTATTTCAGTCCATAGTAGAGTAATGCTAAATAGAAGCAGCAACCTTTAAAAGTTTTGTAGAGGAGTTGACATACTGCTCTGGTTTTTCATCCTTTTAAAATTCTCTGCCTTATTAAAGAAATGGAAACATGCAACTTCACAATGAACTGTTGATAACTAATTAGGTTGCCTATGCTCTGCACTGATGTCCTGTTCCACTCAGATCATGTCAAACTGCTGTAAATGTATTGAGTTTAATGGAAGACTTATGATGGGGGAGGGTTACCATATTTCCAGTTTCAGAAAAGAGGATAGCTGTCAGATGGGTGGGATATATGATTGTGGCAGACAGTGATATGCCTGTGTCCTACCACTGCCCCTCACTGCTGACCTGCAGCACTCTGGCATTGCCTCTACCTCACTCTCCTGACCCACAATCCTTTGTCCCCCTGGTGCTCCTCACTCCCACACACAAACACACACCCCAGCACCACCCATAAGACTCTCATCCTCCCTCGCCCCCCACAAACCCTATACCCCCCCAAACTACACCCAACATACACTGCACACACAATATACAAAAATAAGACTTTATTTTGGGATCACCTCTATGTACACTGTGCAAACATGCATAAATCAGGACAAAAATTAAAATATGTTTGATTTTTAGCATATGATTGGGGGGGGTTGGTTCCAAGGTGGCAACCCCTCCACCCCAAGGAGTACTTCTGGGAGGAAGAGGAGGGACTTCTGGTGGCAAAGGTCAAGGGTTAGAGGTGAGGTTTCAGCCCCAAGATGGTGGCTAGGGTGTGGGACACCTGTCAAGGGATGGGGCAACCTTTACATTCCATGGTAGCTCACCAAAACTCGTTAAGTGGCCCTCCAGCCAAAATAATTTTCCACCCCTAGATCTTGAATTATAGCGTCCTCAGATCTTCTGCAAATAATTATTTATTATATGAAACGTATCTGAATTATCCCTGATGTAAAAATAAACCCCAAAACTAGTTCACTGTAGCTCTTTTTTCCCCTTCATCTCATAACTGAACTGCCAAAGAAACTCAAAAAGACCTTGTCGCTCTTCCTCGTGACAATGTTGGTTGGCAGAGAAGGTGCAAATTAGAGCAGAGCTGTGTTAATTGCTTATCACTGTCCTTCCTCTAGCCCCTTTGCGTGTGTAATATGACATGAACTCAGCCATTCAGTTTGTGAATTAGGGAGTGAATTAGAGAAGCAGCAGCTGTATGCGATGAGCTGTAATTACATTTACTAATGCATGTAAATTCCTTTTGCCTCTTCCTTCTATTCTGCTTTACTTTGAGATTCTTCACACAAACTTTCCCTGGCTCATTTTATTGAACCAGAGAACTAATGTGGGTTGTTAATTTCAAGGTTTTCACAGCTTTCACTTGAGCACATTTGTGTGGGGAGGGGAATCAGAGCTTTGACAGTCCACAGTGTTGACAGCATGAGTAAAGATCTTCAGTGAAGTCTGACAGTGGGTATTCATGAAAACTTGGAATGAAGCCAGGGCAAGCTTGGAATATGATTAGCCCATGAAAGAACTTTCTGGTTTGTGGTTATGATGGTTATGTCAATAAACCAGATTTATTTGGTTAAGTGCAATAGATTTTTAGACACAGATAACACAGCTGATAATTATGTTCCCTCATTTCTGGCATAGCTCCTTTCTCTCTCTCTCTCTTTTTCCTCCTAAGACATCCATTTTTTTTAAACTAAGATATTTAAAAGTAAAGAATGGGACGCTTTCAATTTTATTACCTTCCTTGAGTAATGGGAAATTATTTTAAGTGTGGCCATCCAGGGTGTTTGTTGCATTTATCAAAGTGAGATACCAACTTAAACACTAAGAGCCATAGCCTAGAAATCATGAGGTAGACATTCAGTGAGCATTGCTATGCAATACTGGGATAATTCTTTCAAGCTATTTGAAATTGCATGTACTATTTTAGCAGTCTCCTTCTCACCCCTCCCTTTACTCCAAATGCTGGGGAAATTCATTACAAAGTTTGCAACACAATGGGCATGTCTGTATGAAATGCTACTGTGCAGTGGTTACTACACATTTGTTTTAGTACTTTTATAATCAAGTACTAAAAAAATGTGCAATAACTGGAGAAAGTCTTTATGTGCCACTACTGTGCAGTAGCATATTAACACTGTTGGTACTGTGATGCATTACTGTGCAGTTTTATTTGGCTACTGTGCAGCCAGCGTCTCACTCAGCGCCGAGTGTGGCCAATAGTATTGTTTGTCAGTAGACAACAAGGAGGAAAATTATCTGCTAACATTGGTTCTGCAGCCTATGGTAGGGAATGGGATGTTTTCCCTTTGAACCTTAGTCTTTTCCTTCTGCTTAAAGTAAGTAAATGATTTTTTTTTGTTCTGGACCAAAGTGAGATTTTAATGTATTTAGTTACTGGAAATTGGGACTGGGCTACAGAATCCTGGAGTGTGCCAGCCAAACCAGGACGGTCAGTATATATAGATATCTATATATCTACATAGATATGTATAGATGTATAGATATCTATATATATATGCTATAAATAGATGAGCGAGAGAGAGAGAGAGATCTTGTCTATTTATACCATGAGGTGTTCAGAGAAGGGATCCTCTCTGAAGAGACTTTTGCCCCAACCTCTAGGCACTAATGTAATACAAATAACAGTACTTGATACTTTCGCTATCAATTTAAATGTGGCTTTAAATCATCATCTCGGCTACCTTTTTAATTCTCTGTTCCAAATCCTAAACTAAATCTCTTATTTTCCTCTTGTCTCCAGTTTCTTATTAAATTCTTTTGTTCCTTTAGTAGCTGCAAAATCTGCCCATATAGCATTCTCGTTCATATGCTTCCCAGATTACTGCTATCTTTTCTTGTCTGGTGTTCCTTTCTCTGCTTTATTCCTCCAGTTTGCTCAAAAGACAGTTGCTAATGTCATGTTCCATTTCCTACCCAAATGCCACGTGACACTGAAGCTAACCAACAAGGTTCTCCCTGACCTTGTCTGACTGTGTTCTCATGTCAGCCCTTTTCCCTATTTTGTTCTCTGCATTCGTCCCCTTGTGTTGCCTGATCTCTTCTGTACCCTTGGCTTTGCACCTTCTATTTTACTATCCTTTTCTCTATAAAGAAGGCTTCTTGATTTTTGTCTCAACTGCCCTCAACATATCTGTTCTTGAAAGTTATTTCATCAGGCAATTGTCCTTCTAAATATGCAAATCCTTCCAACAGCCACCCATTACAGAATAACTTGTCCAGTATTTTTTCTTGCTTTTACCCTAGTTGGTAAGGTCTTTGGAGCAGAAAAACATGTTACTGTCTGTTATAGGACACCATGTAAATTTAAAGTGCTTTGGAAAGTGCATTTTTAATATTAACAATTTAGCCTTTTCCATCTTGGATTCAATACATTTAAAAAATACAATAAAATAAGGAGAAGAGTGGAGAGAAAATGCTGTTAAAATGCTGTGCGTGCATGTTCCTATTCTGACCTTTTTCCATCCATAACAAGTATCACTGTGTCAGTTAGGCGTACAGATGGAGGATATTTTTGCAGCACATTCACTGCAAGACTGTCTGTTTATATGGATCTAATGTATTTCCTCTTTCTTAGTCAGTTTGCTCGCTGCCTACAGTGTGTGGACACATCTGTGAAGATCATAGGCGTGCAACTCAGCCAACGGAGACTGAGTGATTCTGTCAGCCAATCTCTGATTGGTGCGTGCACTTTTTTAATAAACTAATTTTCCACAGTTCAAAGGAAGAAAGAAAATTCAGTTGGAAGCCTAGTCTGTCAACATGTCACATGGTGCATTAGCAGCGAACACAGCTGAATATGAGCACAGAATTCTACACTGTGGCTAATCCCAGGCTTTCCCTTTCCTTTTCTGTCTCTTACAGAGACTGGTAGTGGCCAAGATTATGTGACCTCGGAGAACCAGCTGCTGTATTACCCCAGCATCACCTATGCTATCATCGGCAGTTCAGTCATTTTTGTGCTGGTTATGGCCTTCCTTGCCTTGGTCTTGCACCACCAGCGAAAGCGCAACAACCTCATGACCCTGCCTGTGCATCGGCTTCAGCACCCTGTCCTCCTGTCCCGGCTGGTTGTCCTTGATCATCCACATCATTGCAGTGTCACCTACAATGTGAACAATGGGATTCAATACATGTCAAATCAGGCCTATCATAGGCCAGTGGATCTGGATTCTCCTCCATCCTACTCAGAAGCTGTTTTAGACCAAAGGTATGTGCAAAAGTTAATTGTTCCATCACCAGAGTTATTCTAATGGTAGACTGTGAGATAGGTGTCTCCCATGAGTTTGCATCATTGCCTTGATAGCAGTCCTCTACTCTGGAAGCTGCACACATTGTGTACCGACTGTGTCTCATGAAAGTAGTCCATGGGAGAAGATGTCCCTTTCCAACTTCCACCTGAGTCTGAAAAATAAGTGAGTTATAGGTCCGATTCCAGAGCATATTATGAAAGAGATTTAGATATGCATGGCATCCAGGTCCTGATTGATGTTCACCTGGCTGATCAGGGCCACAAGGTGCTTAGACACCTCTCTCTTGAAATCAAGCCAACTCTTAGCAGAAGTGGTCAGTGCCCCTGGCAGTGCCATATTCTACAGAGATGACAAGGAGAAAACCCTTGAAAAAGCTTGAAAAGTTCTAAAATAGCTCTTCTACTAGAGTCCCTGAGGCATAGATTTTGAAAGGCATTGAGACACTTCCCCCATTGGTCTGAGCAGATTTAAAAATGCAGCCAGTAACATAACCCAGGAATAGAGTAGCGCTGGTTTGTTCCAAAGGGTGTAGGTTTTAGCTGTGTTGGTCTAAGGACATAGGCAGACAAGGTTCCTCGGGTAAATTTGATATCTTTTATTAGACCAACCCAAATAGTTGGAGAATAGTTATTAAGCAAGCTTTTGGGTTCAAAAACCCTTCACCAGGCGAAGGAAGTTTCAGCAGTTGGTGTGTGCTCTTCCTGTATGCAGTGAAAAGTAAAGAAGCTAGAGGCTAGGCTGGGGAGTCAGTGGGTTGGTCTAATAAAAGATATCAAATTCACCCAAGGAACCCTGTCTGCGGTTTCTTCCAAAGGCATTTGGTGGGTAAGGGCTCTGCGTTTGTGTAAATATACAAGAAAAAATATGCATTTGTGATTCTTTCTAAAATCCTTTTTCTCTTTCCAATTAGCCCATATCACTTTTTGTGTTGTGCATCCCATTCACACACAAATACAGATATGCACCCCTTTTGGACACTGCCTTTATTTATAGGACAGCACATATGCCTCTACGGCCTTTTTATCTGTTTGTAAATCTGCACATGAGAGATATGGCATAAGTAATGGCAGTGGAAACCCCTATGTGTTGCCCTACCAGTTTTCCTTAAAAGTGACTGAGAAGTGTAGGGATGAGAGGGTCATTGATTCTCCATGCCTATTCATTCCCTTACTTCCTTGCCGAAATCGGTTAAGTAGTTCTTGTTTCAAGCATGACTTTTTTGTAATGAAAACACCTTTCCACTAGCCGGTTCACCGAGCCCAACTAACTGGACAGCTATCCAAATTATGATTGCGACTTACCTGGGCTGGTATAAACTGCAGGCCACTGCAAAATTAAATGTTCCTTATCCCATTATCAACCTGCTAGAACATTCATTTCCCCTTTCACTTGTTCTTTGACAGTAACTGTTTCTTTGAAGCCATTAAAAGTATTGTCCATACTTAGAGAGCAGTTGGTTTGTAAGCTGTATCCCAGGAGTGAACATGAAATGTCCTGCGTAGAATTCAATTTACTGTTTGTTTGGATATAGTAGATCACATGAGCCATTATCTTCCTGTATTGGTGAGGTTTTTTTTCTTGAGCTTACATCTAAAAGGTACATACCATCTTCTTATTGTCAGTATCCCCAGGTGCTTTCCACAGTATGTAATTGTTATCCCAGAAAAAGCCTTTATTCATTGCTGAATGGCAGCCGTTGACCATAGTAGGTGATTGGCAGCACAGGGGATGAAATATTTTAGGACATAAAATGAATACCCAGTCAAAATTGAAATAGAAGAAAAAATCATTTAGGCAGAATTTTATTGTCAATTTAAACTTTATTGACCAGAACATGGTTTAAATATCTATGGATGAATTTCCCCCAAACTTTTGTATTTACGTCCTCAGTAGGCATTACCATGGAAAGCATCATAGGGCTGCTGTTGTTTTATCACTTTGTTGGAGGAAAAATTCACAATCAGTTGGAATAAAATTCACTATTCCTCCCTACATGCCATTGTCTTCAGTAACCTGTTGCTTTTTTGTATATCTTGCAGCAGACCTCCTTGGTTTGATCTTCCTCCACCCCCTTACTGTTCAGAATCTGAATCTCCCAGTCAGACAGAACTCCCTCCTTACCGATCTCGGACAGGAAGCTCGGTGAGCACAGGCACCCTGATGGCAGGAAACAGCCTGCACATAGACCACAGTCAGACAAGATGCATCAGTAACAATGTGGACCATCATGAGACACTTCTTGGGACAAGAGCAGAGCAAAATGACTCTCTGATCAACTCTGCTGCTGAAAGAGAAATGTTACAGGTTTTTTAAATGTGTATATGGGTTAGTCTGTTGTGGTTTATTTCCTTCTGAGATAGGAGGGAGCAGCAATATGTAGAAAAGGATTTAATTTTGGATCCAACTCCAGATTGCTGCACATTTCACAGACACTTGGACTCAGTATTTGAGCTCATCACTGACTTCTTGATCTAGGTTCACGTCAGAACTTCCAAGAGCTTGTAAGGGAAGGAAGCTTGAGGGTTCCAGTTCAAATCTGTATAGTATGTTGATGCTAAGACTTTGTGATTTAATGTCTTTCTGGGAGATTGTATATGTATGTACATAGGTGCACATATAATATATACAGATAATACACATGTACATGCACAGACACACATGTTTGCATTTATATTAAAGTTTCCAGACTGGCTCTTGTCCTCTCCGCACTTCAGTCAGGCACAGTCACCTGCACAGGTGATGGGGAGTCATTGAGTGTACAGGACAGATCTGATATCTTTTATTAGACCAACTTAAATAGTTGGAAAACAATTATTAAGCAAGCTTTCGGGTTCAAAAACCCTTTGTCAGGCTAAGGAAGTTTCAGTAGTTGGTGTGTGCTCTTCCTGGATGGAATGAAAAGTAAAGAAGCCAGAGGCTGGGCTGATTTGCATACAAGATAGGTAGCCAGTGAAAATGTAAATTGAGAAGTCAATGGATGAGAGACAGGCTGGGGAGTAGGGGGGAAAAGAGAGAAGGGGAATGAAAGTGAAGAGATACCTGGGGAATCAGATGTCAGGCAGGTTATGATGTGTCATAAATCCAATGTCTATATTTAGTCTATGAAATGGAGTTCATAGGCTCATCTCTGGGATGTATTTTGTAAGTTTCCTTTGACGATCAGGACTGTGAGATTGGAGAGAGAGTGGCCTTCCCGAGAGAAATGTGCCCCCACTGGTAATTGGGTATTTCTGTCTTTGATAGCTTTCCGGTGTGCATTCATTCTGGTGTGCAGTTGTTGTTCGGTCTCTCTTACATATTTTCCATCAGGGCATTTGGTGCATTGGATGAGAGATATTACATTTCTGGAGGTGCAGCTGTAAGATCCAGGAATGCTGATGGCTCTTTTGTGGGGTGTAGTAATAGTGGGAGTTCTGGAGATGTGCTGGCAGGTTTTGCATTTTTTGTCATGGCATGGTCTGGATCCATTTGGTCTGTTCTGGGCTTGAGGAAGTTTGCTTCTGGTGATGAGGTTAGCAAGGTTCAGTTCTTGTTTGAAGGCTAGGATGCGTGGCTCTGGGAAGATCTTTTTAAGAATAGGGTCTCTTTTTAGTATGGGTTGCAGTTGTTTGAGGATTTTCCGTACAGGCTCAAGGGAGGGGTGATATGTCATAACCAGTGGTGTGTGATTTGTGGGGAGTTTTCTTCTGTACTGCAGCAGTTCTTCCTGTGGTATCCGGGTGGCTCTTTCAAACATGCGATCTATCTCTCTGGAGGAGTGTCCTTGGAGGGTGTAAGCCTTTTTAAGATTGGTGACGTGGCAATCCCAGGTGTTCTCTTCAGTGCAAATTCGGTGGTATCTGAGGGCTTGGCTGTACATCACAGCTTTTTTGGTGTGTTAAGAGTGATTGCTGGTTCTGTGCAGATATGTATGTTGGTCTGTGGCTTTCTTGTATAACGTGGTCTCTATTTTATCATTCTGGATACTGATCATTGTGTCTAAAAAGGAGATGTTGGTGCTGGAGTATTCTAGAGAAAGTTGGATAGAGGAATGGTGATTGTTGAATTTCTGATGGAACTCAATCAGAGATTGTAGGTTTTCAGTCCAAATGATGAAGATGTCCTCAATGTATCTTAAGTATAGCAAGGGTTTGATGGTGCAGTTCTTGAGGAAGTCTTCTTCCAGGTGGCTTATAAAAAGGTTGGCATATACTGTGGGGCCATTTTGGTGCCCATAGCTGTTCCCATCATCTGGAAGAAGTGTTGGTAATTAAAAGTGAAATTGTTGTGTGTGAGAATGAAGTGTATAATGTCAATAATATCTTTGGGTCTGTATTCTGAGTTGTAATCTTGTTCCTGTAGATATGTAAGGTAGGCTTGGATGCCATCCTGGTGTGGGATGTTGGTATATAGGCTGGTAACATCCATGGTGGCTAGGAGTGTGTTGATGGGAAGGTGGTCTATGTTTTTAAGTTTCTGTAGAAAGTCTATAGTGTTTTGTACAAAACTTGCTCTGTGGGTGATGAGCAGTTTTAGGATTGATTCAATTTTAGGATGAAACCTGATGTTTCCTCAGTTAGGGTCCCATGGTTGGATATGATAGGTCTGCTAGGGTTCCCTTGTTTGTGGATTTTAGGGAGCATGTATAAAGTCCACGGGTTAGGTTGCAGGGGGATCAAGGTCTGTAGTTTTTCTTGTAGTCTTGATGGAAATGATTTGATGGTATTGTTGAGTTTCTTGGTGAAGAGGGGAGTAGGATCTTCTTATAGTTCTTTGTAGTAGGTGGTGTCAGAGAGCTGTCTGTTGGTTTCCTTTATGTAGTCTTCACTGTTTAGGATGACTATGGCTCCTCCTTTATCTGCTGGTTTTATTTCTATTGGTGATTAGATCTTATGGCCTTTTTCTCTGGTAGAGAGAGGGTGTTATGGTGACGTGTGTTGCTGATTATTTCATCGTTCATTCTTTCCCTGAAGCAGTCAATGTAGGGGTCAGGGTTAGGGTTTTGTCCATTGTGAGGTGTCGGAAGAATTCTTCTAGTTCTCCACATTGAAGTATTTTATTAGGGTATTTTTCTGGACAGAAATTTAGGCCTTTAGAAAGGACAGATTTTTCAGTTTTGTTAAGCGTGTATGTAGAGAGATTAACAATATTTGTGGGTTGGTTGCTGCTTTTGGTTTTATCAAGTCTGAGGTTGGAATGTTGTAAGGTGTTGGTTTCATTGAAAATGTTAGCTTAGCTTTGTAATTTTAATAGGGGGCCAGACTCTTCCAAGGTCCCTTCTAGCCCTAATGTCTATGAAATCTATGAAATAAGTTCCTACCAAGGTTCCCTGTAAAGTGCGTGTGTGTGCGGCCATGCACAACTAAAAGTGTGGCTGCGCACAGTCTTTTCAGGGCTGCGCACCACGAGAGGCTGGAGCTGGAGCCTGGCACAGGCTTCACCAGCTCCAGAGAAGTGCTCTGCTCCCCTGCATCAGGTCCAGGGAGTGGAGCACTTCCTCGGAGCTGGCGGAGCCTGCGTCAGCCACCCACCCCAGCCTCCATTCCTGCTTTGCCTCACCTCAGGGAGGAGCCGCTGCCTACCCTGAGTGAGGCTCCACTGGCTCCGGGACACGGCCCCAAGGCCATGCTGGGGAGCAGAGCACTGTCTCGGCGCCACCAGAGCTTCACTCAGGGCAGGCAATGGCTCCTCCCTGTGGTGAGGCAAGACAGGGATAGAGGCTGGCTCAGGCTTCGCCGGCTTCGGGGAAATGCTGTACTCCCCAGCCCTGATGCGGGGGAGCGGAGCACTTTCCCGGAGCTGGCAGAGCCTGCAACAGCCCCTGGCCCCAAGCTCTGGCTCCCAGCTCCTGCGACCAACCCCAGCCTTCGGCCCCCAGCCCCCACCTCTGGCTCCCGGCCCCAGCTCCTGGCCTCCAGCCCCTGGCCCCCAGCCCCAACCACCGGCCCCTGGCTTCAGCCCCTGACTCCCAGATCCAGCATCCAGCCCCAGCTCTAGCCCCTGGCCCCGGCCCCCAGCCTTCAGTCCCTTTCAGTAAGTGCCCCACGCCGGACCAAGGCAGCACGCTCATGGACAGTTGCTCCTTAGAGGGAATGTTGATTCCTACTTAGACCATCCAGATCTTTAGGTTTTGCTTTCTCAAGAATATCAGAAAGCCCATGTTGCTATTTTTTTTTAATATGGTAGAACACCATCTTTCTATAATCTTGTTCTAGGAAACAGCTAAACTGTCTTTAGCTGAAACTTTCCAGAACAATTCAGCCTGAGGCAAGCACCTAGTCTGAATAGGAAAAGTTATAGACCCAACTGTAAACAAGGTCTTATTAGGGAAAGAGTTGGACAGCCTTAATAATAGATGGGTGTCGGCATCATCTATAATTCATATGTGTATGCTTGCATGCACACAAATATCTTTATATAATGTGTGCGCATACATGTACTGGATTTCATAATGTTGGATATCTTTCTGGTATCCTTGGAAATGTAACTTAAATTGCATACTAAATGCTTCCGATGTCGTGTAGAATACTAGCTATTCTATTAAATGTTTGCCATGATTATTCATGGTTTTCGCTGGTTGAAATTTAAGTTAATGCATAAAAACAAAGGCACAGCAGAGCTGTGCAAAGTATGAATATGACCCAGTATTTACCTTTGTTCTATTTTCTGTCCTCATTCTTGGAATATTTCTGTCTGAAATTTGTAGACTGGAAATGAAGCAGAGCTTCATTATGAAAAAGCAGCTTTTATACACAGGTAATGAATGTGGAAGGAAGGAAACTAAACTGTCCCTATTGCTGCAGCTTTAAATTCCTGTGGCTGTAGTTGACATGCAGAAAAGAAGGCAGTTCATTCTCCTATCCAGAGGGAAATCAGCCCTAAAAAATAAGTGTCACTTCTGTTTGTTCATACAGAGCCTGACACCATTGCTGTACTGCATTGCTTTATACTAGTGCATATTGGCATAAAACAGGAATAATGCAAGTGATAAGCCTATAGAAAGGAAGTCAATATAATATTTTTAGATAATTATTGTTGACATAAAGGTTATCTCCTCCAAATTGAAACCTGACCTTGGAAAACTAGTCCAGTTCAGTTAAAGGTCTGAAACTTTCAAGTAAATGAGCATTCTACATATCTGTTATGGGTATCTGCATAGTGCTGATCACTGTAATATCAAGGGGGTCAGAAATTGAGTGTATTTCTGCAAGTACAAGTCATTTAAAAAATGAGATGATGTAGTAGAAAGCACCAAAAAGCTTTAACATACATCACTGGCTTCTCTGAACAGAAAGCAGAGAGATTGGGCTCTGGGCAGTCCAACTAGAAATGTAACAGTGAGGAATGCTGATTAAATATTACTAAATACTTGTAAAGCAAGTTAGATGTGTTGGGCCAGATTCATTGTTTAGTGGAATTGCAAGCAGTGTCTTTGCACTCTCACAGAAAGCTTAATGGGACTTGCCCAGTAGGTCACTGACAAAAATCCATTCCATTTTTTACAAATACATAATATAAGTCACAGTTCTGAGTTAATGGCAAAACAGGATATTATTGTTGCTGGCACCCAGGTTATTATCACTCGTGGCTCCCAGACCTGTGTTGTAACCATCACACTCTGTTGATGTTTCTTCCTTTATTTAGGCTCCTGATTAGCCTTTCACCAAAGAACTATGTACAGTGGCTGAATTAGTCTCCCTTGTTCCAAATCTTGAAATATCACTCAAAAGTTCTTAGTGATGTCACTAAACAAGTCTCTATTTTTTCTTTCCTAAATTGAGATTGGTGGAATTTAGCTATGGGGTCTTGCATGACTTACAGGCCCTCTGCAAAGAGGTGGATGTTACTATGCATAAACTGGTTTCCTAGATGGCAAAAGCGTATACAAATGTTTATGCATTTTGCTTGGGGTATCTGGCAACACTGTTCCCACTGTCAAAAGACAAGAACCAAATACACATAATGACACCTTCTCTTTCTTCCCATTGTATCAGTTATTGTCATCTGTAAGTATGATATTCTTTCAGGGTGTACATTTTAATTTTGCAAATTTGAGTTGTGGTGAACCATTTCGACTAAAAAAAATGCATTCTAAGTGGTGTCGTTTTGTTCCCTTCCAGCTAAGGGTGTATTTATCTCTGTATAGGAACCCTATTTTTAAATGAGGCCAAGAATTGTAAAAGGAGATTGTGTGCCTTCCCAACTGAACGTTGGATATTTTTTAATAACAAGATAGATTAGACTAACCTGTGTTGTAGCGGTTTGTGCACTGTTGCATATTTGGTTATTTATCATACTCTCAAAAGATACAGAGCAAGAAACATATCTCTTCTCCATCTTGGTGGTTATTTCTGGTAATGGAGTCTTTACTCCCTACACTATAGGGCTGCCATCCCTTTACAGGAACCAATGAATTTGGAGAAGTGCAGTGATTTCAGCACTTTGCTGAAGCAAGCACTATAATTTAGGTAAGAATTTTGCCACAATGCATTTAATTACTGCTAGAAATGTATTCACTCATGATCCCTTTCTTAGAAAATGCTATGATGTCACCCAGGAATTATCTGTAGTATGACAACTTCCAGTAGTGTTACTACCATGTCTTACTGCATAATTCAGTGGTATCTATAGAAGAGGTGGTAGTAACACTGAATAGATGGAATTAAATATTTAATTTGAAAACTTGCAAGTTCCTTGATCTTCAGTTTTCAAGGCTGAAGATAAAACAGTTACAAAATGCCATTTGAAAGACATTTTTCTAACAGTACCCCATAAAAAAGGAACTGGCCATACAGTAGCTTGCAGCTGCTGTTCACCGAGTCTTAATAATTATCTTCAATGATTCTTTAAGTGTATATTGCTTAAGACCAAATGAATGCTTGCTTGAAAGCCTGATTGTGCACCATTGAAGTCAGCAGGGTTTTGCCATTGGGCCAGATTCTGATCTTTCCATTTTTGTTGAGCAGTACCATAGAACAGAATGAGACTCAGTGTAAAAGATGAGAGTAAGATCACTGATTTCAGTGCAGCTACTTGAGAATGGAGCAAAAAGAGGTCAAATTTGGCCCAGACAAGTTCTTAAACCATACATTTTAGGATCTGGACATAGACAAGACAAGGGTCTTTGGACACACACCAACTGCAGGTGCTTCTCAGCCTGACAAAGGGTATTTATACCCGAAAGCTTTCTAAAATGTATTTTCCCAACTATTTGAGTTGGTCTAATAAAAGATATCAGATTTACCCAAAGAACCTTGTCCGCCTATGTCTGTAGGCCAACATGGCTACTAACTATACCCCTGTAACATGCAGGATATGGACAGGCATCCATTTAAAGCACTTCAGATGCCACTAACCTGAAGCACCTTTCATTTGTAACATTCCACTAGCATTCTGAAATACCTCCCAGCTAAATGACCATTTTGAAGTGCTTTAAAGTTATTCCTGTTCTAGCCAGGTTCATTTTTCATATGGTTTGGGCCAGTTTGTAGCACTGCACATCATCTGTCCATACATTTTCTGAAGTGTTTTCAAGTTGTTCACATATGTCCATACCCTCAGAAGATCTGGGTATGGACAAAGCTCACTCAAGTCACTGAAAACTGCACATTTGAAAATGTAGGCCTCTAATGAATATGCTCTGTAGTCATTCAAAGTTACTTAGAAGGCAAATTATAATGTACCTTTCTTGGGTGTCATGCTAATGGAAAACTATCAGTAATGTTTTTAAAAAGAACCTGTGAATAATTTTCTCCATTCTTGTCTGCAGTGACACATAAAGGAGCATTGATTATATAGTGATTTTAAGTAACCGGCTTCATACTTTATCTTCTTTTAAGTCCGATCGGTTTTATTTGCATCTCTTTATTTTTATACAATTAATAAGACCCTTGCAGTAAATTTAGAAATTGGGTAAGTGAAAGAGGAGAAGAATATTGATTTTAATTAATGCTGCAGTCCATTAATCTTGTGCTTCTTATTTTTTGACATCTTAGAAAAGACAAATGGTTTTCACAGATAAGGAAAAACTATTAATGACAAAAAGGAGAGAGGGACACACATTCTGAATTCAGTGTTTTAATGAATGAAAAAAAAAAGCTTTTCAATCCAAGTGGTAAGCTGTTTTGCATATGATGCCCTGGATTAAAACAGGAAGATTCAGAAATGCAGCAACTTGTTCTTTTGTCTCAGAGCTGGAATTATTTTTCAATACAATGATAAGCTCTGATCCTGGAATCAGATCTGTGTGACTATGCATGGAGCTTCGAATTGGTGCATGTATCCAGCTCCAGGGTTATGGCTCTAGTATTCACCCTGTTTCCTCTACCCTGAGCCTCCTTTTCATTTTTCAAAGATTTTATTTGATTGACTTAAAAGAAGTTGTATGTTTCAATCATGCCTTGTTTACATCCCTACAAATGGGAAATCTCTTTAACTGGTTTCTGTATTCCTGAATAAAGGGGGCATTTCACTTTTCAATAACATAAAATTCAAGAGGCCTGTCCCTATAGCAGGAAATCTTTGTCATTTGTGATTGTGTCCTGAGAGAGGTATACTACTTTCTCAGTCCCATTTTATGTTCACTTTTATTAATGTTGTTAAACGTTGTTCAATCTGTTAAATATGTTTCAATGTTGATCTTTTCATTTTTATAAAAGTTTTTATATATGTGTGTGTGTATAGATATATAAAATTAGTGCTGTTTTGCATAATTTTACTCTGTACTTCTCCCTTTTCT
Organism: Caiman crocodilus; assembly: GCA_030014935.1. Lineage (NCBI taxonomy): Eukaryota > Metazoa > Chordata > Crocodylia > Alligatoridae > Caiman > Caiman crocodilus. Next base: position 81,149,582 of record JAGPOW010000304.1, on the reverse strand, counting down.
TCTGTGCTACAGCTCACTGCCAGGCATCTGAAGGAAGTCAAAATGTTGCCATTAGTATTATATTTGTATTATAGTGATGTCCAGCAGGCCTGAAACAAGATCTGTGCTGAGTGCTATAAAATACATAATAAGAGAGATCCCTTCCTCAGTCAGTCTAAGGATAGAGTTTTGCAGGTATTCTTTATAAAGTCCTTCTCTCCACGCCCCCAAAAAATCAGGAACTAGGTACATTCTTCAAAAAGCTTATGATTGCAGAAAAATGACTTCTTGATGGCTTGATAGATCCTTCAGTCATATGTACTGTTTTCTGACAAATTGCAACAAGGGAGCTGGACTTTTGCTGATGAACCTAATTATCCTGGAAGAAAGGGCATCCAATAACTGGTCTTTTCATAAGCCTCTTTTAACCACTATATTGGACTATATTGCCACTTCTGCAAATGTCACCTTAGCGTATCACAATTTAATTTAGTTCTTGCATTAACTAGGTTCCCTGTCATTCCCAACCAAATATGTTTGACAGGGAACTATATTTTCAAGTGCTAAATTACTCCAAATTTTAAAAAATTGTGGATGCTGATCACCTCACAGTAATATAAGAGGAAATGGGTCTCTTGACATTGCTACAGTATATCCTGTACAGAAGAGAAAGCACTGGAGTTTTTGAGCTAGCTGACTCGCTTGCGTTCCAGCAAGAACTAAGCTTGAGATGTTGATTCAGAAGACAGCTGCTTATGAAAACAAATGGCATGCTCTCTGGCTAAGCTCCCAGTTTAATCATTTTTATTTTCACTACTTTGATTTATTTAAATGTCTTATTTTTTACACTTTACATGTGCAAACACATGGTTATTTAGCAACAGTATCTGCAGATAGTGTCTGTTGGTATCGATTGTAAGATGCTTCCGGATCATTCAGCCTAGATTATCTGTCAGTCACAGGGGTGAAAGGTCCTTCATGCTTTGCTGCTCTACAGTCCGGAAAGATGGTTTATTGATTGCCTTAATTGAAGTAAAGGCATCTTCAAAGGAAAATTCACAGTGCTTTATTAAGTGTCCTCTTAAAACAAAGAGCAGGGCTTGTTCACTGCATAAAGTACCTTGGAAAAGTGCTAGGTGGATGTCCCTGAAACTGTCTGTCTCTTCACAAGTTTCAGTAGGACAACAGCAGCCAAAGCTCCCCTATCCTCACCAGTATCCCTGACATCTGACTGTGGGTGAGGGTGTTGAAGATGGCCTGTTTAAACTTGAACAACCTGGCAAAGATGTACCAGTAGTCATTCAATTAGGGCCAAGCAGGTTTTGAGTGATGGACATCTGCCCATTGAGAACGGAGCTGAGCTCATCAGTTCCTTTCATACTGTACCAAATAGGCATTGTACAGGCAACTATTTTTAATGGACAATTAAGCAAAGTTGGCTTCACACTAGTAACCTGGGATGTAAAGCTCCATATCACATTACTGGAGACTGCAACCTGTAAATCCTCTCTGTGTAAAATATGATTTATCTCTTACCACAGAGTACAACAGCCTGTTATTACTCATAATAACAGTATACGTTATAGTCCAGTTCCACATCAAATGGCAAACTTTTGAAATGCTGCATCATTCTTACTAAAGCAAACAAATTGTCTGTTGCATTTAATTGTGAATGCCTGCTGTTTCCCTGACTAACGCAAGCCACAATGCAATTACAGTGATGAAGAAGTATGCTGCTTTGTTTGACAGGGCAAATTTTTCTACTTGTTTGTGACAGAGCTAGCTTAGGGAAAACTATTTGCATAACAAAGCATCTCAGATCATCTATGTTCTATAGCCTTGGGGTTGTGGGGAGGAGAAGGAATTCAAGGGTTTAATTGATATCAATATAAATCTTTAGAGGTTTTGCACTCATCACATATGGATATATATGAATGAGACCAAGATTTTTCATAGGCTGCAGATTTAATTATGCATCTCCTGTTGTTATTGAGCTCTTGACAGTGTTTTGAAGCATTTGTTGTACAGTATATTCTAGAGAAAAATGTTCCTTATGCAGCTCTTGCCTTGTTTTACGTTCATAATGCAGATTCAGAGCTGGAATGAGCAAGTATAACAAAAGCCCAGTTCCAAATGGTTCGGAAATTAAATTAAATAAGTATGATGATAATAGTTTCATGGTTGGAAGGGACCAGATCATCAAGTCCGACCCCCTACCGTGGGCAGATAAGAACACTGGGTCAAACAACACTGGCTAGGTGATTATCTAGCCTCCTTTTGAAGACCCCCAGGGTAGGAGCCAGCACCACTGCTCTTGAAAGTTGGTTCCAGATCCTAGCTGCCCTGACTGTGAAGTAGTACCTACTGATATCTAGCCTGAATCTACTCTCCAGCAATTTATGGCTGTTATTCCTTGTTATTCCTGGTAGCGCTTGGGGAAAGAGATTCTCCTATTGCCTGCTGGCCCCTCTTAAAGGATATTAGTATGCTACTTGTCCCAGAGTAAGGCCAGAAGGGACCTTAGAAGATCATCGTGTCCAGCTCCCTGCACCAAGCAGGAAAGATAACTGGGGGTAAGGTGACCTCAGCGAGGTGACCATCTAGTCTCCTCTTGAAATTTTCCAGGGTAGGTGATTGCACCACCTCTGGAGGGAGCTTATTCCACAGTCTGGACACCCTGATTGTGAAGAAGTTTTTCCTGATGTTGAGACAGAATCGGTCCTCCATCCTACATGACAGCTGTTAATTCCATCTTAAATTTGACTTCCTATTTTAGCTTTTCTTTGATCTCACCTGTTTAACACCAGAGATGAATCCTTCAGCACTGCCAATATTTCAGGCACTTGAAAACTAAGCAAATGCTATCAATATTTTGCCTCTTCCCTTGCCAGGTTTTGTTTATATAAATACACTATAAAGTCAAGCATGCACTTTTCTGAGCATCTGTCAGTGTATGAACTTGTATTCACACTATTGTAAGCAGAATGGAGGAGTTGGTATGATCAATGAATTATCCAAACTGGGTCTGGAAAATGCCATGCTTGGAGAAATAATTTAGACCATGCCACAATACTCTTTCTAAGGTGTTCTGCAATAAATGTAGCATTTAGGGAAAATATCATGTTAAGTGAAGACATTTCTCAACTTGCATGGGAAAAACTGCCAGTCTATCTTGCCAGTATGCAACTTGCAGATCCTCTTGCTGAAGTTAGTGCCAAAGATTCTGGTACCATAAGAATGAATGGACCATCTGCCAGTGGAAGGACAGTAGATAAAGGCAGTGCCAATTCTAGTTCCTGCAACAGCAACAGGCCCTACAGTGGTATGTTGAGGTGGGTTGATGCCTGGGATCACAGCAGGGTAGACTGCTCCTCTGAGCCTTAGATGGTGCCTTATGTCTACCAAAGACTCAAGTGCTGAGGAAGGATGCAGTGCCATGGTCATCTTAGGTTGCTTTTAGGGATGCTTTCAGCCTCCAGTGCCATCCTGTGACTTCTGTGATGCTTAAGCAATCCACTCTGTAAAGCAATGTCTCAATGCTGGATTTTTGGTGTCATGATGCACCCAAACTTCACACATGGTTGCAAAGCCTCAGTGGAAAATTTGTGTGGGAGTGGAGATAGCTTCTTGGAGGAGCTCTGGGTCAGGAATCTATCCTTCAAAATCTTACCAGATAGATGCCAAGACTTATGATACAGGGGCACCAAGTCAGAGAGCCCACACTGGTACTCTTGCTGCATCTGGCAGAGCTTCCAGGAGGGGGAGGGAGTTTACCCTCTGGGATTAGAGGCTAGACCCACAGATTTACCTAAAAATAAATCAGTAGCTTTGCCTCTGTATCTAAGTGGGTCAGGAGATAAAATATTTATAGACAGGACTCCCCCTTTATATGGGATTCACCCAGGCAGTACAGACACTTGGAGTACCCATTGTTAGTGGGAATAGCTAGGACATGTAGTATCTGAAGCTGAATGATCTACAGGAGGTTTAGAGTAGAACAGAGGCCCTGCTCTCTCTGTGAGAGAAGATCCACTGACTCTTTTTTTCTTTTTCTTTTTGAACAGTGAACAAAAAAGCCACCAACAGATGGTAAAAATGAATCTCTAGCAAAAGCAACACAGTAACAAAAGCTAACTAAAAGCTAGGTCACAGGAAGTCAGAAATAACTGCAGCCTGATGGAGAAGAGAAACTTCCATCTTGTATCAAGAGACCCTTAAGAGGAAATGGAGGAGCAGGAAGTGCACACTGTCATTCAAACACAAGAGCTAGGGTGCATGTGTATCCTACAGGTTTAGCTAGTGAGAAGTCTCCAGGATTGAATGTGTGAGCTGTATGTTTACCTACTGTGGACTGTGCCTATTCACCACCATCTCAAATTGCTCCAGTTTACAGTCATCAGGTTGATAAGTTCTTTCAGTCGTGTTTTGCTCTTAATATATGCCACTGCCATTCTCAAGATCTCTTTGTTGGAGACTGGCAGTTGAGAGTACCCACAGGGTGGCTTTACCCCCTCATTCCTGCTTCTTTATGGGCAGAGCCCATTCTTGAGAGTAATGCTTCAGAGGGTGCTGTAGAAAGAGTATAGACAAGCATAACTAGCAATATCACTGTCCTGGGCAGAGATGCTGTTGAGTTGTAGAAAGAATAGTGAGGGGAGAATGCCAAGTGCTGGAGAAAAGGACCTGCATAGCACTGCTATATGCGGCTGGCACCCCCTCTAAGTCACCACCCGGGGCAGTTGCCCCACTTGCCCTGCCCTAGTTATGCTACCAGCTATAGGCACATCCTGTGTAGCACTAAGGTATTACTGCTCATTTTGGGTTGTTTTGTTTGTTGTTGTTTTTTTATTCTCCCCCACCCTTCCCCTATGTCCCCTTTTTTTCCCAGACCAGGCCTTCCCTTTTGCATTACAAGGTATTTTCATGAATTTGTTGTCAACCAACTCAAGCCAGCACTGCAGTATTATAGGAACTCTTGATTTTCTATTGGTATTCCAGATACAGATGTATTATGTTGTAACCAGGAGTGGAAGAAAATGAACCAGATTTTGTTAAGGAAACGTTACTATTTAGGACTAAATTTTGTTAGTGAAATATTTTTGGTTGCTAAATTTTATGGCCAGAAAGAGAATGTTATGTTCTAGTTAAGCCTTCTGCACAGCACAAGCCATATTGCCTAATGATACTGTTTCCTGACACTCCCTGTTTGGCTAGAGTGCCTTTTTGAAAGACATCCAAAGTTGATTTAAAGGCATCAGTGCAGAAGCCTTGGAATCTGTTCCAGTGGCTGGTTGCTCTCATTAAAACTTTGCATTGTATTTTTAGCTTAAATTTTGCGAATGTGAATTTCCTACAATTGGATATTTTTTTGTCTTTTGTCTCCTGGATTGAAGCACTATCTAGCATCTGACATCATCATACCGTATAAGCAATTGTAGATTATTATCAGGTCATCTCATACTCTTCCCTTCAGTGGACTAAAGGGACTAAGATCCTTCCATTTCTTAGTGTAAGATGTGTTTCTCAACCACAAATTATTCTTGTAACTCTTCCCTGGACACTTTCCAATTTTTTCCTCACAAAATGAATTTATCATTAGCTCCTTTTTATGAATGTAAAACTGAGGCACAGAGAAGTGAATTGACTTACCCAGGTCTATCCAGCAGCCCAATGGCCGATCTGGGAATATTAGCCAGGTCTCCTGATATTTAGCCTAGTCCCCTTTATCCTTTAAGCACAACTATCCCATTCATACACTTATTTATTTGAACCAAATGCACAGCATTTTGAGGAAGTGGACAAAGTGGAGGGTGAGCAGGAAGGGTGACAGGGCTCTAGGAAAAATCCCAGCATAATGGATCCATCTTCCCAAGAAGACTCTCCATTATTTTTCAGAGCCACATAACATTTTGCTGTCCACAGATGCTTTATGCTGACCATTCAAAATGTATTTACCACCACACACTAGTTGCTCAACATTGTTACCCACAGACCAGTAAATGCTGGGTGCCAGGCTCTGACTGATTTCTGACACCAGGACTTCTTGCTTATACTATTATAACTGGGGAAGGAAGTTTTAATTTTGATCGTGATCAGTGATCATAGGTACGACAAAATGCTATGGGGATCTGTAGAGAAGCATAAGCTTTCAAAAGCACCGGCTTAATTCATCAGATGCAGATCTATAAAGAAGCAAGAGTAACCTGACTATTTTCAAGTTGTCAGCTGAAAATAAGCTCAATGTAGCTCTTTGAAGGGTTGGATTGATTTTTTTTTTTTTTTTTTTTTAAAGTGACTACTTGCCATTTCTTAGTATCAATGGCAAGATGACTGAGGTGGGGAAGAGAGTGGATTGAAATTATTTTTGGATTTTTTTCTTCTTCCTTTGAAAATTCAGGTGAAGTTAATTATGGAAAGGCAGCAGTGTCTGATCTAAAACAGGTTCCCTTTCATCTTAGCTCTGCTTTTAAAATGTATGCATTCTTATCTCAACTTTGGGGAAGAAAAAGGAAAAAAATCTGTGCACTCAGGTCTGGCAGCCTCCAGATGAATGAAATGCATTGTAAGATCTAAGGCCATTAAAGATAGCGAGTAAAGAATTAATAAGAATTTAGGAACTAATTTCCCATGATGGAGATGACCGGAGGAAGGAAACTCCATGGCCTGCAGAAGACAAAGAAGAAATGTTAAAAATTAATGAGCCCAATTATTTTAATAGTGTCCAAAATATGTTCTGTTTAAAAGTAAGTAGAGAGATACAAGAATTTAGAGATGTGATGGGTGTTTCCCCTAATCTGCTCTGACAGTCTCAGTCATTCAAATACCCACACTAACCCCTCAGTTCATTTATCAAGCTTAAGTCACTACTATTAATCATTATTAAGAACAGCCTGCCCACTGCTAATGGCATTTTTATATTAATCTAATAAGGTAAGCAGAGAAGAGCTCACTTTCCAATGTGGCTAAATTGTAATCTACAAAATGCAGAGAGATGCATTCTTCGGATGGCAGCATTGTCTTGTGTTAGGACTAATTTAAGGCTATGCCTTTACTACAAAAATAGGGGTAATTTTACCTGGGGATCATAGGAACACAGGCTCATAGGAAAGTAGGGCTAGGAGGAACCATCTAGGCCAGGCCCCCACTCAAGACAGGAGCATCCCTGACTAAACCATCTCAGCCAGGTGTCTACCTAACCTGCTCTTGAAACTTTCAAGGATGGAAATTCCACAATTTCCCTAGGTAGCCTGTTCCAGTGCTTTACCGCCCTTATAGTCAGAAAGTTCCTCCTAATCTATAACTTAAACTTTCTCTGCTACAAAGTGAGACCATTGTTTCTAGTTCTGTTCCCGATAGCCACAGAGAAAAACCCATCTCCATCCTCTCTGTAATCACCCTTCAAGTATTTAAAGACACTTATCAAGCCCCCCCCTCCTCAGTTGACTGTTTGTCAAACTAAAGAACCCTAGTTCTTTTAGCCTTTCCTCATAAGTCTTGCCTCCCTAATCCTGTCACTGCATTGAACTCTCCAAGATTGTCATATCCTTCTTGAAGTGTGGGGCCCAAAATTGGTCACAGTACTTCAGGTGAAGCCTCACCAGTGCTGAATATAATGAAAGTGTCACTTCCCCTGATTTGCAAGTGATACTCCTGTTAATACAACTCAGTAAGCTGTTGGATTTTGTTGCAACAACAGCACACTCTTGGCTCATTCAGTTTATGGTCTACTGTAACCTTTGCAGTACTGAAAACTAGCCAGACATTTCCCCAGTCTTTCTTTGTCCATGCAGTTATTCTGTCCCTGGTGCAGGACTTTGCATTTGTATTTATTGAGTGCCAGCTGATTGTGAACCATTTCCCATTCTGGATCCTAGCCATATCCTGTGGAGTATCTGCAGCTCCACAAATGGTGTCATCCGCAAATTTGCTGTTCATGTACTCAATCTCATTGCCCAGTTCATTAATGAAGATATTATTAAACAATACTGGACCCAGGACAGACCCCTGGGGAACTCCACTTGATACCTCCTCCCAACTAGACATTGAGTGACTACTTATTGAGTATATTGGTCCAACCAGTTAGGTACCTACGTTACAGTTTTTTCATCTGGTCTGTATTTCCTTAGCTTCTTAATGAGACTATCATAGGAGACTGTGTCAGAAGCCTTGCTAAAGCCAAGGTGCAGCCCATCCACCGGTCTCCCCCACAACCACAGAGCCTGTCACTTTATCCAAGAAGGAAATCAGGTTGGTCTTCTAACTACCTTGAGGAAAAAGCCTTAAGTCTTCTGTCCCTCACCAGAAGATTGTCAGCATGAGTGTGATTGCTAATGTAGATATGTTATGACTAATGCTAATGTAGATATGTTATGTTATGACTAATGTTTCTAAAGTTATTTTATAAGTGAATGAGACCATACTAGGGAGGAAGTAGGGCAAGATCCATGCCTGCTTCCACCTAGCATGTTTTCCAGAATAAAAACTGCAGTGTACAGCCAAAGCGAGCATCAGGGCCAGGATGGCATTTGGATCCCCAAGGGTCAGTCAAGCAAAACTCATTTGAAAGCCTTTAACTATATCAGTGGGCTCAAAAATCCACTGAGGAGAAAGAAAGTACCACAATGAGTCTTTAATGAACAAACTGTGACAGTTCAAACAGGGCCCTAAGGGAAGTCACAGAGGAAAAAAAATGACAGGATTTAAATAATGCTAAAGTTCTGATACCAAAGCCCTGCTGCTAGCACTTTTCCCTTCAGGATGGCATGGTGGATTGAATTTAGCTTTACACCCTTCTCTTAGAGCACTGGCATACATGACTTAGGGTTGGCATATATATTCGAGGGATTGGGCTGGGAGGGAGGTTCTCTTGCCAGGGTCACTGTAAGGAGTCATCACTGGGTTGTGTTTGCTTCTCTGTTTAGGCCGTGGGCAGCAGAGATTTTCACATGGCCCCAAGGAGCTGTTTGTTTTGCTTATGCTAATGGCTGAACCAACATGCCTGCAAGCTCTGACTGCACAAAATTATATTCCTTCCTATATGTGTCCCCAGTTTGGGGACTGTACCTTTCACTTGAGCAGGAAATGGATTCCTCAAGTAACTCCAAGATCTAATATATTTTTCACCTCTAATATAATCCCATTTCAGAGCTGAAATCAGAGTTCAACTGGAGGAGAGTATACATACAGGAATCTGGGCCTGTGCTGTACTTCTCCAAGGAGCTCCCGTAGTTCTACCGACACAAGTTTTGCTGCCTTAGCCAAAGCGGGCCAAGAAAAGCTAAGTACACACACAACAACTGAGCTGAGCTAGTCGGGACTGACTTTTCCTTTGGATCAACCTCTGCTTCTGTATTGAGGCAGTGTTCATTCTTCAGCTCATCTGAGGGGTATTGCAGTCTCTGCTAGCAGTCAGGACACCCCCAAACAGAGTTCTAAGATGAGATAGGGTTGGCAGGAACCCTCTACCCATTTACCCTCTCTCTGTAGCAAGTTTCATAGTCCACCATGTATTACAATGAATGGAAAAATTCACTCCTGTCAGACTTATTGTTTAAGGCTGGCGGAAGACTGAAGCAACCATTGCTGATTTGGTTAGACGACGCTCACATTTTTGAGGTTTCTTTTGCAACCGTAAGTGTCAGAGAAGATCTTCTTCAATTAAGCAAACTGAGATTCTGCCATCATCATGTGACTCCAAAAATCAGACCCATAGACAGAGACTTGTGTCCCTTTTGGAGTTAAGTGAAATGTAAACTTTAGATCTCAGATACCTTAAAACCAGAGTATTAAGAAATTAATCTGTGCTGGTCCTGTCCCTCCAATTTACATTCTTGCACCACATCCATCAACAAAGACACCTTCTGCAGTTATGTGTAATGCAGAAAGTTTGGGGTTTTCTTGCTTCTCAAGGGGGCCTTATTTTTTTAACCTGTGCTACACAAAGAGATGTATTGGAACCAAGCTGAATTAATCGTTCTTTCTCTGGCTCTGTGAGAAATGACTCTCGGACCCCTTCCTAGGTCACTGATTTGCCATCATGTCCTATGAATCTGGTACTCCTTGGTGGAGACATGAAAAATGATTCCCTGCCTTTCATGCAGGAGTGGCGCAGTGGGTGAAAAATGCACGCTTTTCATGCCTGCTTACTCCTCGCCTTTGTGCGTTCTCCAGATAAGCCATGTCTGCCACAGCCCTCTCGTTAATCAAATGCACAGCTGGCCTGCAAACTGCTAGCCTAGAGCAATCTCTACTGCTGAGCTCATCACCATCTGGACACCACCCAGGGATGGGGTAGAGGGGAGTTAGGTTGGACTGTGATGGTTTGGAAGGGATATGGGGGTAAGGAGGGATTACATGTTATCTAATTTGTTTCCTAAAAGCTTGTTTCAAAAGCCTTGAAAAGGAAAATAAACAAACCCACCAAGGGTAGACCAGTTATTTAACAGCCTCTCTCTTTGAAATGCATGAGACATTCATTGCTTTTGGGCTACAAGTAAACTAGTGTTTTCCAATTAAAGCAAAAAGGGAAAGGGAGGGAATTAGGAGAATTGTGCTGGGGGGACTTTTTGACACCATTTCTTATGAGAGCCAAATAATGACACTTTTTCATATTCTAATGGGATGTATTAGTTGTGAGGCTTTTTACTTTTTTTGGTCTATTGAATGCTCCTCAAAAAATACGCTAACCAAACAGAGAGCAGGTTGAGAACAGCAAAAGGAAATAGTATAGCTGTTAGTCTGCCTTTCCTCTCTTTTTAAGAGATCTTGTGCTTTTAATTAATGACACTCAAAATTTAGAGTTGGATGTTTTTGGGAAAAAATGGGTGGATGTACTGGTGATCAGCTTCAGCTGAAAAATTTGGATCTAAGTTCAGATTTCAGTAAACAAAGATAGTGATTCTGGTCTGGTTTATTTTCCTGGCCCCAGATGTGCAGCTTGTAAATGAGAATAGGGAAAGGAAATGGTTTGAAAACATGTTTTCCTTTTTCCATTGCGCAACCTGAGAGAAATGTTAAATATGATGATAAATATAGGATAAAGTCTTGAAATGTCTTTCACTGATAATTGAAGGTGATATTAGGGGGAAGGAGAACAAAGCCTTATTCTTTATTTTCATGATGCCCCTTTTAAAGAATTTTTTTTTTAATTTTGTGCCTACAATTTTATGGCCTGGGGAATATTGGGAGCAGCATTTTTACTGGAAATCTTTGGTCTTGATCAGCAGTGGAGCTCAGAAATGCAGCGCAGCGTGAGTGGAGATGGGGTCAGTCAACCTCTACACATCTCATTGCAGTATGAGGGCCTGTCAGATGTCAGTCAGGCACTTATCAGCTCTCTGCTTTGAGGAACTCCTGAGAGAAAATATCAGGAGTCCTTTTCATCTGTCCTCTCCACCTCAAAACTCCCAAACAAACAAAAGTTGAAGTGTTCCACTTTAACATGTCTTGCTGCTGACGCTTTTGCTTTGCTGTTCACTAGCATCTTCCCTCTGGAGATCTCAGCATGCTTCACAAACATTTATGCATTTAGACTCTCAAAGACGCTGGGAAGAAAAGTCAGTATTATTTACCTTATTCTCTGTCTCTCTCTCTGTCTCTCTCTCACACGCGCACATACGGACAGGATGTTACCTCAGCATCCCGACTAAATGTAAGGCAGAAAGCAGGGCAGGGTGGCATCATAGACAGTGATCGTTTCAGAGACATAAGCTTTTATAGCTGACACCCTACTTAGCCGGATGCTATCATCTGATGAAATAGGCTATCTCCTATGAATAGGGAACTATCCAAATCGGTGATTTTGCAGACTGATCATGGTACTAGCCACCATTTTCACAGGCTTACTGGCTGAGAGGGCTGCCTTTCATGTGGTCCTGCCCTTCAGGGTTGAAAGTAGAGCAGCTGCCACCTTGGCTATTCCCCTTTGTGCCCACGGCTTCCCTACCAGCAGACTCTGAAGCCTAAATAGTACCTATGAAAACTTGTCCCTCTCTGAACCAGTTAATTTCTATGGCTAAAACAAGCAACTGATTTGATGCAGCCTGGATTGGGCCCATATATGGCTCTAGCATCAAAACAGGCAAGGCTCAGCCATTTACACAAGGCTTAAATGGCAATTAAGTTGAATTAGCTGTGATTGTTCTGAGGCAAAGTATTCAAATAATTCACAGGTACTTAATGTAGAACAATGGGCTTTTCAGTCTGTCAGCTCTGGTGGATCTAAATGTAACTTCTGCACATCCCCTAAATATGTGAATCACTGCTTTATGGCCTAATGAAGAGGATCTCAGGAGTTTCTACCTTGGGGTTTATAAAAGTGCAGTTCCACTTGGACAATAATTCACCCAATTCACCTTGCTCCTAATGCTATTGCATGTGTCAGTTGTGTGGTACTTTGGGTACATGTGATATCTTTTATTAGACCAAGTAAATAGTTGGGGAAAAGTTACTTGCAAGCTTTCAGGCACAAACACGCGTCTTCTGGCTTTGGAAGACTGTGGTAGAAAAGAAGCTAAAGTATAACAAGAAGTCTGTGAAAATGCAAATGATTGGAAGTTTGGAAGGTAACGCTTTTAGAAATTACTCTCATCACTCCTTGACCATATGCAGTATCAGGATGGAGATGTATTTACAGGACAGGTGCCCACTTTTAGCAAATAGCTTAGAAATTGTATGAGAGAACCAGAGAGGCTACTTGAGTAATGCCCTTCCCTATAATAACTCCCTGTTGTTGACTTCAGGAGGCTCTAAACTGCATAATGGCAATATGGTAGACAGAGTATTTGCTTGCATTCTCTTGACCAAATTTTGAGTAAGAAAACCAGGCAAAGGAAGTAAGCAGGCAAGAAAATGTTGGAAGTGAGAATAATTTTAGGGAATTCCAGATCAGGATAAAAGAAGTAAGTTAAGGTTGCTCAGAGAACATTTAATGGTTTAATGCAGTTGATTCAGACAAGACACAGCTTAAATAGGTATATGAATATAAACTAGAGTAGAACCTATTAGAAACATTTTATCTCCCTCCCCACCCCCGCACCTTATTTAGTAAGCTTTTTTGATATTGAGCCAAGTAATTGAGTTTAAAAATCTGGATTCACCTCATAATCTTTGCTCTTCAGCCTTGAACTACAGTTCTTGCTGAACAGCCCATTTGCACATTAATTGAGATAAGCACACCTTTATTCATTTGAAACCTAGGTGAGAAGTTCTTTCTCTAACTGGCTGCTTACCTGTTAAGAATCTTTTTACGACTCTAGAAATTAATTTTAAAATTTCTCAAAAGTGAATAAGATTATTTCCTTAGATGAATGCATATTTTAAAAATTTTTAATAATTTGCTTGCTGTGCCTTACCTGTATTATTTATTTATCTCTTACATGTGTTTTGTTATTGAATTTGCTATTAAAATGTATTTTTATATAGGTTTATATACTTGTGAGTGTTTAATTTTAGTGTGACTCGCTATATGAACCTCCTCTGGGAGTCAACACTATCTACAACTTGGACTTACAATCAGTACACTGAGAAGTTTTGTGAAAAATAAGATGATTTCCTGGGGCTCAGACTGAGCCATACATTTTATATGTAAAACCTATTGTCTGCAGTGTTCAGGGAGGATTAAGCTCAGATTTTGAGTGGGATACAACACTGGTATTTTGATACTTTCCTTTAAAATAGCATTGTTCTTCTGTCTGCTGATGTCTCAACATCATGCTCTCCATTTCAGGCCTTAGACCACCTTACCCCTCCTTTTCTGTACAAAATGTCCATTTGGAGGGGGAGCATGGGTGGAGGGTGAACAAAATGCTCCCTCCTTTTTCTATGTTTGCATGAACCTGGAGAGGGGGTTGCTGGAAAAGGTTGGTGCCTGGAAATCTCTATTCCACCTAGAAAATGTTTTGGAGGATGTGTGGGGACATGTTCATATAGCACCAGAATGGTAGTAGGGAGTACTGTATTGAAACATCCTGCACTTGCTCTGCATACATGCTGTTGCCTGTCTGAAAAGGAAGTATAGGAGCCCACATAATGTGGGGCTGACATGCCAGTTTGTTCTCCCAAGAGGCAGAGTTTGTTAGCGTTAACCCAGAGTTGCACTGAGCCTGCTATGCTCCTGGTTCAGGAAGTAGTACTCATCTGGTCAGCACAATGCATCTGAGTACGGTGCCCTCTAGTGCTGTACAGGGGGTGGTATAGGCCTTCCTGTGCCTCTCATATGCATGTGCACAGACAGGTGCACCCCCCCCCCATATGGTCATTTTTTCCACCTATGCTGTGCTTCCCTCTCCTTTTATTATTATTACAATTACTGGAAACATCTCACACAGCAGAAATAAATATGAGCAGTAGGTGCCTTGATGGCCCAGCTGATATAGTTCATTTTTGTGCTGATACAATTGTGGGAACTGCCAAGTCTCACGGAGGATCTTTTGCATCACTTTGTGCTTCTAAGTAGGTTTATTGAATAATAAATATGTATGTTAGGCTACAGAGGCCTTCACTTTCTCACGCTCAAACATGCACACATACAGTCTCACTGCATATGCTCAAACACAGTCCCTCTGGAGACAAGGTAACTGAAGCAATAACAATTTAATTTAGGCTGGAATCTTTTTGAAAAGGATCAAATCAGGTAGTACTTTACAATTAACTAAGCCTTACAACTTGTTTGAGAGCTGGGTAGGTATGTTTACAGCGTGGGTAACTTGGTATAGAGAGGTGAAATAACTTAGCCCGATAATAATGCAAGTCAGGGAGAAGATCCAGAAGTCTTGAGCTTCTCTTCTAATTGATAAGACACATATGCCTGCTATCAAGAGACTGGCTCACTGCAGAGATAAGTCAAAAAGCACCAAAGGGATTCAAGAACCTTGTTAAGGTTTCCTCCACTGTAACAATCCACTGTTTCCAACGTAGACAGAGAATGCAATCTGTGATGTATTCCACACTGCAAGGACTATTGGTATGCCCACAGCTTGTGAAAGCTGTGAAGCCAATGAGCACCTTGTCTGAAACACATCATTCACGGCACTAGTGGCCGTCTACTGCCTGGAATCTCTTCCTGAGAAGTGTGGTGTGATTATACTACTAACAACTGGTGGAGAGCAGCCTTTAGCTCAAACAATAAAGGCCTGGGTTTTGGGAACTGGAGGGACAGTGTTCTGTCCCCTCTTGTAGGCATTGATTGCTGTAGCCATGGTTTTGTTAATTTTTTTGTAACAAATGGCTTCTGGAACCTATCACACGTGAGTATTCTGGAAATATGCTTCAGAATGGGGGGGGAGTATTATGCTCGATCAAACCATTTGGTGTAATGGCATTTAAATTTCTCTTACGTGGGGAATTCCTTATATGTATGAAAGACTTAATTGATCTTCCAGGACCTCAAGCAGGGGACATCTTCAAGGTTCTACTGTTTGTCTAGCTTGCTTAGTTTTCCTCTTCATGTCTGTCTGAAGAGGTGTGAACATCTTCCTGGGTTACAAACTGGCAGAGTTATACTAGCTAGCTGTGAAAAGAGGAGCATTGGAGACTGAAGCCTCCAGGAGAAGGTAAGAGCTAACAACCTAGGACTGAGCAGGCTAACCAGAGCCAAAGCATCAAAGAAGAGAAAGAAATCCTTAGGGCAATTTCAGGGAGCAATGGGGAGGACTTAGAGAAGGCAAGAGCAGATAGAAGTAATTGGGTAGAGGGTACATCTAGGATCAATAATCCAGGAGCAGCTGTGGGCTTGTTTTCCTGGGATGAAAATTCTATATTATTAATTAATGTATTTCTTGATTAACTGAGGGAACTGACCCTTGCAGTGACTAGATCTAGTTGATGTGACTTAACATTTGCAGAGCATGGCCTTTCAGGCTGGTTTGCTTTAGACTGAGGGCATGGAGGTGGAGGTGGGGAGTTGCTCCACTGTGGAATGGAAATAGTGGAAAGAAGCCCCTGGAAATAGTTGCTTTCCAGAAGAGACGGAGAGAGGAGCCCTCAGGCGAAGTGCAAAGAGAATTTGTGTGTGTCAATGAGATAAACTGGGTTTTATTGGATTTATTGGAGTTATGCCTAAAAACATGCTGGATATGATTCATTGTTGCCTGCTGCCCCTTTGAACTAATTAGGCTTGTGTGAAAAAACCATAGGGGTGGTCCCTGAGGAACAGGAAGAGAGTTGCAAGAGAAGGAGTATAAAAGAGGCATGTGGCCAGGACAGAGCTGAGCCTTGGTTTTGCTGTACCTGTGTAAAGCCCATCAAAACTCACAAGGCAGGCACATAACTTACAATATCTTTGCGTAATGTGCAGGCATTGCATTTAGATCAACCTAGCTTGGGTTAGGTTGACCTAAATGCCCATCTGTGCAGATGTTCAGGGGGTTTAAATCAGGCCAAAAAGTGGTGGGCCTGATCTAAATTAGGTCACTCAAGGAGGTGAACTAACTTTGTTAGGTACAGGTTAACTCAAGCTATCAAACATCTGCACATGTTCAGAGTGCAGAACTGGTAAAACCTAACTGATTGCCCCAGCCCTGGGACTGTGCTCTTCCTAGCCCCTCCCACCCTCCCCCACAATCAGGCTATTTTTAGTGCCTCCCCATCCCTGTCCTTGGATGGACAAACCCCTACCCCATGGACCCACAAACACCCTGCCCTGTAGACCCAACCCTCCAGACCTGCCAGCTCCCCCTCCCATCTTGCCTGTCCCTTGCCTTACCCCAGGTTACTTACACTAGGTCTCCAGCATGGCCTCCAGTACCGGTGAACATCTGCACACACTGCTCTCAAGCTACAATCATGTAGCTGAAAACGTGATCATAGCCAACATTTGTATGCACCCTGTAGATAATGATGGTGCATAGATGGTGGTAGTTTCTGCTGTACTGCTACTGGGAGTAATCTGGTTTGTGCTTCATTTGAATGACATGAACTAGGAAAGAGATGGAGGGGCAAAGATATATCAGGAGTCACAAAAAAGAGCGTAGTTCTTTAGGCAGCTAAGCAAAAGGAAGCCACTAAACAGTTTGAACCATTCCTCATCTCCACTGAGTGAAAGTGAGCCTCCAGCATGTCTTTCCACTGAATACAGAAGCAGAGGAATCCACTCACTTAGTCTTTCTTCCCTTGGCTGATAGAGGATCACTACTGCACTCTGCTCTCCAGTCTACTGTGAATGACCAAAACAGTAGGGATTTCCAGCAGTCCTGGGAATCTCAAGCGTGTAGGAGATGTTAGTGTCTAGAAGTGATTCTGGTATTTCCCATAGCACCACAAAAAGTAGGCTGTCACCTATGAAAGCTTAAGTCTCAGAGCCAGCTAATCTCCAAGGTGCCATCCTGCTCTGCCTTCTTCCTTTACTTCATGTTTGCAACTGTGGAGAAATAAAGAACAACTCTCTTCAAACAAACCTACTGCCATGGCTCGAGGCAATTTCTAGCCTGCTCTTTGACATACACGCACACGTCTGCATAAAAGGGAGGCTATACAGACATGGTAGAATATAGCCATTGACCTTTTACAATGTGCTGTAATAAAATGATGAAGGAGGAAGGATAGGGGAAAAAAATCAAAGTGTTTCTACATCAAAGGCAGAGAAAGAATCCACAGTTAACATGGGCGGATGTGGGGAAATCTAGCAAGGGACAGAAAGGGTATCTACATTTGCAGAAAGGCCTGGCATCCCCTTGTCCAGACCCCTATCAATCTTGCCAGGAAAGTTGACAGGTGAAGAAAGTCAAAGAGCAGCTGAAGGATTCCAAAATCAAAGGACTTTGAAACCTGGATCAGAGGCTGAAGCTCATTTTTCCCATCTGCTTTGAATTTATTGCTGCTAATGTGGAAGCAGCCTCTGGTTTGAATGAACATATTGGACCAGAGAGGTCATTTAACATTTCCATCATTTTTAGGAAAGAATAACGAAGATCCTCTTTTCCTTATTTAACCCCTTCTGAATCAAACAGGTACAAATCAACAACTTAAAATGAGATCGCAATAGAGAAAAAATTGCCACCTTAATAATAAAAGGATATTTTCTGTTTGCATAACCCCTGTTCTAATCAACTGTCCCTGCCCCCAGTCACTCCTTTCCTAAGTCAACTTGCTCCCCTAGAAAAACAAGGTTATTACCTGGACTCCACACTGCGTATTTTAAAAGATACTGAGATTGCTATAACCAAGGCACAGCCATTACCTAGATTGAAAGCTAGGAACAAGCTGGTCTAAATATGATATATATGATAGAATTACAGCTGTTGCATTTGGGTGTCAAAATCTTATATCATTTGAAGACTTTGGATGGCTTAAGGGAATCCAGCCCTTAAAATAGTTTGCTAATTTGAATCTAGCTGTGTTTTG
Source organism: Caiman crocodilus (assembly GCA_030014935.1). NCBI lineage: Eukaryota > Metazoa > Chordata > Crocodylia > Alligatoridae > Caiman > Caiman crocodilus. The sequence goes on along the minus strand of JAGPOW010000304.1, from coordinate 81,131,264 downwards.
TAATGATCAAAAAATATTTGATACACAGGTTGATAAAAAAAAGTGAAATAAATGGTTGTGTCTCTGGTTTCTATCCAGTCCCTAGCAGCCAGGTACAAAAAAAAATACCATGTTTGGCACTAGCGTATGGGAAGAGCTACACACACTGAACTGCCCTTTGACCTTAAGAAGTTCTGGGCCTGCTAGCTCAGGGTTGAGGCATATTGATTGCAGGGTGATGGTGGTGTCAGGGAAGCTTGTATAACATTGTGTATCTGCTTCCCTAAGGACTCCCTGGCCGCATCCACACATGCTTGGACGTTTGGTTCCCCAGGGACAGTTAGCAGTGGCACACCTTGTGCCACCGCTACTGGTTCCCAGGGAACACCTATACTACATGCCCTTTGGTGTATGGCAGGTTACTGTGGGTGGGGTGGGGAGGCTGGAGTTGTCACAGGGCTGGCTTCAGTCGGCTTACCTGGTGTCCTGGGGGCCTCCCGGGACTGCAGCAGCAGTGATCCTGCTGTGTGGAGCCTGTCTGGCCAGGCTCCAGTTCTGAGCAACGCATGCTGCCCCTGCTTGTACTTCTCTGCTTTTTTTCCCCCGTGGGTTTTTTAGACCCCTATATTCAGGGGTCAAAAAAAAACCCAGCGTGGAGAATTACTGAAAGTATATTATATGCCACTGCAGACATGCCACATACTGCATGGCTGTGCTTGTTTGGACACGGCCCTTGAATATTGGAAGGGATCAAACCCAGGGCTTTGAGCTCCAAAATTACAAGCCTCTACCAGCTACACTATATAACTAACATAATGTGTAGGTAACAAGCTCCTGTCCTAAATCTGGGTCAGTTACCAGTGGAGACATGAAGACCTGTAGGTTAGGACACATAATAATTGAACTGTTCTACAGTGTCACTGATTGGGAACCCATTCATAATTGTGTGAAGTGCTGTGGCTCCAGCACAAGGGTGACAGTGAGCACCGAGCCTAGCAGGCCTCACAGGAGCAAAGTAGTGGGGCAGTGCTTGCACCCAGAATTTGGAGGCATTGTGGGGTGGGTAACCTGTGGTTGGAGTAGTTTTCATTTTTCTTCTTTCATTTCCCTCCTGAACGTGAGTTCAGCAAACTTCAGTAGCCTGCAATTGTCTTTAGTCTCCAGGGTTCTTGACTGATATGTGGTGTATGTGTTTGTTGCGGGGTGGGAGGCAGGGGATGTGCTTGGACTCGCACCTTTTAGCTCTCAGGGACTAGGAGGACATGATAGTATAGTACAGTATCATAGTATCTAGGGTCAGAAGGGGCCTAGAGCAGGCCATCTAGTCTGACCCCCCACCAGTGGCAGGAACGAGTGCCAGGGTCACAGGACCCCAG
>JAGPOW010000304.1:81092965-81127004 GCA_030014935.1 Caiman crocodilus | reverse complement strand
ACCGTTAAGTCCCTTTCCCCTTGCTTGCCTTTTACTCTAACCCAGAGCACCTCAGAGCGCCCTCCCTTGCTAACTGACCAGGAGGTGTATTCCTCCTTGTTGATGTCTAGTACCCTCCTACAAATACAAGTGGTGGAACCATGTGTATTTACTGCTGAAAATCCCAGGCTTGATTTCAACTGATAATCAATGCATCTGTGCATCTATAATCTGGATTGCTAAAATTTGCATTGTTGCCACTTAGGTTATTTTTTACTCTGCTGAGCTAGGACTGCAGGGCTGTGAATGCAACATTCAAATGGACTTTAAAGTAGCAAAGAAGAAAAGAAGAGCTTCAAGTGCTTTTGCTATATATAAAAAACAGGAAATCATTTTATGGATAAATTACATCCAGGTCCCAAACCCCCTTCAGATTTGACACTGTCGCTGTCAGCAAAAGTTATATGAAATGTTACTGCTCTTTTCTCTCCTCAGAATGACTTCTCTTCTCCTCCATCCTTCCCGTTATGTTTCCTAAGCAACAGAGGCTGCCTGGTGCTCAGGCAAGGAGGCAGATAAGACAGGCAGGCAGGCAAGTCAATGAGATTTAAGCAATTGTCAGAACTGATTTCAGGTCTCATGAAGCTGATGAGTTAAGGAAAAGATCCCTCGATATTGAAATCAGCAGCCTCATTATTTTTAATAGCATTTGGTATTATTTTCTTGTGCTTCCCAGGAATCACTGCCAGTTGTGTTAAATTCCAGTGCCATCACAGTCTGCTTTCCTCGGTTACTTGTAATAATGTTGCAGACATGGCAGCTGACGACTAGAGCCACAGGGAGTTGCTCGCCAGGGTTATGAACACCGCCTAGAGCTGAACCAATTACAATTCTAGGCTACTGGTTGTCTAAAAAGCTAAAGTAACAGCTGCAAATCAGCAGAAAATTTCTACCCTTCTGGAGAGGGCAGGCATGTGAGAGGGAGTGTTGGTGTGATAGTCAAAGCACTAAGAACCTATGTCAGCCGGATAACCTATGTTAGACAATAGGCTTGAGGGCTTATAGAGCCAACTTTAGAGCCCAGATCGAGTTTTTGAACATTTCAAAAGTTCAGATCCAGGTTTTTATTCTTCTTGTTACAGGAATAGAGACCAAGTGAAAATATCAGTTCTGCGGCAGGGTGAAGAAAACTCACAAGATGCAAGTAGATTGCGTACATCTATCCTTAGGGAACCTCTTTATAGCAGGACATACTTAAACAAAACTCATGCCAACATAAAATCCCTGCCCAGCATGAATGACTGTAAGAGAGAATATGATGAGGCTGAACAGGCTGACTCTTAACCTGGACAAAACCAGCAGTAGTAGGTATCTCACAAAGATCCTGTCCTCCTGAAAATTTTTAGAACAAAGAAGTTCCAAGAGGCTTCCAAACTTCTGGATTTTCTCTCTGGCAGACTTTTGAGAGTCTTCAACGTAAAATTTCAGTTGGTTTTGCTTATTAGGATTTTAATGATGATGGTGGAATAAACTTTATCCAGAATAAAGTTTCTGGCACTGTACTGTCATCTTCAGTCTCTTGCCTTCTTGCTGCTCATAGCAACAAGCTAGGAGATGGACACTCGTCTGTCACTGGTGCTCCAAGGTCCTACTGCTACACATTAGTAATATTAGGCTTTATCATTATTATTTATGTATTGCTATTATTTCCCTGTATTTATTGTTGATGATTTATTATTGCTAACACCAATCAGGAACAGAAATAAGAGTCTTAAATTATCATAAAATAATAAAGTGAAACTGCATAATTAATGTTAATTCACAAATAAAGCTCTATTTTGGAATCAGACTGAGGTATATAGAGCTTTCTCTATTAATTAAATAAGCTAGGTTCAGTTTCTCTGTGCCCTATTGGCCATAGTCTGCTGAAAGTCTACTAATTGCCTCTATATTTCTACAACTTTTTCTTCATTTATTTGTTTTTCTGAGCCACAAAATTAAATAGTCATGATAAATAGGAAATCTATCCAGTTCAATATAATAATTCTTAAGTCTTGTACTAGCACTTTTGTAGCCAACTCAGTTGCTCGTGATGTAGTGGTAGTAGACGTGATGAGTGAGACATCAGCTTGCTCAGCGTTATCCTTACTTAAAAATAAAGTGAAGCTGGAGTGACCTCTGTAGAGTGCAGAAGCCTGGGGAATCCTGGGAATGGATGAAGGATGTGGTAGCTATTGGTTAATGTGATGTTTAGGATTATGTTTTTAAGCAGGAGAGTTGGGAATTAAAGGGACAATGTGTTTTCAGGGACATTTGATGTACTGGGAATGGTTAGACCAGGAAAATTGCAGTTTTGATAATGTAATAAGAGGATTAAAGCTCATTGCTTCTGACTTCATCAGAATCAGAACAATTTAGTTGTCAGCAAATAGCTAGAGCAGAAAACCCTTGTGCAGCATTAACTCCCTGATTTGGAGGTCTAACTGGTTACTTCCTGTGAATTTTCAAGTTTTAACTGACAATTGGCAATTTAGAGCCCTGTCTGCCTCAGAAACCTCATCTCAGAAGTGCTCTCTAGCTATCCGCTCTGTAATCTGGGCTAGGCCGTAAATTAACTACTGCACTCAGTTAAGTTACTAGATTTTCCAACCATTGCACAGTTCTATGAAGAGAAGTCTACCCCAGTTGGGTTTGGGGGGTGGGTTTTAACTGCAACTGGTCCCTGTGGTAAACTACAAATATTTGTGTCCTGGAAGAAAAAAGGCAAGTATCTAGACTGCTTTACAATGGTGTTTAGGTAATATAAATTATAGGTCAATTAAGTAATTTATGTTAAAATTGGACCATAAACTTGTCTAAGCAAACTCCCCTGAAGTCTCCCATCACTAAGACCCACTGGCTGAAATTTTAAATCTCCTTGCTTTTTCACAGTGTGATGGAGCTGCTTTTCTTTTAATGCTCCCTTGCTTTTCTTTTAATGCTTCTAGTGAGGAATAGGAAGAAAAGCTGCAGTAATCAGAGCATTATTGATGCTGTCGTCCCCTTAATAATGGTGCCTGCCAGGTGACTGGAACACCATGCTGTCTGCACTAATGTCATATAGACACACAAAGCTGGGATTAACATCAAAGAGCTCCAGTGCTGGGCTGTAGTGGCAGGCCTGCCCTTCAAAGCTTCCTTCAGACTGGCCGCAAATGTGCTAACAAGGCATGAAAAAGAGCTTCTGAGACCCAAGAGGAAAAAAAGAATATCAAGCTGTGGAAGATGTTTTGGATTTATTTTCCAAAGCAGATATGCTAATGCCACAATAGCATATAATGGCTAGGGCGGTAGAAAGAAGCAGCATCTTTTGTAAAGCACTTGGAGATCTTCTGATTAAAAGTGTTATTTAAGAACCAGGCAACAGCAGAAATAGTGCTGTCTGCGAACTCATTTGATGACTATGAAAGATCCCCTGATGCTCTCTGCATGTTTTGAATTAAATTAGATCTCCCTTGGGTAACACTAGCGAATCCCTCAACCCAGTGGTTCTCAACTTTTTTTTCACTTGAGGCATCCCTTCTTAGACTTGAGGCACCCCTTGGAAAATACCAGCTCATAGCTTTCACTGTTTTTTTTACTGCAGACAAAGAACTGAGAAACACCACAAGAGGCCAGAATGTTTTTAATACCATCAGTTCCTATTTGAAATCACTGGGTTTATCTTGTGAATCGTATTTGTGCACCCAACAGTACTAACATTGTGTGATACCCCACAACATGCCTGAAAGGATATCAGGGCACACTAGGGTATTGCAGCACCCTGGTTCAGAATCACTGCCTTAACTTCTCTGTGGGTCAGCCTCAGTAAAAGGCAACATCATTCATACACAGTGTTATCCTGGCATGTTATGACAGTTGTCTTAACATACTAAACATGACAGTGAAAGCAGATGGATACAGCAGTAATTGGCTGTGGTGACTTCCCTGATGCAGTCATACTATGTGCAGAAATTGTTTATAGCTTTATTTTTCCCCCTCCAGGATGGCTCAGATTCATTTCCAAAATAGGTTAGAAGGGTTTTCTTCCTCTCCCTGGACATTTTTGCTTCTTCCCCTTCCCATGTTCTCATAAGTTTGAATTAAGCAGAACTATTTTTAAGGGTCTAAAGAGGCTATACTGCCCTCTGGCTAAAGTATATAGCCTTATAGCAACTAAAAGGAAGTTAATTTAATTCCACACAGACAAAAACAAATCAGTCAATGGAGACTCAGTTGTTAAAATGAAATTTCACATCAATTCATCTATCTGCAGGCCTCATTCATTCAAAAGAGCCAAAAATTTCTTTTCAGTTGCGCATTTGCATGTTAAGCTGTGCAGAGAGATGTGTTGTAGTGGACTTACATACATGAACTGTTCCTCACGCCTCTTAAACTCAGTGCTCTGCTCACCACATCTCCAAACCTAGAGACAAGTCTTAAGGAACTCTGTGCCATCTGGCTGGGGATCCTTCTTTTGGGTAGCTAGTTTTTGAAAGCACTCCCCTATTCATCTAGCATATTTCACACTGAAATGGGCCAGCAAAGGGTTCATCAGAAGAAACAAATGAGCAGCACTTTCATTCTGGCCTCTGTTCACAACAATTTCCTTTAAGGGCCTGATTTTTGTATGAATGAGTTATAAAGGTAAACTTGATAAGTGGGCCAGGGATGGGGGAAGATTTGCTCTAAACTATAAATGCCATCGGACATATGCTTCCTTTGAAGAGGATTGTAATAATGAATTAGGTTGTAGTCCAGGGATCAAACCTTGTTGTGTTTAGAAAGCTGCAGGGTGCTCCCGTGCTCCTAAGGAACTCTCAAGAGAGAAATATTATAAAGTTCCTTTTTCTTAGTAGCCAGCAAAGAATCATTTCAGCTTGGCAGATAATGGCAATAACCCACAGAACAGTATCGTCTCATACTGTTGTCTTTTCTCAGCTACGTAACCATACATTGGACTCCTTTGCCCACAGACTTCAAGATGTTTAACAAACACAAATCAGATGATTACCTGATCTCTAAGTGAAGTAGGCATGTTTTACTTTTGCACACAGTATGTGTCATAGGTTGGGACACATTCAAGATCACACAACAGCCAAATGGCAGAGGAGGTGCTAAAGCCTGAGGAATCTGGGCTCACAGTCTTTCCACTAACCACTCAATGATGCCCCTTTCCCCAAATTCCTGAGTAGGGAATAGCTGCCTCTGTTTAAGCCTGGGTACCATTTGTGACTAAGATATGTATTTGGCATTCAGTGATTGTTCCCAGAGTTTTTCCACCACTACTAAGAATTACCAATGAGTTCAATTAATTCCATGGAAGTCAAGTTCATTTTTAGTCACTGGCAAACTTCACAAGTCCTTTAATTACTTCAGTAGACATGGTTATGCACCCTGGAGAAATTTTTGCTTGAAATTTTGATGTAGATGTTGCCTTGCTAGAATTCTTGAAATAAAGGAGCATTGTTTCACTAACAAAGTGTCATGAATTCCAGGGTAGCAGGGCGTGATACAGAGCAACAGAAGTGGAGATACTGGCCATGGATGCCAAGGCAAGCTACTACTTTTAAAATTGTCTTGAGATCTCTCATAATCCTGGCAGTGCTGAGCAACACAATTTTTAGACAAAATGCTCCACTCCTTTGAAAAATTGATCCGTCTTTGCAAGGTGTCATTGCGAAGCTGAAACCTGATCCTGAGATAACTAAGCTATCCTTGCAAGACACTAAAAATGAAATACATGTTTGTTATTATTCTGTTATTGTCTGTTGTTGTACCACTGATTCTCAACCTGGGTGCCCAGGGCATCTTGGGGTACCACCAGATTGTTTGAAAGGTACCATCAGGTATGAGGGGATAAGAAAGATATGAGGAGATAAGCAGGTAAGCACAGTTTTGTTTTATAAGGCTCAGATCAAACCTGCTTTGTAAGGCTCAGGTTTGTTCCTGCCTAGACCGCTCTCTACCCCCACTGCCTCACCTTTCTAAGAGGAGATAAGCACTGTACTATACAAATTAATATTCAAAAGTTATGGAGAAGTGCCTTGAATCCATTTAGGGGTGCCTTGCATCCAAAAGGTTGAGAATTATGCAGGCTAACATAGCCAACTACCTCTCTCTACTCATAGATGGCACCACACTCAGTAGAGTGGAATGGATTGCAATCAATATGCATTAGAAACTTTCTCAGGTACTTTCAGATATCTAACCAGAAGCAAGCAGATTAATATACTTGAGCCATTCCCCAAGAGGAGATCTCTGCATCCAGCCATGAAACCTATCACAACTTTGAAGTACCATCCTGCACTGCCTTCTCCATATTGTTATTTGTAAAGCATCAACAGGATGTTGCTGTAGCGTCTTGCAGATATAAAAATTCAGGCCCACTACACCAGACAACTTGCAGTTAAGAGAGATAGTGGACAAATACAGGACAAAAAGTGGTGTGTCTTAGTGGTGTATCTTGAGCTATCAATATCTCTTGCTGTTCTTTAAAGCAATCTTTAAAATATAGTTTCATAGTTGTTAGGGGCTGGATGGGACCTTATACCAGCCCCCCCTGCACTTGGGCAGGAAAGACTGCTAGGATCAGATGACCCCAGCAAGACGGGCATTAAAACTTTTTTGAAAATCACCAGAGAGGATGACTGTACCACATCGGGGCCGGGGGGGCTGTTCCAAACCCAAAGCACATGACTTGTTAAGAAGTTTTTCCTTATATCTAGCCTGAAGCAATCTGCAATTGGTTTGTGCCCATTATTTTATGTCTTCCCTTGAAGGCCTTAATGAATAGATGCTTCCCCAAGCCCTGATATACACCCCGATATAATTATAGGCTGCCACCAAGTCCCCTCTGAGTCTTCTGTTCTCCATACTGATTTCCAGGCAAACCTTTCAGCCTCTCCTCACATGACCTGGTCTCTAGGCCTCTAATCATGCATGTCGCCCTCCTTTGGATCTCTCGAGCTTCTCCACATCCTTCTTGAAGTGCCATACCCAGAACAGGACTCAGTACTCCAAATACGGTCTCACCAAGGCCAGGTAGAGTGGGAGAATGATATCCTTTGCCTTCCTTGAGATGCCTTGGTGGATGCATGCCTGTGTTTGATTAGCTCTGCCAGCTACGGCATCGCATTGGTGGTTCATGTTCATTTTGTTGTCAGTCATGACACCTTGGTCTCATTCAGTTCTGGTGCAGGCAAACATAGCACTGCTGAGCCTGTAAGCGTGTTGTGAATTATTTCTCCCCAGATGGAGCACTTGACATTTCTCCGTATTAGGCAACATCGGGCTGAGGTCCGTCCACCTCACAAGCCTGTCCAGGTCAGCCTGTATTGCCAGCCTGTCTCTGAGTGTGACCACACTTCCCCATAGTTTGGTGTTGCCAGTGAACTTTGCTAGTTCACTTATAATACCTGAATCCAAATGGTTGATGAACGTGTTGAAGAGCAGTGGTCCAAGTACTGAACCCTGAGGGAGGCCACTGGTCACCTTCCACCGTTATGACTCAGTTCTGTCAATCGATACCCTTTGGGTCCCACCACAGAGCAAGTTACCAAGCCATTGGACTGTAAAGTTGTTGAAGCTGCATTTTCCCAATTTAACCATGAAAACTTCATAGGAGTCCAGTCAAAGGCCTTTCTGAAGTCCAAATATATGACCAACCTCATTTCCCTGATCCAGGTGGCAAGTTACCTGATCATAGAAGTAAATGAGGTTGGTCTAGCACAACCTTCCCATAATGAAGCCACGTTGGCTGTCCTTCAAAGTATGCCTTCAGTTAGCCTGTGTGTGATAGATTCTTTGATCATTTTCTCCAGCATTTTACCAGGGATTGAAGTCAAACTGATTGACTTGTAATTTTCTGGGTCCTCCCTTCTCCCTTTCTTAAAGATAGGTACCACATTGGCCTTTTTCCAGTCTTCTGGTATAAAGAACTTTAAAGTATAAAGACTTTTGGTTCTCAGTTTGATATACTCTGAGGACAAGGAAAAGGCAGCTTGTATAAGCAGCTTTTGTTTACCCAAAAGGATCTTTGCTTTATTAGGAAATACAGTGGTACCTCAGTACTCATCGTTAATTGGTTCCGGGAGGTGCGATGAGTACCAAAAACGACGAGTACCAAACAAACCCTTTGTTTCTCTCTGGAAAGGGTAGCGAGTCACAAGGCAAGCAACACTGACAAGTTCTCGCTTGCACGTCAAGTACCAAGCAAATGACGAGTACCGGGACAAAATTTTCACATCCAAATGAGTCGAGTACCAAATTCGACGAGTTTCAAGGCAGTCGAGTACCGAGGTACCACTGTATATTGTTGCAGCCAGATGAGTTCAATTTAGTCCATTCCCATTTTATTTTGTGTACTATTATTGAAAACTTTTTGTCTGGCAAGTAAACACCAAAGTGAAAAATGGGGTCACAGGAAAATCAATGAGTGAGGAGGGCAAGCAAGAATGTCCATTAGGCTGATATTGTGGTTTGAAGTTTCCCATCTGTTGCCAGGAGAATCGAAACATCCTGAAAAACAGATGGGTTAGGCACCTTTCCTCTCCTTGCGTGCATCCCTCCCCACAACATAAAAAGAGAGATACGCTGGGCTAAAATGCACTTATCAACATTTATATCTCTGAGGTCTTTGATTTCTCTGTAACACCCCTATTTGTTTATCTGTTACCAAAGCCCTATTTAATGAAGCCCTGTTTCCTTCTGGTGACATCTAGGTCATCCTTTCATGAATTTCCAAGTTCCACTCTTTCTCTAGCTTATTAGAGCACAAAATAACAGTGGTCATTATTACTAATGGGGTCAAAAACGTGAAGAGCAATCTTGCTGCTAGTTGGAGAGGGCAATCCAAATGCTGTAGGAAGATCCCCTGGAATGAGTCGTAAATTCTTCAAAATATTCAGGCACCTAAATGCCAAATGTACTAGAGCCCTAATGTAAGATAAAGAGCTCTGTGCAAGTGAAGCCCTGGTCCCTTTGCAGAGCTTCTGGTTGAATTGAGGCTAAGGTGGTCAGAAAGATGCTGACCTAAACAGGGTTATACTTAAGGGTACTGGAGGAATTTGTCCCTAGAGATATCGGTAGAGAACTGGGGTCTGTCCTCCTTGGGATCAGTAAGCAGGAATAAACTAATTAAAATGATGTAAGGCATTTCAGGCTAGATCAATTTTCCATGAAGCAAGGATCAGGCACTGATGGACCTCAGCCCTCATTTACATCACTGTGTCCATAACTTTAACTTAACTTACAATGAAGTTGAAAGCAAATTTAATATTTATTATATTTATAAAAACCTCACTCACTCCAAGACCCAAATCTTATATGCAAAGTTTCATCCTGTGTCTTATTTGGCTTAGCAGAGTTATAACCCCCTAAATTACAAACAGAAGCACTGGCAGACTCTAGCTAGCAGCTCTAATGGATGCTATTATAATTCTGCTGCTAGTTGGCACTGAACCTTCTCCATCTCATCAGCATAAAGGGATGCTGTCAACTTGAAAAATTGCATTTCCCTCTGCAAAGCTATCCCTACCATTGTTACAAATAGCTTCCATGACAGCTGTAACCAAAAGAGATAAGGGTGGGCGTGGGAGTGCCTTTAACTCTATTTATCCAGCTTGTTTACTTCGTGTGTTTGACAATACTTGAGCACAGTGCCACTTTCACAGTTTTGCTGATGGGCAATTGTACTTCCTGTCTCATGCACCAGCAAGATGACTTCCCTTGGGTGTTACTTTGGTAAGGGCAGAAAGCATATTCCTTCTGAGTCCTAAACCTTAGATTAACAAACCTGAAAAGCAGCAAGCAGATGGGCATGTGCATAAGGGAGGAAAGGAGAGGTGAGCTGCAGGAAGGGCATTGGGCAGTGTTGGTACCGAACTGTCTAGAGGCTTTTTATGATTCCAGTAAAAGAGCAGAAAATACCTGCCTAATACTGCTATTTTGCAGTATTTTTGTATAAGTTCTTTTTACATTATTTAAAGTGGACCTATATTGTTTAAAACAGACTAATTGTATGAGCTTTCAAGTCACTAATGTGCCTTTAAATATAAAACTTTCATTTTACTTTTGGATGCCAAAGGTGTCCCTGGGGGAATCTGTATGTAAATAGGCACAGAAGGAAGGATTCATCCCTGGCGAGAAGACTTTTCCATTAAAAAGGCAAATGACTGGCATTCTATTTAGAGTCATCCGCTAGCACCAGTCCTGCCAGCTTCTCCAGGAATCAGCTCAACTGCTTCAGCCTACAAATGTGCTAACAGTTGGCACTGGCCTTGTCAGGGAATAACAGCTAAGAGCTAACCTGGGACTAGCATCTACATCACCCCTTTCTATTGCTAAAGCAAATTGCTTTACTGGAGTTGTGACAGGTACCTGATTTCTTCCAGATTTTCATAGCACCAGACCCAAACTTCTGCTTCTCACTGATAAACTGGGATTGTGGAGCAAAATTGGGAAGCCAAGTGTGCCATCTTCTGGAGGAAACATGGAAGGTACCAGGTATGTTTGCAAAAACACTTGCCTTGTTTCTTCTCTGACTCCTGAACTGTCCTGAACTCAGCGTATTTGAGAGGGTCTGAGGATGAGCCTAGGATTCAATGTCTGCTGGATTCCAATGCCATCACTGAGGATGCCATATTCCATAAGCATGGGCAAGTCACTGACACTCCATGTGAATGCGTGTCAAGTGCTAACATGTTCAAATGTAAATGATCTCAAATGTATTTTGGCAGCAGCTCCAGGCATGCTAGTTGCTGTACACAAACAGATCAGGAAATGAAGAGTTTAGAAGGGTGCTGTTGAGCAAAGCAAGCTCTCTCCATACTGAGGCAAGAATTAGCCAGGTGTACAGTGACAATTCTGAGGAGCAGGTGGAAATCACAAAATCAACATTAGGTCAGTCTAGTTTGTGTCATTAATAATTATATATCAATTGGTTAAATAGTATTATTTTTCTGGAAATATTCAGATTATGAGTATACAAACTGGCTGCCTAAACTAGGTGCCCATTTATGGATTGCATGGTCAGATTTTTAAGTGATGAGCACCCAGTGACCCCATTGTCCTTCATATTGTATCAGAAAACTCTCTCTGTTTCTGGCCTCCAGTTGATAATACTTCCCTCCTGTTGTATTGTCTAGTGGCCAGAACTCAGGAAATCTTGGAATTGATTGAGGCCTTGGACAAACCCCTGCTCCCTCTCTCCCTTCCCTTCCTCCTGCCTCCACCGTGCTCAATTTACCCATGTGTTAAACTGAAGCAATAACCCCTACTGTGTTTTACTCAGAGGTGTACTTGTAAGGCTCCTTTCATCAGCATTTATAAAGCTATTGCAGATCCTTCTAATGATGCCAAATAAATGCAAAATTTTAGTGCTATCAGAAGGCGAAGTACTGCATTGTAATGGTACAAAGCTTGCTAGTGTGGTTCGTGATGTGGTTATAGGAAAGCTGTATACCTATGGGAGATTAAATTGTATCACCTTAATCAAGTTACATCCAGGAGGTGACAGTTATTCAATAAGCAAGCTTCTGACATTAACCTTTTATATATGAAAAAAAAAAAGAAACTAGCCAGCCACCCAAACAAAAGCAGTCTAGAATAGAGAAAAAAAGTGCGAAGGTTAGCAAAATCACAATAGCATGTAATTAAAGTTTCTAATGCCAGAAAAGGTGCAATGGTTAAAGGCAACAACAGGCGACCTGGGAGGGCCATCCACCACAGCATCCTCCAGCACTCTTAGATACGAGGGTGCTTAATTTAAATAAATTGTCTTCTGAAGGAACTAAGCCTTTGAACAAGCAGGCTGAAGATCAGCTGGTCTCATTTTTACAGTGAAAGCATAGAACGAGCTGTATACCATTAAGAAATATCAGAAAATATGTTTGGGAAAGCCCTGACAGGACCCAGAAAACACTACAGCAGAAGCAGATGAGCACAAAGAAGGCAGCTGGGTCAAGGGGTTCGTGAAAGAGCTGACCCAAGATTTCTAGAGTCCCAGCTCCACCACCTGGTCAGCTGCAAGGCAAATGTCATCTCTTTTCTTTGCCTTAGCTGATCCATCCAAACGCCTTTAGGAAAGAGAGGCTATTAACAGAATAACCTGAGACAAGTTGCCTGTTCTAGCTTTCTGTCCTTAGACATGTATTCTTTCAATAGAGAACAGACTGAAGAATATGAATTTAGTTAGTCAAACTAGTTTTAAGGCAGGTGAGTACATTACAGACAAGAAAATAATGGTGGCAGATTTTAAAGAGAGGTTCTATTTTATTAATTCATGATTGCATTACAAATTTATTACAAATGCAGACTTTTCTTCTAGTTCTATACTAATCTGAGTAGCTAGTCTTGAAAGGCTCCTTCTGTTTAGATCCTTATTTTATTTCCAATGAAGTTTCAACACCAAACAGATTATGGGATTGCTTATTTTTGTTCATGCAAAAAAAAATTTTCAAGGAGGACATTAGACCAGTTACTGTATTTGCCTAACTTCAAGATGAATCACCAGTTATTAGATTGTCTTAATTTTTCCATGTCTAGAATCTAGTTATTGAAGGATTGTCTTAAATTCATCTCCTGACTACTGTCAGAGGGGAAGAGGCAGCTAGGGGGCAGGGACCTTGCCCCATACCTCTTGCTCTCCCCTTGCCATTTGCTCCTTCTGTGCCTGCCCCCCTGCCACCTGCTCCTTGTCCCAGTGCCTACGGCCAACCACTTGTCCCCCTGATGCCCTTACTTTTGTAGCTACTTCCACCACCACTTGTCTCCCTGCAGCCTGCCTGTGCCCTTGCTACCTGCACCCCTTGCTTCCTGTCCCTCTGCAGCATCTGGTCCCACCCCCCTCCTCCACTCTTTACAGTCAGGTATGCTCCGGCTCCAGCTCCACTCCCCCTGGGCACTGAGCATAAGCAAGCCCCAGCCCTTGCCTAGCCATGCAGCAGCATTCAAGGGCTAAGCTGCTATTGTCACTGCTGCATAGCCAGGCAGGAGATGGAGCTGGCATGTGTTTGGTGCCTGGAAGGGAATGGAGCTACTGGAGCAGTGCCCAATGGTATGCAGCAGGAATGGAGTGGGCGCAGAGGCTGGGGGAAGCCAGGCAACTGCTATGGCTCTGACTCTGGCTCCAACCCAGGCTCAAGATAGAGTTGGAGCTGCAGGAGCCACCTGCTCCCCAACCTTGTATTCTATATCCAAGGGGATGGCTTCCCCCGTCTCTTCCCCCCTAGATGTTGAATGTGGGCGGGGGGCTCTTTGGATTCAAGTAAATACAACATATTTCAACTTACCAGGTAAAGCTGGCCTGAAACGTGGGGTCTCTGTCTCAATTTTGCACCTGTAATGATGGTGTCTCAATAAAGAGTTTACCCTATGCCTGATGATGACTGCTGTATTCCTTCTTCATGTTAGTAGGAACTGTGGAGCTTGATCAGTTCACAAAAAAGACTGAGACAGGGTTGCCTGCGATAGCAGAGGGCTGGACTTGATGACCCAAGAGATACTTTCCATTCTTATTTTCCTACACTCTTTGCAGATTTTACTGATGTCTTTTTAGGTGATGCTTCATCCAGCTATTTTGGCTTTGGGGGACAATATGTTTTGTAGCAAGTGTTTTCTATGCTTTATTGCTGGGCAAAGCTGATACGGGCCAGTCATGAAGTGACTCATGCTTATGACAGAGTCTTGAAAAAATGTCCAACTGGAGTAAGAATGGTATCCCTTCTCACCCGAGAAGAAACTTCTTTACAAGTTCTTGAAACTTTGAGTTGCAAGATATTGTGTCAAACTAAGCTTAAGACATATTGGACAACATTTACCCTTTTCCAGTCATCCAGACCTCTCCTGATTGCTGTGAGTTTTCAAAGATGATTGCCAATGGCTCTGCAATCATATCAGCCAACTCTCTTGGCACGCTCAGGTGCATCCCATCTGGTCCCGTGGGCTTATGCATGTCCAGCTTTTCTAAGTAGTCCCTAACTTGTTCTTTCACCGGACGGCTGCTCACCTGTTCCATGAACTGTGCTGCCCAGTGCAATAGCTTGGGAGCTGACCTGGCCTGTGAAGACTGAAGCAAAAAAGGAAGTTTTGTTGTACTTAATTCCAGTCAGGAACTTGTTAGTACAGGTTGCCGTCCGTGGCATACTTTCATCTACTTTATGCATCTCTATGCTCTTAGCAGGTTGCAGGTATGTCCAGCTAATACTGACAGGTGGGAAGTCAGAAGTTGGAATGAATCTCTTTGTGTTCTTGGAAGGCTTTGTCTTTGTCTAAAAATTCATGATAGAGTCATTTCACTGGTTTGCTGGGTCCATCATCCAGATGATAACACAAAACAGCTGAGCACACCTCTCTACCACTTCTAGACTATTCTCTACTGTTTAGTGGGAGGGTTAGTATGGATTCACATTCAAAACTTTTTGTGCAACTGCCAATCGTGCGGTTAATTAGCCTTTATAACATTTCAGTTTTTAAGATTTCCATGCTGAATTCCAAAATTCCACCCAATGGTACCAGTTTCTTTATTGCTGACTACCTTGTTTTACTAATATAAATATACATTATACAGACAGATGCCATTGTTAAAAAACAGTTATTTCTTATTTAAAATAGACAGCATGGTCTGAACTTTTTCAGTGTTTTGGCAACTGTCCTTTCTCAGCCACAAGGAGTCTATTACAGAATGCGAGATGCCTCTGATTTTTGCAGCGGTGCCCCCTGGTGGTTTTGTGACTCCTGCCAGGCTCAGTCTCTATTGCAGCCCTCCCTTAATTGCTTGCCTGCCCCACCTTGTTTTTACTAGCGGTTGAATAAGAGAGGCTGCCCATGGGACTTATAGAGTGATCCGTAGTCCATTTGCAGTACCACTGGGTCTCTCTTGGACCTCCAACAGCCTTGATTCAACCCTTAAGCTCAATGGACCCTCCTGGCTGGCCTGCACCCCTGCAGGGCCCCTGCCACTTCAAGGGCTACATGTGCATCTATGCCCTTTCAGGGCTCCCATAGCCATAAGAGTTCAATACATGGCTCTGTTACTCTCCTACACCATGCAACTTAAATAAACAAAAAGCATCTCAGCTATCTGGCAGACACCTCAAACTTTCTAGTGGTTTGACATAAAACAAAGGCCACTTGCCTATAAAACCCAGTCTTTCTCTCCCCAAAGAACTTGCCTCCCCAGCCCTGCAGAGTTGTTTAGATAAATCCAGGTCCCTTCAGGAGCTCCTCACTTCATGTTTGCTGGGGAGAGACAGCCTGACTAGTTCAGGCTGTGGACTTATATAGCTCCAGCCTGATCCTTCTGGTCAGGTGAGTCTCTCATTAGACCTTTTGCCACCTGCAAGCAACCTCAGGCTGCTTGCTCCCATAAAGGAGCAGACACCCCTCAGTACCCTGCTACAGATGTACATTATTAGGAAAGCCTCCATTTTCCTTTACTGTCACTGCAATTACTTTGAATGAAATAATGCTTGTAGTGACTTTGAGACCTTGCTAAAGAAAAGGTACACTGGGTCCCAGGTGCAGAGGTCAGAGTGGGGTTGAATCCCATTCACATTATAGAAATACAAAAGAGCTGTTGAAAGCCACACATTTTGCCCTTGCAAATAATATGCCTGAAAGGTTTTGACTCGGACAATGCCCAGCTATATCCATGATAATGCACAGTGCTGGAGCCCACAGAAAAGATGACTGACTTGAACTGGCAAGGGAAATGGAGTAGGACAAAGGAGGAAACAAGCTAGAGACAAGGGGAGACAGCCTACAGCAATGTCTCTTTCGGACAAGAGAGAGAGAGTTTATTCAACCAAGTAGCAGTTTAATTGTGTCTTTTATTAAAAGATTTGTTTTACACAAACACATAACTTGACGTGTTGGGAAGTACAGGCACTGATTGCCACACAAAAGCTTTTTGTGGTACAGACAGTTGCTATTGATCCTTTACCTTCTGTCTTCACTTCTTTTTTTTTTATTGCAGGAGACAAAGCTTAAATCTAATAAACTCAACACCTGTGATCAAACCCCCCTTTTCTTTTCAAATGGAAGGAAGAAATTACATGCTGCTAAAGATGTTCCAACCCAGTTACTTAGACTGAGGAGTTCAGATTAGTCATTTTGCAAATGGTGATACAGAGCTGATCAGAAGGGAATGCACTGCAGCATAATTGCCTTATTTCAAAGCATTATCCTGTAATAACAATCTGCGGCATGGCTGTGCCTCATTGAGAGCGAGAGAGAAAAAGATTCATACAGCATGCACCTCCATACATGCAGTCAAGAGAGAAGCAGCCTCAATGTCTGCTAATGCTGGAAGCTAGACCATTAGCCAGCCTGAGCTTTTTTAGTCCCTTATTTCAGGGCAGGGAGATAAACTCGCTCCATTGGTTGCTGGTGTTTGTTAATCACGAGGGCTGGAACGGGAATAAGTCAGACTCTGAGGCTTTAAATCCTTCCTGGAAATAGAGACCAGTTTTCATTCAATATTAGTAAATACATTTGGCACTGGACCAAGGGCACGTTTAAAGTGTTTGCCTGGGAAATCTGCGTTATCAGCAAAACAATTCATTTAAAAAAAATTTTTGGTTAACAAAGAGATCAAGATCCCACAAAGTAAGAGAGCTGGAATTCAGATGGAGGAGAGTTCCCTTCCAGGTTTGAGTGGCAGCTGAGATGTACATC
This sequence comes from Caiman crocodilus, assembly GCA_030014935.1. Lineage (NCBI taxonomy): Eukaryota > Metazoa > Chordata > Crocodylia > Alligatoridae > Caiman > Caiman crocodilus. The sequence goes on along the minus strand of JAGPOW010000304.1, from coordinate 81,110,330 downwards.
CCAGGCATTCATTTGTTTGCAACAGCAGAGAGCTGGTCCCGGATCCTTCCCAGGCCCTCTAACATAGTATCCAGGGTTTCTTTACTCAGCTCCACAGTCATTGCAGAGATCATCGGGTTATTCCCACACAAGGCAGCATCTTCCTGAATCTGAAATAGGAACATGGGTTGAAATCACATGAGAAATCCACACAGCCCCCAGCAGCAAACCAAAGTTGAATGGAAAAGCAAGGCATTGACTAAATAAAACAAGACATCCATGACTTGTAGGGTAATTTTTTTTATCCAGAAGAACAATACTGTATTTCCTAAACCAGAGCAATGCAGCTTCTTCCACCACAAACAGTAAGCAACCAGCAGGGCTGGTACACAAGCGGTAAGAGAGAAGTTCCGAGTAAAAACACCAGGACAAACCTCATCTCTAATAAGCATCTCATCTGCTACTAGCATCTTGTCACTAGAAATAGCATGAGATAGTTAATGTCTACGCAGCAATTACATTTACCCCAACTCTTCTCTTCTACAAAGAAAGAGCTGACTCAACCCAAACCCAACTTTAGTGCTTGTGCAAAATGGAAGGTTCAAGTCCCACTCAATTTGTATTTGGGTCCAAGGAGTCCAGCCATTTCCTTCCCAAAGCTGATAGATGTGGTATGTGAGAGAAGTCTTTTTGCCAGTACACTGCTAGCCAAACCCTACATCCTGAGTAACACAAGTCTGGTAAAGAAGCTACTGAATCAACTGACTTTGAAAAGTGATCAGATGGCATATTGTAATTTACTGTCCTTATGCTGTCCTCATATTTCAGACAACTCAAGTTGACCCAGGACCTAGTCAGCTGGCTCCTTATTGTAATAGTAAATGACTCTCCCTTAAAGCAAAGAGTCTATCACCACTGCTATAGACCTCAGTTATAGGATTTCTAAAGATGCCCTGAAAAAGCACAGCTATTTTGATCACTCTTACCATTATCACTGACTCTTCGTCACTGCCACTAACTCAGTCACTTAAATGCTGTAAGCCAGAATCTAAAGTAGGTGTGCATTAACATTACCTTCAACTGTAGCAGGCAGGTAGGGACCGCCATTCTGCTGATGCTGTCTGAAGAAGTTTTGATGTCCACTCTCCAGTCCATATCAACCAATCGAGGTAGGGAGACTGCAAGATTAAGTTACGCATCTTTTAATTTAGTGACGTGTACTGTTGATTCAGCCAGGCTTGTCAACCTGCAGTAATCTCTGGCTTTTCTACAGAAGAGAGATCCACATTCCCTGACAACAAATTGCACAAACCCCTTCAAAGTTTCAAATTTTAACAGAAACTATTTTCACTCTTGTTCCCATCGGCTGGGACTAGTTCTGCTCTCCTCCACAAGCAAGTTGCAGACAGGTGGATATCCCTTCCCCTGGCACCAAAGGGTTCTTCCACCACCACAGGCAAGAATAGCAAAACACACTACAGCCCTAGGAAAGAGTATTAACGTCTGGGAGAGTGGACCAGCAGAGCTCATTAACTCTCTACTATCCCCCCGCCCAAGGCAGCCCAGCAGCCCATCCTACTAAACTAGCTTGCTGCCTGTAGCAGGCAGCATTTCAGCCCACCCTGGTTTGGGACCTACTGCACACGTTGTTTCATCCTGCAGCTGAAGATAAATCACATAAGAACAATCTGAAAACCAACCAGTGTGAAGTACATGATTTCAGCTCCCATGGTTGCTAACAAAGGAACGCCAGGGCAATGCATGTGTGCAAGGGACTTGCAACCTCTGTGATCCTTGCCAATTCATTAAAAGCACCAAGACACTTCCATTTGATGGATGACTAATGGATGTCAGCCTGACCTTATTTCTATTGGACTAGATCTAATGAATTCAACAGTGTAGTGCAACACTGACATAAATGCTTAAGAGACCTGAAATGCCTTTCAGGAGATTGAGGCTCTATGAACTTGCTTGATTTATCAAGCTATTTGTATAACCATATTTCACCTAAGAGAGAAAAAAAAAAAAGGTGGCAATTGTGTCACCTGGTGGTATCTTTTTTCCATCAAGGTTGTTGAGAAACCAGGGGCTGACAGAGCTCAAAACCATGAATGATACAATAAGCCTATAACAGCACAAATGTGTTCTGGTGTTCATTATGGAAACCTACAGATTTGTGGGAAGTCTTAGAAATATAGTAACTACCAGCTGACCTCAGACAGCAAAAAAAAAGTTGTGATCCAGAATGGATTGGTAGGAGAGAGAAGAGGTGGGAATAGTTTATGTAACGGAAGTGCTACTGTTTTTCAGAGATGTAGCTAGGAGGCTAAGAGTGAAAACGTGGTATACCCATATCATCCAGAAAAATGAAAAAGTTCTATACAAATTGACACAGAGGAGTAAGTCTACCAAAGAGATACAACCACCTGAACACAAATGCCCCATTAGCTTACAGTACTATTATGTATTTTCTGTAAGGTATCTTTCAATGTGATATTCAAGGACAATTATTCAATATTGCTAAAACCATTAAGCTATCCAAAAGAAACTACAAAGGGGGTTTAGGTGGGGAGATTATTACCCAAACCAATTATATTCCTACTCTTGCAAACAGAACCCCTCCACACTCACATGTGCATCCACTATCAACAGCTAGACAGACTCTGCATACAGTACACTGCTTGGGCAGGTACTGCTGCAAACTTCTTTGAATTGGTTACAGTTTCTTATATAAGAAAATGCCAATAATGGATAAGTATACTTCCCCACCGGAGGTGCATGGCATCAGTCTTGCTGTGCTATAATCCAACTTTACAAATAGAGGAAAATTTCAGTAAATCATGAAATGCTGCTCACTGCATCTCACCCCAAGAAGCAGAAAGCTACTGGTTTTATGCTGTCTTAAATAGAAGGTAAGAGATAAAGATGCTGCCTACTTGCCTGCCTGATGCAAGATACAAGAAAGGCAGCTCAGCACCAGAATCCAGGAGACTGGCAACACGGATATCAGGTAAGTTCCAATTTCAAATAAATGGATAAAGCTTGACTATTCAATGGCACATTTTGCCATGGTTATATTTATAGGAAATACAACTTCACTTACAACTTTTCAATCCCTTTTCTCACAAACACTGGCTGTTATGTCCTATGCTCCAAACTACATCATCATCAGGACTTCTTCCTGGAGAAATGGCAGTTCTCACTCTATCAGATGCATAGAAACAATGATAATTTTACTAACATTTATTTTTCCTCTCTCTTATTTAGAAACTGCCTTAAGATTGGAACCACTCATTTTGTGTTTCCAAGTGAATTTCTGTCCTTATTGGCTTGGACTGAGGATTTTCAAAGGAACCTACAAAAGACATAAGGATGCAACTCTCATTGGACTGCAGTGGGAACTGGGCACCTAATTCATTGAGGCTCTTTTAAAGTCCTGTCCTTAATACCTTAGGGTTTTGCTACTGTGCAGCTTTTATACATAGTGATTTTTTTCAGAGTTTTATGAACTCTGGTTTCCAGATTCCCCAACAAACAAAAGGCATTGGAAAGAATTGGAGACACAAAAACTAATGGTACCAGGCCTACTCGCAAAGCAGAGCGTCAGGACTTTCCTCCCACAGTGACCAGGATTTTCACGCCATACCTAACTATCTCACTGGCCCTCACAAACCTCTCTCAAATGCTGCATAAGCAGAGGTAGCTTTTAGTACTCCGATTACTTGTATAGAGACTCTAGCGTAATATTCCTCAGTTCCCTCACAAGATTGAAAGGCTCTGCCTAGATACAGCCATCCTGCCTGTTCTGACTCCAGCTGATACATTGCTTACTGATGCTTCAAGGAGAAATTGCTCCTCATATCATTACAGTGGTGCTTTCCATCTCTCCCCACAGCTAACCTCCGGGGGCAGCACAGCCTTGGCTGACAAGCGCCCGTGACTGGAACCAACTCCCATGTACGGTCCACCAGAGCCAGCATTTGGCAGCGTTCACAACACAACACAAAATGCATCTGTTAAGTCTGTTGCTGGTGCCTTTGGAAGGGCAGAAAACTGTCCAAATTTTATGGCTATGTTGACTGATCATTTACAATGCCCACTATTTAAATCATTCTATCTGCCCCTATGTAAGGCATGACAGCTGCTTCGTAAATATAGTGATAATGTGATCCACTCTCTCATAAAATAATCTCCTTTCAGATATGGTGAAATATTCATTTCACCAATTAGCACTAGTTAAAATAAAACCCAGAAACCTTAGAGTAGAGGTTCCTGAACATGGTCCAAGAGTCACCATAAGTCCACAGAGCCCCTGGAAAGTGTATTAGTTACATTGCGTTGGTTCTCTTCCTCATTTCCTAGATCCCATTGCAGTGTTAAGGCTACATTAACTATTGTCCTGACATTACTGTTCCTTGCAAACAATTGCTGTAATTGCCATTAAGATTCTGCAACTGTGAAAGACTGCCCCTTTTTAAGATGCTTAAGTGAGATTTTCTTTCCAGGAAATTTTCTTCTTCCAGTTTGACCAAAATTTGTGGCTTATCTCCTTGTGAGGAGGCAGTAAGGGGCCAGGAGCGTCCTCAGAGAACCCAAATTGTTTTCCAGAATAAAAGCTGTTAAGGTTGTCAAGCAAACTAAAACAGCGAACCAAGCGCCTGCATCAATATTACATCTCCTTGAGCTTGTATAGAGTTAGAACAAGTGGCTTTTGTGTGCGTCCTTAAAATGGATACTGAGATGCAATTGATCAGACTTTGTGTTGCTATTGCTAACTGTGAGAAAGATCAAAACGTACAAAAGGAACAATTGTATTTTTTTTTAAGTTGCCTATAGTGGCACTTCCCAGAAGAGGTATCTGGGGGAAATGCTTACGCTGAGTCCCTTAGCAACCTAGGAAAGTTGCAAGATGACAGCATGGTTTAATTTTCCTAAAAGAAGCAGCAAGAGACAAGCGTGGAAAACACTTGGTACATCTCCATTGTAGCCTGCAACATAGGGTACAGGAGCTTACTTTAAAATGAGCTAGCTATGTACCCAGAAGCAAGCTAGCTCCATGGAGCTCCATGTGGGTTAATGCACTCCTGGTATGTTAGCTAAATCACTGTAAAGCTAAACTTAGTTTCTCTATACTATGCTTCAGTAGTCAAGGTCATATTGCCTTAATGCAACTCACTGTTCTAAATTTCAAGTCCTTGTAAACCATTTTAGGAATATTAAATTACTACAAAATGCAATTAACAACTTACTCTGATTTGCTTGAGCTTCGTTCCTCCAGGCAGAGCTGTGGAATGGAGAGAGAGGGGGTGGGGGGGAGAAAAACAACAACTCATAAGCAGTAAAGAACGGTCTCCGCTAGGTCAGCAGGAAGATGCCAGGGAGACCATACACTGTAGCAGATAGCAGCTCTGTTGTTGCACCTGAAAGAGTCCATGGGGTGAATGCACTAAAATAAAACAGGAATGCTGGCCCAAGGTACTCAGGATGAATACAGGTATGCCATCAGCACAATTGACAGATGATATGTCTATTTCTCCTTAGGCTCATACTGGAGCTAACGACCAAGAGAAATAAAAACTAACATGTACATACAATACTTTCTCCCAACTCTTGACATACTCTTATTGAAGGTAGGATGGTTCTTTGCTTAGGATACCAGCCTGAAATTCAGGATAATTGGGTTTAAATTTAATCTCAGCCAAACATCATGACTGACCCTGGATAGGTCACATCCGCAAACTGATGTCACCCTTGTTGCTTCACAGAAATTCCAAACACAAGCTAACAGATGTCTTTGCCCTTTGTCACACCTCAAATATGTAAAAAATGGAATGCAAAAATTCCCATTAATTGTTTGTGTTGCTTTATCCCTGCAGAGGTGCGTTCAGTTACGGCACAGTCCCCACAGCCCAGAGATGTTCATGCTCTCCAGCCACTCTGGACAGATGATTCCAGAGTGCATGTTTCATGCTTCAGAGGAAGAGACCATGGTGTTCTTCACTGTGCATTTGCAGATGTGTGCCCCAGGATGGGGCCAGGCACTTGGGGCCACTGTGCCACAGGATCAAGCCACTGAAGCCCCAGGAATGGCAGGAGTCCAATCCTGCCAAACAACAGTTCCAATGACATCTGTACCTGCTAATTAATTGGATCAGCTGGGCCAGGGCACATCCTGGCACAGCTGATCCCGACAAAAAAATGTTGGTTTGTAAGCTCAGGCATAGAACCACTAAGGCTAAGGACAGACATTCACAAAGCCTGAGCCTGAATTGGTTTAATCTTTGCAGGTTCATCTAACCCAACTAGGCTGAACTCGTCTGTAACCAGACATTCACTTCGGACTGAAAAATTCAGGCACATCCCTGCATTGTCTCAGGCTAGAAGCTGGGGGGCACTAGAGCAGCCTCCCTTTCCTTTTACAGAGCTGAGCTGAGTGGGGGCTTGACCCAGCCCCAGCAGGACACTTTGATTAGGGATGTCTGCCTGCACAGTCCCAAACTTTTCCCAGCTGGCTGCTCAAAGGGTAGGAGTATTGCCAGATGGGAGTGTTGGAATTTGGGTCTCCCACAGCTACATGCTCCAATATTAAAATAAATAGTAAAATAAATGGAGCATTGCTGTTACTACCACCTCCACTTCCTGGCTCTAACCTGTGAGAAAGGTACCTAAATGTACCCCAACTCCAGTGGGTTGTGAAGCCTCTTCAGTGGACAGCTCCTCCCTGCAAACTAGCTGGAGGCACCAAAATCCCCAAAAGGGGCAGCATTTCAGTTTTACCCTCTCCATAGGCAAGTTCTGCTGTGTGGCTGTCTCTTGCAGATCCTTTCTTTAGGTCCCTTCCTCTCCTGGGCAATTCTTTTGTGACAGCAGAGTTCATTGGGTGACAACATACTTGCAGTTTAGATGCAATGCTGTGTGCTATAGCACCCTAATCCTTTTGCAGATCTATTGCTTAGTTCCTTTATGAATCTAGCCCAGAATAGAGGTGCCCAAGTCCTCAGTGTAGATCCTGAAAACGTAATGCCTAATTCTGGAGATGTCTAGAAAGTCCATGGGTAGTTTTTACCAATAGCGCTTAAAGTTTTGCCTGTATTGTGTCCAACAGCACTCAAGTCTAAACAGTCCTGAGCAGCTTGGCACGCAGCTCATGCTACCATCTACAAACTAGCCTTTCCTCCACTTATGCCTGTTTCCTAATTTCTCAGAACTCACATATGAACCACACAAACCAAAACAACTCCAACAAGAAGTTACTTTAACATCCCCTCACAACTCCGTAGTCAGGTCCCCATGCAGATAGGAGGCCATATCTCCCACTTTCCAGGAGGCTCTCACAAGCAGGGGATTCTGCAGGGTGCTTTCAACTCCGTCTGTTGAAGCTGCTTCTCTATACAGAATAGTAAAATATTTGCTGGACCAGGGAGTGAAAAAGTGAGTATGGCTTTGCAGACCATTAGCTAGGCTACTGGTCATTCTTGTGCTCACTGTCTAGTTAGTTCATGCTAACACCCAAAGTGTTTTCCCACTCAGCCTACTGGCTTTCATGAACCCGTTCTTATCTGCGCGATTCTCTCCATGCATCGTCAGGGAGTGGAGGTGCCTAACTCAGGGCTGTGAATTTCATAAGGCATGCAGGAACCTAACAGCTAGACAATTCAATGTTAGTCTAAGAATCTGGTACTTATCTGTAAGATGGAGAAAATAAAAACATTAGTGATTGCAAACGATTCAAAGAACATGGTCAGGGGATCTAGTTATGTGCAAGGGTTGGAGGATCTTTAAGACATCTTCTCCTGAACTCTCAGGCAAAAGCTCAGTTTCCTCTGTAGGGCAAAGTCTGCAGAAAGTATCACATTATACCTGCCTATGATGAGGTGCTCAGAAATTGTGGCAAAGTCTCCCTTTGCTAACTTAATATCTGCTGCTACTTTCCAGCCACATATGTATTGGAATGGGTAGATAAAATCCAGCTCTATGTTCTCAAGTAAAATCAACTGAAAAACAGGTGTTGACACTTACATGTTTTCCAAGATTATCTTGGTTAAGAGGTTTTTTAAATTCTGGTGGAAATTCCCTGGGAAAAGAGGAAGAATTTCTTCTGGTGACATCAGGCCTCGATATACAACGTGCCTGGTGAGGCTGTGCAAAGAGCAGATTAGCTGCAGGAAAGAAGACAGGAACCAATAAGAGTAAGGAAGCTGCAGTGAGGAAGGGCACCACACATTGTACAGGAAGTGACTTGACTTAACTTGGGTAACCAGATGGGGGACAGGATAATGTACATCCTTATGCACTCAGATCGGCACAGACAAGCCCTGTGTATCCAGCTACGGGATGGCAGTCAGAGTACTTCTTTTTATGTAAAGAAGGACAAACACCTTGATATATGCTGCTTATATATCCACTGAGCTTCAATTTGTACCTACCAAATTTCCAGCTTCCTATTAAAGATTCTGGGCTATATCATCCAACAACCAGTTCTTTTTACTAGGTATTATAATTATACAACCTAAAAACCTTTTAAAACACTAAAACCCTGATTTTCAGAGCTGCTGAGCATCTGCTGATTGAGCCAGTATGCTTCAATCTAAATTGTTTTAAAGTCAGGTTCAAATGGGTCTTTTTTTTTTTTTTTTAAACAGAAAAAGATAAATTTAAGCATGGACTAGCACAGGAAATTATAAAAAGTATAAATGTATCTTTTCTGCCTGCTCTTGGGGCAGGGGGCTAACCTCGAAGATCTTTTGAGGTCCCTTCCAGTTCTAATGTCTATGACATCTCTGAAATATAATACACCCATGAGGTACCTTGGCCCATTCTTCTATGGAAAGTTTGCTGCCTACAAAATATTCCTATGTGCACTGTATGATAATTATTCAATATATGACCTATTGAAGAAAAAAAAAAAAAAAAAAAATCAGTGGGATTGAAGGTCTTAAGTTACTTTAGCACTGGGGAAAATTTTAACCCAAGTTTGAAAAATATAAATCTATGAGTTATGGTTTAGTGAGGTTCTGTGGGGCATAGAGCTGTTCTAGGCGATTCTGATGTAGGACTGGAGCTCAGTCCTGGGCTGCAGTTTAATTTGGTGTACGCACAATTTATTAAAGCTTTTGCTATGAAGCCTGGAGTGCAAAAACACCTGATTGCACCAAGTGTTTTCTTAGCTTATCACTAGAAATAATTCTGAGTTGTATTTCAAAGTGTTTAAACTTTTATTCTTAAACATAGCAATTGCTTCATTATACTTAAACACCTTACATCTTCAAAGCCCTTTGCTTATGTTCTCACCACCCCTGTGGCAAGGCAGGTGAATGTTACTCTGGTGTATACTGAATGTGCATCTACTTTGATTGTATTCAGACAGTTATTCCCATTTTGTGTACCGATAACTGCATGCTGCACTGATTGTTTTGGCCTCAAAGACCAGTACACATACAAGTTCTAGACAAGCTGGACTACAGCATTGAGGCCTCTGGACAAACTCATTAGCCAGTGAGGTGAAGCAATCAGCTTCTCCTCACTGTTTGAAGAGAGATGAAGGGAAAAGCACCTGTTTGTTATATCAGGCCTTCATCAGTAAGACAGCATTCTTACTTGAGCTGCTTCTTCTGGTGTTACAGATAGATTGGAACAGGTGCTGTCAATTAACCTGTTCGAGCCACTTGTTGAACTAGAAAAGCTCTCCTGGCACAGTTGTCTAACTACATCCTTTGAGGAAGCCTGGAAAATAATAAGGGGAGAAAAGAGGGCATTAAGAAATCATTGCTTATAAAAACAGTAGAGTACTTAGGTATTGCTTCAAAGCACTGAGCTGCTAAATCTGTGGTCTGCCTATCCTGCGGCTTGGTAGCAGGCCAACTTTGAAGGCAGAGAAACAAAGTGACTTGGGTGAGGCTGCATAGAGTCAGTACCAGCAGGGGGTTTAGAAGTCAGGACTTGCTGTATGGTCCTAATCCCCCTGTATGCTGCCTTTCAAACCTTGGCCCTTTGCTGTTAAGACTCGCAAAGCAGGATAATAAGTCTTGTTTTGCTGAGCATGAAGCCACTTGGAAAAAAGATGGAGAGCAAGGCCCTCTGTTCACAAAATTTACGGATGCTTGCTAGGAGGTATGAGACCAAAAGAGCTCCGGGATATGAATATGGCTGCAGAGCACTTGTGCTGAGCAGGTGGCACCTTTCTAAACCCTCTCCACTTTAAACATCTCATCTGCCTTGTTTCCCCAAGCTCAGGGAAGTACCTGCATTCAGCTCTCCTCCAAGAGCCGCAGCTTTCAAAGTGATTTCAGGAAAGGGAAGGGGAACGAAGAGGTTTCCTTCTCTCTCTTACTATTTATTAATGAGACCCGTGCCCCATTTGCTCTCTATATACTTTGCAGAACCCATGCAGGCGTTGCCTCCCTTCAAGCTCCTCTCGGACACATTTCAGCAGCTGTTTCGCCATATGCAGATTTTAAAAAAGAAAGTGGTATCATGCAAAGGAAGGCAGCCTGTGAGACTCAGCATTTACCTTCAGTAAGATCTGCAGAGCTGCAAACTGCTCTTCTGACACTGCAGCCATCTTCACCACAGCACGTGACCACAGAAACTAACGAGCGTAAGAGGAGGCGTGTCAATCACGTGATGGTCCCTGCTGCTGCTGTGCATTGTGGGCGCTGTAGTTCTCCCTGCAGCCTGGCGGGTCTTGTCAATCTTGGAGTTACAGGAAAATCATCACCAGTTTTTGTTTGTTTGCCATGTCATGGGACTCCAGGCAGGGTTTGTTCAGGGTAGATTCCTGGAGCCTCCATCCTGAAAGCAGTCCTGTGCAGGAGCAGCTTTACCCCGGTGAGTAATCCCACTGAAGTCCACGGTATTGCTCACGTAAGTAAAGATACGCACGTGTATGTTTGCAGGGCTGGGGCCGCCCCTTTTTATGGAGACGTGGTCATCTTAAATTGGACTCAAAGCTTTGCTGTTGCCAATTCGCATAGATCTACAACTGAAAAAAACAAATAGCATGAGCAATTGCTGAAATCAGTTTGGCACCCAGAGGTCACCACACTCAGGGCCTAAACCAAACAAAACAGAAGTGAAAGTGTCTTCATTGCTTTTCATTGGCCTTTCTACACACACACTATCTTCTGCCTCTGTTTCCCCTGCTAACCCACTGCTTCCTCTGAATCTAGGCTAGTCTAGTGTGAGCGCAGAGGTCCCCGAGCTGAACCTCAGTACAGTATTTTGTATTTCTCTTTGCGCTGTATCCGTGAGTTTCAAAGTGCCTTATAGCTGTTAACTTCATTTCAGCAATGTTATGCTCTTTGGAGAAAGGGGAACATCAGGACAAAATCATTAACACATGTTCGTTTTCATAATGTGGCCAGTTCACAGATGAATATCCAGGCACTGGGAGGGGTTAAGATTCTTGACCATGGTTTCACTGCGAGTTAAGGGCAGAACAAGAAACAGACTGAGCTTCAGAAATCTTGACTCCTAGTTTTCTGATCTAATTGCCAAGCTACTCCCATTCCTAAAGATCCAAGCATCTTCTCTCTATTAGATGCATAGCACAGATGCATAGAGAGCTAATATCAGTACTTCAACAAAATACTTCCTGTCTTAGCAGCAGTAAGACATTGACAACGCCCTTGTCCCCCTGCTTTACATGTGTTAACTTAAAGCATGTGTAGCAGGCTTGCCTTTCCAAGTTCGGGTTGAGTCCAAGGCTTGAAATCTTGCTGTTTTGATTGGTGGAGCCCAAGGAGGAGTTGAGTCATGCCCCTTTCCTGAGGGGAGGGGAAGAGGAGCTCTCCCTGCTCCCCCCTCCCCCGCTGGACCTGATTGAAGACTGCAACACTCAGGTCTGGAAGGCTTCAGGGGCAGAGCCCTGGAGCATATAAAAGGAGCTGCACACCCAGCGTGAGGGAGCACATCCAGGACAGAGAAGAGTGGGGTTAGAAGAGATGAGGAGAGCTGCTCAGTAGGGAAAAGTAGTAGCCCAGAAATGCTCCTGAAGACTTCTATCAGCGGGGAATGCTGAACAGCTCCAGCAGCTAAGCTCTTGGTGTGCAGCACAGCATGCAGCAACCAGACCCTGGGAGCTGTGTGAGGCAGCTCAGGTCTGCAACCCCTGGTACGCAGCCAGAGACAGCGCAGAGGACGGTGCAGGATCTTTGGAGTACTTGGGTGGCTCAGGTCCTCAACCCCCAGAACAAGGCTAGAAGCTTGGTGCCGGAGGCGCTGCATGGAGGGTCCAGGAGCAGACCAAGCCTGGTGCTGCACAAGGCAGCCTAGGTCTCTGACACATAGCAAAAGGTTGAGTCTAGGGAGCTAGATGGTGCTTGCGCTACTGAGCTAGCAGACAGGACTGAGCCAGAGGCCCCTGAAGCCCTGCACAGCAAAGCCTCATTCCAGGGGACTGCAAACCCCCCAAAGCAGGCAAGAGAGCAGCTTGGCACACAGAACGGGGGTCATCCTCCAGGCTTGGGAGCCATGAGTTGCAGGGAAGAGAGGATTCCCACAGTGGAGGGGAGTCCCTCCTAGCTAGTTAAAGGCTCCTGAAAGTGGAGGTCCCTCTGGGAGGGCCCCCCTAAAGTTACCAGCTTTCTTGTAGGGCTTGGGAAAAGCCCTGGGGCATTGGGGTTTCCCTTGAGGATTAAGTTTCTTTGGGGTTCTTGTACCATAAGTGGTGTGATGTCTTGACTTACATTTTGTGAACTATCATGTTTGTAAATTAATAGATGAGTAGAGTCCTAGGGCTCTGTTGGGACCCCCGTTGCTATTATTTCACCTGTTTATTTGTAGTTTATTTATTGTTTACCCATACTTATCCATAATTTATCTGTTGGCTATCTGTGTTTATTTTGGGGTTTATCTGTTTCAGATCAGATACTTACTGGTATCTGGAACGCTTTTTATAGCATTTTTATAACATAGTAAAGTTTTATAGCATTTACCCAGAGAGTATTGTTTGTTATTTGTTTAGATATCCTACAAATATATATTGTATATATGTTTATATCCATGTTTCTTTTCCTTGTGATAACTATATACATGTTTATTTACATTAACTTAAGTCCCCTGACTGTCTTGGCCTGGTTCTATGGGGACGGAAGGAAACGGAGTGGTCTGCAGTTCCCCCCCACAGCCCACCTGCCGGCTAACAATCCCCTTCAACTGGAAAAGGGGAGTATATACCCGAGTTACCTGGGCTACACGTTTTGGATGTTTTGGGCATTATAGCCTGGTTGCTATGTGTGAGGGTTGTTCCTAAAGTTCTTATAAATGCATTGGACCCCTGATTGAGATGGTCTTGCCTTGAGCAGACTGGTTGGATAAGATGGCCTCCTGAGGTCCCTTCCAGCTCCACTTCTTGATGATTCTATAAGAGCTTGAGCCTGGGAAGTGTGGAATTTCCATTGTCTATAGCCAATTGCTCAGACACTTTCACTGTACAGCCCGATGGATAGACCCACCCTGACTGACAAGGGAGGAACACTAGCTATTCAGAGTAAAATGAGAGGAAATGCCATACCATCTGTTGCTGCCCAAGCGGAAATATCTGCACGACTTGGCAAAGGAATTGCTTTTGTCAGTGCTCAGACTGTCATTTCCCACGTGGAGGGGGCACTAGATTGACCATAGTGCTGTTGCAGTGGCATAGGCCATTACCTTGGCTTATTGTGTATTTTTTCTTGTAAGGGTAATTTTAAATACATCTCCACTCAAGTAAAAGCAGTAATTTTTTTTTTTTTAGTGGCAGCCAGTTTGTGCTGTTCTCCTGTAGATAAAAACTGTAAGTTGTGAGGTGTACCAGTGTTGTTCACACTGATAGAGAACGCTTGGCAAGGGAAAGGAACTTCCACTCTTATTAGGGGAACTGATTTCACTTTCATGTGGGAATCCTTCAAGGGCAGGGGAATCTTAGGGGAGATGGTTTTATTTTCTATCATTTTTCACAAGCAACAGGAAATGAGGCTCTTGGGGTGGGAGTGTATATGGAACTATTTCAGTGCCTGAATTTACCATCTGTGGCCTCTTGAAGTTAATTAGTATGATTGATCAGTTTGGAGAACTGCTGTATTAGTTGTGCCAGTTCCTTAAGTACTGCATTACCATTAAATTAACCCACTGTAGGTATTGTGTTTATCATGTGAAGCAACTGGTCAGCTGTGCATATCTACTACAGTGGACGAATCCTGCACAGAGTACTAGCCTGCTGCTGTGCAACTATGGCCGTGTGCAGACACTCAACTTTTCTTACTGACAATTGCCCAGATGGATACTCAAATTATACAGACCAATCCATATAGCTGCCCTGATCAGAAAGGGAACGCTAGTGAGTCGTAACTGACTTAGATGAAGTGCCAAATCATCTATTCCTCCACAAGAGAAAATGTCTAGGAAACTTTTGGGGAAAGGAATTGCATTTGCCAGTGCCCAGACTGTTATTTTCCATGTGCAGTCATGCTAGTGGCATTTGCAAATTATACACTGGACCAATTCTAAAGGAAAAAATTGTTAGGTAGGCCCCAAACTATTTTCCAGCATCTGAAATGTGAAGAGTTAAGAAGCTGAAAAATGGCATCAAAAAGAAAGCAGGAATTAGTAGCTAAAGGCAGGCTATTAGGAATCCGTTCTTGGCTCTGTTGGTGCCTTGAAAATGATGTTGTGCCTTGCTTTTGTCATGTGTGTGCAGGTGATGAAAATATTTCTGTCCCACACACGAATACAGGTATTGTGAGCCTTTATTAATTAATTCTGCTAAAAAGCATGGAGTTCCTGAAGGAATTAATATAATAAAGGCATTATAAAAGAGGAAAATATTACTGCTATCTCTGTGCTAGCAAGCTGAACATACACTTCTTTTCAGGCTTCCTGTAGGGTGCTGTATTATTCTGTTTCAGAACGTATAAAGCTCCACTTCTCTGCAACTGTAGATAAGTGAAATAATATTTAGGTATCTGAAATGTCTAAAAAAACCCCAAACCTCTCTATCCAACAAAAAAGAAGGGCTGCTGTCTTTTGGCAGGGCTCTTCTAAGAAATGCATGGCATTGGACTGTTTTAGTTTCCCTGTTTTAAGGCTTTCCCTTGTACAGAAATCAGACAAACACATCACCGGACTAAGGAGTTAACTAGTACTACACAAAGTATTTTCCAGTCAGACAAACAGGAGGAGAGGTTGAGAGATAGAAAGAGGGGTCGGATGATTATCACTGGCATTAATGAGTGTATGACAAAAGAGAACATTTACTTCTGAGTTACATATTCAGAACAAAGAATCTGCCTGCCAGTAAGCACAGCTGGCCTTGTACTGAATGCATGTTCCAATCCACCTCCTGTTGTCATTATTTCCTCACTGTAGGAACCTTTTAATTATGGAGAAATAATAACACCATTGCTTTATTATCCAAATCAAAATGCTTTGTCCATTGCTTGGAAATGATCAAAAAGCATCCGGCAAAAGCTGCTTCAGTTGGGTGGGTGGACTAACTCCTGATTATTTTTGGTACTTTCTCTTTCCAGCTGCTCTCAGCAAACAGCAGTCTAAAATCTATTTTTTTTTCCCTATGTAATAATTGGGAATGAGTTCAATCATCAAGACTTGTCTTCTCAAGGAAAGACAATTCAGTGGTTCTAGGGTTAGCAATTTGGTTTGATTCCCTGCTCTGGTACTGACTTCCTTATGAGCACCAATAAAATACAAGGTGCCACTGTGCCTAGCTTCTAGGTGTCTCATCTCTTGAAAGGATGTCCGACCAGAGAACCTAGACTTCCAAGCAATTTAAACACTTCAAAAACCTGTACCTTGATTGGGGAACCATAGAGAGCTAACCAACTAAGGAGTGTTTCTGACTTCCCTCACCCCCACTGGAGTCTGGATTCAATAGGAATATCTCCACCCACTAACTGGCAACAGCCACTGGAGGAAGATGAGACAGTGGCAGTGGTAAAGTGATTGCCTTTGACCTAATAATGTTGTTAAAGCGTTCTTTTTGGAAGCGTGCAATTGATTTCTAGCCCTTCCCTGGCCTGGAATGATTCAAGCCCACATTTTTCACCTCCCAATTACTGCTAGAAAAGACTATAACCCCTCTCATAACAGACTTATGGGCATTCTTGCTTTATCTCTCTCTGGTCCCTGAATTTCGTATTCCTTGCTTCATACTTTCTCAAGTTTCTGTATTTGGAGCTTAACTTAGTGCCGTATGCTCTAAGCACATGGGCTGGAATGGAACTTTTTGCTGGTCTGCCAAGTTTATGGACTTACATGGGGTTTAGTTGCATATCTGATTAGACTGGGCAGTTTCGACCATGTACAGAAAGTAGAACTGACTGTCAGATTGAAAAGGGAAGTGTCTTGTGTGTTAGGCAGTAACAATAGGACAATAATCCAAAAAAGTAAAAGACATCAAAATCCTTCTTTGAAACTGACCCGTAATCTCCCTGTGCCCTCAATTTCCTATCTTCAGTGTAAATACATTTATTTCACAGGGATGCTGTGTGGACAAATATATGAAGGACAGTGAGGCAGCTGGATATGGCAGTAATAGCCCTTAAAGCCTTACATCTGGTGTTTCCTGAATTCAGGATCTTCTCAGACAGTTGAAAGTCCTTAATCTGTGTGCCACCCCCACATTAAGATTCCAGTTCTGTAAAAAATACTTCAAGGAAGTTCCTTGCTGATGTCAGAGGCTTTTCTATGACCATACAGTTCCACTGACACATTTAAGTGCATAGTTTTAAGATCTGGAAAAAGACTCTGCGCTTACCTGAAGTTAGCCTTTATCTAACCTCAGCATAAACAATGCTCACTATCTACAGGAGCAGCCTGCCCTATAGGTTTTTGCACTTAATTAAGGCTCATTAGCTTGTTTCTCTAAGAACTTCATGCCTCCAACATTAGAAACCTGGAAAGTAACAGTTCCCAGCCTGTTTCATGCAGTATGCATTTCAACAGAGTACAGTCACCTTTCAAAACAGACAGACAGGCTGAAGAGTTCTTGTGCACTTACGCAATTCATGCACTTACTGGATAGGATGGATGGTAACCAATAGTTGTTATAATCAAAGAAAGAAGCAACAAGTTGGGAATAATTAGCCTGTTTCTGAATGGTCTAATTCCATATAAATGGAACGTAATGTACGGAGTTCATTGATCGTGGGCACAGGTTCACTGGGTAGCAGCTACTGATTTTCATGGGGGGATTTTTCTTGTGGGAACTTAGGAAAGGCCAGTTGTTTTTCATTAGGTACTAGGTTGGCTGAGATTTCTGTAGCTAACCTGTGCTAGCTATGAGATTTATGTCCACATGAGAAGTGTGACTCTGGGTTGTTCACATGCACATTCCAGTGTCCTCACGGCACTGTGGCTTGACCACACAACCTGCCAGGGGGGAAGGGAG
>JAGPOW010000304.1:81076813-81092865 GCA_030014935.1 Caiman crocodilus | reverse complement strand
AGGAGGAGCTGCCGGCACACAGGGAGACCAAGATGGTAGCTGCCCCACCCTTTGCCACTGGTTGGCTGAGATCTGCCTGTCGTGTGGCTCTGCTCCTCTTCACCAATCAATGATGAATGGTGTGGCCACATGATGACCAGCCCTTACAACCAATCAGTGGCAAGGGGCAAGGCCACTAGAGCCCCTCAGCCAATCAGAGGCATGGGAGGAGGGACAGTTACAATAAACCTTCAAAAATGGCACCTGGCTCAGTGATCTATCCATAAAATTGTCAGCTGCCTCCTCAAGTTGGGTAGATCCCTACCCATAGTTATAGTGGAATATGGGTAATTGCATTGGGTAACTACTAGCCATATGAAATCGATTGTGGGTTGGGTTGTAGGTATCTTGTTCTCAGTGGGATCATGAGGGAATTAAAACTCTCTGCCAGATTTACCCTCTTGAAATCAGTAAGGCACCTCCCTGGAGCTTTTTTCCAGGACTGGAGATTTAATGTGAGGTCGTAGACTCATAGAGCAGTAGGGCTGGAGGAGACCTCCAGAGGTCATCTAGTCCAACCCCCTGCCTGAGGCAGGATGATCCCTATCCAAACCATCCCATACAAACTTCTAAACTACATAGGACTACTGTCAACCCTGACACAACATAGACCTAATACCCTAACCTGCCACAGGTAAAGGAGGGGAACCATGGCAGCCAATGTCCTGCTTCTGTAAAATGTTGTCAATATACACTTAAGAGGTCCTGAATAGAGGACCATGACTCCTGGTACAAAGGAAGGCAAAATCCCTTACAGTCTATACCAATCTGACCCTGAGCTAAAATTCCTTCCTGACCCCAAATATGATGATTGGTCTGACTCTGAGAGGAGGGGCAAGACCCTCTAGCCAGATACCTTCAGCTTTGGTCCCAGCAGGAGCATTGGCACAGCCTAGTCAAAGCCTTCAGCCTTGGCTGTAGCCACCAACCAATGCCTCTGGGAAGGCTTAAAAACACTGTGACACATAGCAGAAAAGGAGGTGAAAGGACAACCAGCAAAGCCCAGAAGCATGGGAAATACCCATAGTAGAACAGGCATGGCTACACCTAGATCATCCCTGACCAATGGCTGTCCAACTTCTTCTTGAACACCTCCAGTGATGGCGCATCCACAACTTCCCTGGGCGGTTTGTTCCACTGCCTCACTGTTCTAACAATGAGAATGTTTTTCTGGATATCTAGTCTAAACTTACTTTGCTGCAACTTCCAGCCTCTGATCAGCATCCTTCTCTTTGCAGTAAGAGAGAAAAGGTGCTGTTTCTCTTCTTTATGGAAGCCCTTCAAGTGTTGTTATGTCAAGCACCACCATGTTCCCCCTTAAGCACCTTTTCTACAAGTTGACCATGCGTAGCTCCTTCAGCCTCTCCTCATATGACTTGCTTTTCAAGACCTCTATCATCTTCGATGCCTGCCTCTGGACCCTCTCTAACTTCTCCATGTCTTTTTTAAAATGTGGAGCCCAGAATTGCACACAGTGCTGCAGGTGAGGCTTAACCAGTGCTGAGTAGAGGCACTGTCACCTCCCGTGTCTTGTACCTAATGCTTTTATTGATACAGCCCAAAACTGCATTTGCCTTTTGTGCAGATGCATCACACTGCAGATTCGTATCGAGTCTGTGGTCTACCAAGACTCCCAAGTCCTTTTCCATATTGCTGCCATCCATCCAGCTCTCACCCATTTTATATCTGTTTTTGATTATTCCTCCTGAGGCGTAGCACCTTGCATTTGTTGCACTGGACTTCATCCTGTTAGCTCTAGCTCAGCTTCCCAATCTTTCTGAATTGTGCTTACAACCTCCAAAACATTTGCAGTCTTTTCCAGTTTTGTGTTGTCCATAAACTTGCTCAATAAGCTTTCTATGCCAGCATCTAAATCGTTAGTACACATAGCGACAAAGAATTCAATAGTAGAGTCCAGTATGTTCCTGCAGAGTAAAAACTGGAACTTTGTCACCTTTACGCTTCTTAACGATAGATAAAGAGGGCCTGGAGGCCTCTGTCATATACAGTATGTGTATTTTAAGTTAGAAATGTATAACTTCTCTAGCATAGGAGACAATTCTTACTTGAAATTATAGGCAAGTATTGTTACTAGTGAACTTGACACCACAAAATTTAAAGACTGAAGGGAATAATTGAGGGGAGAAATAATTCTAACTAGAATGTGTAAATATTTCCATGTTTAATATGTATGTAATAATATCACCCCAATGACTAACAAACACATTGGGAGAAATGTCATCTTTGTTACAAATTCAGCATTCCAGCCCCTTGAACAAGGTGTGAGCTCATAATAAACACATCTGAGAGTCAAGAAGTCCACAGGAAAGAGCATGGAGGACTAGACATTTTGCTCTTCCTAACATGTCTAAGGTTTAAAAATAGGAGCAGTTAAAACAAGTATGTAGTAACTTCTAAAGAAAAATTTTGTAATCTATTTTCACTAGAAGTATGAAGGAAAAGAAAACTTTTTTTTTTTAAATACTGTGTGGACAGCCTTTAATTTTTGCCATTTTGGGGAGAGGAGCCTGTTGCTGAGGCTCCTCTTCGAAGATGCAGCTGAGAACTAGAGGCTTACTGAAAGAAATTCATAAGACATTAAGGGTTTGATTTTTTTTTTTTTAAAGACTCTTAGGAAGAACTTAAGCTTCTTCATGTGTTCACTGGAGTCTGCATTTGGGAACAATGGTCTCTTCTTTACATACCTTCTGCTGCAAGTCAGAATTGTACTGTTTAGCTGCACCATGCTGCGTGTGGCTTCCCTGCTGAAAGAAAAAGCCATGCTACTCTCTTTGCCTCCCTCCTCAATAATTGATTCTGATCTTAAAAAGAAGACATTTGTTTGTATTGCTTGTCTGAGCAAAAGATAAGCTATCAGCTGTAAATGATATAGTGTGGCAAGTGGAGTTGTAGGAAAGAAGTCTATATAGAGGCTGCAATGGATTTGGGACAGAGGAGTGCAGTGGTGTGGGTGAACCACCTTCCAGTCAATCATGTCATAGGAGCAGTAGCCAGGGACTTTTTCTGAAGTGCCAGAAGCAAGTAAGAATCCCCACTCTCTTCTGCTCAATACCCAGGAGCATTTCCACCCACTGCTATTTCCAGCTGCCCTGGGAGGGTTAGGAGAAGCACTCCAAAGCTGCTCCTGTTCACTCCAGCTGGGCTCCATGTGGAGCCAGGAACAGCCAGGGACAGTGACAGTAGCAGGCAGGTCCGTCTTCCTTTCCCAGTCTCCTAGGAGTTCCCTGCCAGGCCAGGAGCAGGAGCACCACTGCTGCTGTCTCTAGTCAAGCCTGGTTCCACATGCAGCCCTGCCCCCAGGTCAGCTGGGGACATTGGCAGTGGCATCAGTGATGAGGGGGGCAAAGTAGAAATAGGAGGGGCAGGGAGGGATTGTGCTCCTGAACACAGGGGGGAAAATAGGGGGGAGGGAAGATTCCCATCTTCTTGAGGGACTTAAAGAAGTCCCCTGTTGTTGCTGCCTCGTAGCCTACCTGCCCTGGTGCATGTAGTGAGGGAGGCTGGGAGTTGGGGTGCAGCTACACTTGTAGCATAAATTGCTGCTCCCACAACCCCTCTTTCCAAAATCCTGAATCTGCATGCACAGAGACATATGACGTCTAGGAGTTGCTTGGCATCAACTTACATGTCTGTGCTGCAGGGATCATACCCAAAAGGTTGCTTCTGAAATCTCAGCATCTTTCTTCAGATCCCAGTTACACTGAAATGAAGAGGTTCTCTGATGTATCCATTCTGAAAATGTGGCTTCCAGCATATTATAGCATGTTAGCTTTGGGGAAAGGGATGGAGGGGATAGATCATCATTGCTGTTGAGAGTTTATGTCTGGATCCATTAATGAAAGAACAGTTTTCCACTTTTCTGTGCCCTGGCCCTCATTTAATGCATTCTTATGAAAGTTAATCTTTCAGATGGTTTAGGCTCTAGTTTGTTCTGCCTAAACTGCACAGGGGCAGCAATCTCAGAGACCACAGAAGCTCCCCTTGACTTTAGTGACTACAGGCATAGAGTTCTAAAATTCAAGTCACAAACACCATGCCTCTAAATTCTTGGGACAAAAGGTTCTTGTCTAGGACAAAGGGCAAAGATGCTTATCCACCTTTTGTGAAGCATTTTACAATTTTTAAATCTTAACTTGTAAAGTGTAGTGAAAGCTGCTCAGTATTATTAAATAAGCCATGAAGAAGTTAAAAAAATTGAAAATCTCTTCTAGTAAGACTACTTGACAGTAGACTTTGAATGTGTATCGATTCAAAGATCCTTGCAGGCACAAAAACAAAGCTCTTGTATTTAACATCTTGACACCTGAGTTCTTGTTACTATGATGCCAAGTCATTGATTGGGATTGCGTGACTCAGGAAAGCTTCCCTATTGATTACTGTAGCTGACAGCTAATCCTTGGCTCAAGAATTTGTCCATACCAGACTCTTCCTTCCCCATTCTGCCCCAGTGCCTGCTAAAGTTTCCCACAATTGTTTCTGTTGGTGCAGTTCCACTTGTCATTGTGATGTGAGAACCCAGCTCTCCCTTGCACTGCTCTTTGTTTAGTCATTTAGGCTAGGGACAGAAGTTACACATAACTAGTTTAAGTGATCAGAAACTGGTTTAGACCTGTAACAGAACATATGTTCAGTGCACATAAACCACTTGCAAAATGCCTGAAACCGGTTTGAGATGAACCTGGTTGAATGTAGTTTCAGATTTAACCGATTTTGCTCAAATTGGTTTATGCAATGTCTGTCCCAGACCCCTTCCTGGTTTAAGTTAAACCAGAGTCCCTCAGCATCCTGGCCTGCTCTCTGGTCTTGGCTCTCTGCTCCAGCGGAGCAGGGCTGGCCCTGCCTCTCTGCTCCGTAGCTGGAACAGGGACAGGCAGGCTCAGGGGCCTGGGCAAATGCTGGCCCCAGAAGCAATCAGAGAAGAGGTTTATTCCCCCCACCCTCTCCTGTCCCATCGGCATGGACCCGCATTTCTTCACTGGCTGCTCCGGCAGCAGGTGTGTGGCCAGTCCCAGCAGTAGCCTGGAGTGAACTGGTCAGGGAGGGGGTTTAATTCCCTCCTCCCTGTCCAACTGGCATGGACCCAAACCAGAGTCCATCAGATGCAGGGTCCATCAGGGGTGAGGGCATGGTCAAATACTGGCCAGCATGGTGCCCTGAGGCAGAGGAGGCAGGAAGCAGGGGTTACTTCCCCTCTGCCCCTGGGGGACTGCAGATGAGGTCTGCCTGCCCCAGCTGCTGCCGCCACCACCACCAATTGCTCCCTATGTGGGGTAAGTGGTGAGATAAGCCCCCTCCCTGCCACTCCACCAGATGCAAGAGAGAGTGGAGAATAATCCCCCTCACCTAACTGACTATGGCATGCCCCTGCTCTGCTGCTGGTGTGGGGGCAGGGCCCTTGAGAGGGGCAGCACCCCCTGTTGTGGTATCTGGGGACCATGCACCACAACTGGCAGGGGGCCACCAGCAGAGTGTCACAGCCGCTGCAGACTGGATGGGGTGAGCGGCAGCACCAGGACTCAGAGTGGTGGTTATAGCTAGTCCCCCAACATTGCTGCCACTCACCCTGCAGAATCTGTGGCAGCTTTCTGCACCCCGCAGCATGGCCTCCACTACCAGGAAGAGGCCCGTTGTCTGGGACACCATGAGATGGGCTGCAGCCTCCATTATGGTCATCCTCTCCCCCTTGCTGCTCCAGTGGTGGGGGTGTGGCCAGAGGGGTTACTCCCCCTTTTCTCTGGCATCTGGTGGATGGGGCAGGAGAGTTTTATCTTGTTGCTTGCCCTGTGCAGGGAGCAAATAGCGGTGGTGGCAGTTGGGGTGGTCCCCTGGGACCAGCTGTGGTCCCCTGGGAGCAGAGGAGGCAGGAAGGGAGATTATTCCCCCATCCCTGCTCCCTCTGCCTCGGGGCTATGTCGGCCAATGTATGGTCATGCCTTTGCCACTACAGAAGTGAGTGGGGAGCACCAGGCAGACCCTGACTCAGGTCCATGGGAGAGGGCAGAGGGAACTAAATCCCCTCACTGGACAGTTGACTTCAGGCTACTGCCAGGGCTGGCCATACCCCCCCCAGCACAGCTTCCCTGCAGTTGAGGACATGCTCTACCCCTCCCTAGCTTCTGGCTTGCGCAGCTGCAGGTAGATGCCTGCATTTCCTCGGTCTAGAGGGAATGTCTTTACTTTTGCAAATTGGTTCAATCTAGGCAAGTTAGACTAACCTGCAAAGACTGAATCAATTCAGGCTCCAGCTTTTTAACTGTCTGTCCCTAGCCTTACACAAATGCACAATGGGTATAAAATGTTGTAGAGTGAGAAGGACAGAATTCTGCTTGTGCTTTGCGTTAGTACCACTAGCTTCGCAAGGGAATACATAACTGGCTAAACAGTGGAAAATTAGGCTTGATACTCTCTAGAACTTCTCTGGGGTAAAGCTTGGGCCCATCTAATCCCTGAACGATCCCATCCTAAAATCCTTTCTATATAGGCAAGGGCCCAAGCTGTGGCTTGTTTGCTTTTGCGTCCATCTAAAGCCTCTCTCATCTTTAACCCTCTTCCTCTGGTCTCTCAGATGAAACAGCTTTGCCTTTTTTCATTTCAGTTGCTGACAGTTGAGGCTGTTACAGAGGGAGTGCTAATATATCTGGTGATGACCTGTAAGACTCCAATGGTGCTCCCAGATATCAGTAAGTGTCTGAGCTATGTAACACTGCCCAGGGTTATTGCAATTGTACCTGGGAAATGATCAACTTAATGCCACTGTGAAGCAGACATTACAAGTTAATGGCCTGTTCAATACAATGTGCCTTCCTCTGGCCCCATTGAACTCTTGCAAATGGCCTATTTAAAATGTGATTGGCAGGTCAGGCCATTCCACACTGGACTATAAATTTGTCTTAGTTGCAAGGTGTCAAGAAAAAACAGACAAAGCACAGGTATTTTTTTTTAGCTGTTGCTAGGTTTCAAAGCCTCTATCCAAGATCTCATCCTGCCTTTAACAACTGTACAACTCCTGTGAGAACATTCAGCATAATACAGCTTGGATCAAGAGAAATGTTTCCATTTTTTGAAAAGGTGAATTTTGTTTGCATTTAAACATTTCCCTTCTTTGTTTGCAGCCCAGACCTTGGAGCAAGTTGCTGCTGGAGTGGCAGAAAGGGCAAGAGTTTAAGGACAAAAGTCCTTCATCTTCCTTGTGAAGACAGAAGTGAAAAATAAACAAGAAGCCTAATTGGTAGCGGTAAATGAAATGTTTCAAGCTCAGTGAAAATGTAACTTCCTTCTTTAAAAAAAAAAGTCCAGTATCTTAAAAGAGCTGAAGGCACTTATTAACTTCCCCTTTGCCTTCCTTTACAATCACCAGTGCAAGGATTGAGTAAAACCTTGTATTGGCATCTGTAAGGAGTTTGGTGGATACTGACAGTGAATGGACTTCAGAGACAGCAGCCAATTACGTGTCTCGTTTTCATTACAAGAGCTTGCCGCTCTGCAGTTCTTTGCAACATCTTAGCCTCCAGACGTCAGGCCCAAGCTATCTGACATGACCTATGGGCATTTTAAATACCTTTTATCAGTCAACTGAACTGATTTTTCTTGCACTTTTCATCTCTGCCAAGTGACACCCAGCCTCACTTAACTTTCTCTGCACTGCTCTGGTTTAACCACTAGGTGTCATTGTGTCATGCTCTAGGGACCCAATAAGTACCAGTGCTGCTTAATGTAATGAGAATGTGCCATACAGATAGATCTGCTATAAACTGTTGGATTTTTTAAATATGAGATACATTCATACAGAAGGAATGTTATGTGAGGCTAGTTTCCACCTACTCCTTTCAGAGGTGTTTGGTTTCTGTAGTTAATTATGTCGCTAGTTTAACTGGAAGGTGGAAGGTACAAGATGCTGGTTTGACAGATCCTTCAAGTGTCCCTGTCTTAATCTGGATGAGCAACAGACATCACAGCATCTGCATTCATTTTGTTTTTAACCTCTTTTCTTGCAGTCTCCAATGGCGCAAGCTAATGGCAGATGTATTTGTGGTGTTGTAGCTTGGACATCAGAACACACTCCCAACATTTCATTGTCATATATTACTAAGCAAACAACATAATCTCTTGGTCATCCCTGACCTAAATTGGATTTAAGGAAGTGCCATCTGATTGCTGAGGTGAAAAGATCCATATCCCATGCACATTTATCCAGCCCCACCCACAGTTCCCAACTTATTTTTACTGAAAGCTTGATTGTGCACCTGTTTGTGGCAAGGATTGCTTTTTTTGATCTGTATTTGTTTTGTGCTGTGACCAGTACAAAGGAAAATAATAAGACAGTACCAGTAAAAAAGAATAATAAAGTAAGTGGGAAAGCTTCCATTTATTTCGTAATGGAGCAGGCATGTGATTCCAAAAACCAAACAAAAGCCATGTCTGTCCCCAATTCTGGTTGAATTAAAATTCATGCAAAAAGATGTGAATAAACAGGAAAAGTGAGGCATGCCTTGAGCATTCAGAAAGTTTCTGTAACAACTCTTTAAAACAGAAGGTAAATAGGGTTTCTACAAGGCCAGAACTTGTCATATATCTATAAAAAAAAAATTTGGTTGTCTCTCGTTCTCCAATCCATCACACTGAGTGACTTAATTTAGCAAATCTCTGAAGGGGAAAAGTGTCAAGATAATTTAAAAAAAACATGTTTAAAAATAGGTCCATCCCTGTATTACTAACAGCCTCATAGATCATTAAAACTCAAAGAACTCTTTATAATATCATCAAGTTATCCTTATTTATCTGATGGTTTTTTCTTTTCACTTTCTAGGCCATGGACAGTGCCTTTTCATTGGGAGTTTATATGTACATACATAGACATACATATTTTTAAAAGTTTCATTTTCAAGAATTAGCATCAATACAGTTGTATTTC
This sequence comes from Caiman crocodilus, assembly GCA_030014935.1. Lineage (NCBI taxonomy): Eukaryota > Metazoa > Chordata > Crocodylia > Alligatoridae > Caiman > Caiman crocodilus. Next base: position 81,083,894 of record JAGPOW010000304.1, on the reverse strand, counting down.
TCCATTTGTCACTTCAAGATCAACTGCCGGCTAATGTGAGTTATGAAGAAACTTTTGCTTTGGGCTTGTGATTTACCTTTTCTGTCCCTGCCTTCTGTGCTGTATTGTATACTTTCCTCTAAAACAGGGCTGCCCAACTTCATGGCAGCTGGGGACCACATGCCCCATGGGCTCCATAAGAGGAGGCCACATGCTGCAGGGTCCACACCGTCATGGACCATAGATGCCTGGATGCTCCCTATCTCTTGTTGCACCAGACACACAGATACTTCCCCCCCTTCCCGCTCCCGCACTGTACATGTGGGCACTGGAGCACCTTCAGCTCCCTGGGTGTGGGCTCCTCCGCTGCACTGTGCCAATGCCCCATTGCATAGGCTTTCCTGGCACTGTGGGTTGCGTTTTTCTGCTCTGTCCCACTTCCTGGAGTGGCACAGGAAGCAGAAACCAGAGGGAGGGGACTCTAAAGTCACTCACTGCTGCTACTGTACCTGGAGTGATGTGGGGAACAGCAGCTGGGTGGGAGCCTAGGGACTGCAAACCAAATTCTAAGGGCTGTGAAAGTAACAGCTCTCCTCTAAAGCATCTGGTAATACTGAGGACTGTCAGAGTCAGACTGATGAACTATGTGGACCAGTGGTCTGTTCTGCAATGGTAGTTTCTCTTATCCAATTATACTGGGGCAACTTGGGGAGTTCAGAGCTGTGCATCTTCTATAGCCAAGCCATTTATGTATGTGATACAATGGTATAACACAACAGGAGAACTAAAATGAAGCCTTCTCTAAGTCAGCATGAAGCTGCAGCCTGACTTTGCTATTACTTACATTTCAGCATATTTTATACCCTTACCTCATGGGATTTCCACAGTTGGCACCAAGCACGCTTTCTGAGCCAGTTCAGTCTGGGATGGTATTTTTATCTGCATATTTCTGGTTAGCTCAGAACACTGGAAATTAATTAATGTTATTAAGACCTCAGACTGAGTATGCCTGAAACATTAGGCAACAAACAAATCAGATCCATCTAAATCTCTGTTGGCCTTCTAGCAATAGTACAAGGATGGAATATGATACCATGTGAAACAATTAATTATCTTCTAAAGGAAGCTGTTCAAGCAGAGTACACAAGATGCATGAATACATACTTCTTTTCCCCACCCCCTAGTCTGCATGGTCCATTACATAGTAAATGAAGCACGTGTAATAGAAATTAATACCACAGCGTTTTCTCCAGAAGAGGTACCTATAACCACTGTGTATGAATTAATTATCTACCACACCTCCCATTCCCAAAACAGTGGTTTGGATGTGAATGTCATGAGCTTTATTTGAACACACTGGGCACATCTACACAAGATGCTAACTGCGCAGTAGCCTAATAACACTGCACAGTAGCATGCCAGGCAAAAAACGTGCTAATACACCACTGTTCCATAGTATTAGGCTACCACACAGTAAGCGTCCCTAAATAACCATGTGCTGGCACTACTGCTCAGTAGCACGTTACTGTGCATCATGGGTGACTGGTGCCTCCTGAGTCAGTGGCGGGGCACCCACAGGCACTGCTGGCAGTGTTGGCGGCAGCCCTATCAGAAGGGGCACGTGCCCTCACCCCCGTGCCCTCCCTATGTGTCGCCTATGCTGCACATTGATTTAGTACTTAGTTAACCAAATACTAAACTTAATGTGCAGTAACTACAGCACATTAGTGAATGTGTACACATGCCCACTGAGGCCCTGAACCCATTTTTCTTCTGCACAAGTTTTGCTTGCCTTAGGGGAATGGAGGTTGGAGTTTACAGTGACTCCTCTGCTACAGGAGGTACTCAAACGGAATATGCCAGCAACACTTTGAGCAGAAGGATGTCTTGAAGGATGGGCCAATCAGTACTGTCTTCTTTAGGAAGGTTAAAGTGTAGTGTGATCGGGTAAGGGTTTCAGTAATTAGCCTTTGAAACATTCATCTGGGTTGGATATTGTTACACACAGAGCCATCCCTAGGGGGGTGTAAATTGGGGTGACCGTCCTAGGCCCTGCAGTTTGGGGGGCCCTGCAGAGATGGGCAGAGCATCCGCGGGAACTCCATGCTGCTGCCAGCTTTGCATTTGGCTGCTTAACCCCAACCCCTCCCCACCAAATCCGCCATCAGCTTCCTCGCGTCCGCAGGTGGGGCCCCACACCCTGCTTGGTTGCCTCTGGTTATACAAACAAGAAAAGAGGTACAGAGAAATGAAATGACTTTCTCAAAGACAGAGAAAGTTGTTGGCATTGCTGGGAATAAAACTCCAATGCTTTTTCTCCCAGGCCTGTGTCTTTTAAACTCTAAAACCTATGATTTTGAGAAACAAGTTCAACTCTAGATTAGGACAGGAATTAAATGGTCTATGGTAGATATCAGCAGTATTTTGCAGTGGAGGAGCTTGCCATGTTATCTGAGCTTGGTTCTGATGGATCTGATAGATCTGATTTGAGCTTAGCCCACACTGCTACCATGGCAGCTGGAGCCAGAGCCACCAGTCATCGATCCCTCAGGCAGTGCTTCCCTTCACTACCTGGGCAAGGCCTCCAGTCTGCCTAGGTGGTTTCCGCTGTTTATTTTGCTGCCTCCTATATTGAGCAATTAGAAATCAACTAGATCCCAAGAAAAATTAAATGGTAGTAGGCAAGACTCTGACCTTCTGATGCTGTCTGAGCCATGTGGGACCCAGTGTTGTAACAGCTGCAGATATGGAGGACCAAGAATGAGATGCATACATGGGATAGTGGGGAGAAAGAGCTCTATTGGAAGTGGGGACTTTGGGAAACGAGTGATGTGCATTGGTAGGACTGTGTAATGTCCAGGACGAATATCACAAGGAGTGCTTTCATCTCTGTTTGTGGCTATGATTGATGCTCATTTTCTTTGGCTTGAATTAGTTTAGAGCCATTGACTACATTGGGGTTAGCTCAGTTTAAATGATAAAATACCAAACTGCCCTCACAAGAGTTTATGGCTGATGGGCCTTTGCAGTCCTTTTCAGTTAGGAGACTTACTGAGCAAAAAGGACAAAAAGCATTTACAGAAGATTTGACTTCTAATCCTGATGCCTAAGAAATACATGCACATGTATCTTGATCTATCAGTTTGATTCTCTGACTTGCGCACGGAGCACCTAAGCAATGGCACACTTGTTTTTTTTCCTCTGGCTGGCACATCAGGCAAACAAGCAGACTTCGTTCCCAGTTTTCACAAAGGGAGCATTATACAATGAGTGCAGACACAAGTCATTGTTCAGCAGTGGGAATCACACCTCATGGTACCAGAGCTTGAATCAAAAGGGGGAATGGCACAGCATTAAAAATGGTATTCTTAGCTACAGAATTTGTCTCTATACCATAAAAAAGTTTCAGTTTGTTAATGCCCTTCATCATCATTATCCAACCTAGAAGATTTAAACATAATTCAGAGATAGAGCCATCACCTGCCTCTACTCTAAGATATTCAGGACAGTTATCATGAGTATGCCTTATTTCACATTGCAGCAGCAAAACTCTCTATCGTACTGTAAATTTTTGTCAGCTAACAGTTGCTGATAATGCTATATCTCTGGAACATATAAAGTGGTTAATTGTGTCTTAAGTGATAACCTGGCTACATGTTCAGTCAAGTAACGGTGTGATAAAACAAGGAGCAAGCTACAAAGTTATTACACAAAATATGCATATTTTGTGACGGGTTCCTTGGTTCCTAATCCATCTTTAACTGAACATGGAGCCAGTGCCCAGCCTTTGGAGCATACAGCTATAAGCTAACTTTTAAGACTTTTGGGTTCTCCAGAGGCTTCGAGGCCCCTCTAATGATTGGGGCTCACAGCCAGGGACTGCACCCAGATAACTGGGGCTTCCAGCCAAGGGAGGGCATGGTGCATTCCCCCAGTTCTTGAACAACCTTACTTCTTGATGGCACAAGGGAAGCCCAGGATCAGTCTCCCCTGCACTGACAATATGGGGCAAAAGTATCTGATGCAGGATCATACAATTGTGCCTTCTGTCAAGGAGGGAAGCAGGATTGTTGGGATCCCAAATTGGATCCCATCGTGCCTTTACTTTAACATCTGTCAGGAGCCCAAGACAATCTTTCTCAGACCTGATCATAAGAACCAGGCACAGTATAGTAAAGAATAGCAGTGGGATGGGATAAGAGAATTTCCCAGGAGTAACAGACACCCAACTAGCAGAAGAAAAGAAGCTGATTACTGGGAGATCAAGGCCTATCAAAAGGGAGAAAGATCATTCTTACCTTTCATGTATGGAAACAATTCAGGAATCAAATAAATATAATGTCTATAAAACCAATATCAGTGTTTAGTCCTTGGCTTTTAGTGTCCAGTCAGCTTTTGAATTTTTGTTCCCAAGTTCACCTTTTAAAAGTGTTAGGTAGATTTCCCTTGAACATGAGGATAGTGAGGTCAGAGTAGTTGTTCCATAAGAAATGTTCTCTTAACGGTGTGCATGTGTCTCCATCTTTTATATTTTTTTCTTTGAGAATTCATTCTGGTGTATAGTTACTCTTTAATTTTACCCACGTGGTTGCCATAAGCGGACTTGTTGTATTAGATCAGGTATATCACATTTTGGGAAAGGCATGTATAGAAATCATAGTATGTTCCAAAACAACATTGCATCTTGCATAATTCCTGAGCCATCTCAACTATAACATCACACACTACTACAACATTGTCATGTCCGTCCAGGTCTTACAGCTGCCAAGATAGCTATATCATTGGAGCACACCTACTTTGGGATTACACCAGTGGCAATGGACTAGCTTCAGGGCTTGTTTGTATTTTGGGGATGTAGTTTTAATTCTAGAAACAGAAAAGCTAGTTTTTGCCAGTTCTCATCAGATTTGCATGTGGACACATCCAAGCCTGTTATGACAAAAGACAACTCTGGGCATGTTTACGTGAGATGCTAAGGCTAGGGAGAGATGTTCAAAAAGCCTGAGCCTGAATTGATTCAATCTTTGCAGGTTAGTCTAACCTGGCTAGGCTAAAGCAGTTTGTAACCTCATGGACATCCCAGAAATGCAGGCTCAGGCTAGAAACTGGGGGCATGCTAGAGCAACCGTCCTTTCCCTCACATAGTGCTGAGCTGAGGGGGGTGTGCTCAAGCTTGTCAGGATGCTCTGGTTAGGGAGGGTTTCCCCATCTTCTGACCATCCCAGCAAGAAATTGATAACAGTGTTTATCACCCCTAACTCAGTGCTTATCACCCCATTAAGAAAACAACAGAGAGCTATGACCTGTTGATTCTCCCTTTGTCCTGTCTGCTATAGCATGGACCATAGCCAGCATGTGATCTACTAGCTTAAACACAGACACCTCTCAGCACTGCAGAGGGGAAGGGTTAATTCCTGCTTAGCAGGGAGTAGTGAAAGGGTGGGAGAGCAGCTGCCTGAGTTGCAGCCAGGGAGCAGAGGGGTGGGGCCAACCCTGCTGTGGAGCAGAGAGCCCTGTCCAGCCCAGACAGCATGCCAGGATGCTGGGGGAGTCTGATGTAACTAGCAAGGGCTCTGGGACAGACATTAACCAGTTGCATTAACCAGTTTGACCCAAATCAGTTAAGTCTGATACTGCATTCAACAAGGTTTATCTCAAACCAGTTTCAGTCATTTTCAAACTGGCTCATGTGCACTGAACATCTGCTCTGTTAGAGGTTTAAACCAGTTTCTAATCACTTAAACCAGTTTATGTGTAATGTTTGTACCTAGCCTAAATACGCAGTTAGCGTGTCATGGCAAAAGCCGTGCTAATGTGCAGTAGAATGAACCTACAGCACAAAAGCATCACTAAAAAGGCACGCATTGACTGAGTTACTACCTGTTATTACTGGTACTAAACTTAATGCCAGTAACTACGGCACATTAATACACATGTAGATGCACCCTCTGTCAACAAATCTCTGTAGTGCCTTGTATTTCTCCTTTGTCTCTTGATGCAGTACTACAAGGGAAGACCACAGGCTACATCCTCACCTTGTGGTGTTGAGTCATTAAAAGACAATGCAATGTTGTGATATAATGTCGTTATGCAGTGACACAAACATGGTAGTGCCACGCTATGGTTATTATTCTATTTCCCAAGAGCATAAACTACAGCAAAGCATATTTAAATCAAATCTCAGAAAACGTTTCCTGACTGTAAGAAGAGCAGAACAATGAAACAAACATCTTGTGGTTATCGTGGAATTTTTTTCATTGCTGGTTTTTAAGAATCACCTGTCTGGTATGATTTAGGAGCAGTGAATCTTACATTTGTGCAGGGGTTGGACGAGATGATCCTTGGTTCCCTCCAATCTTATATTTCTAAAAAACTTAAATTAGCTTAAAAAGCTTAAATTAAGATGTCCACAGACTTTTTGTGTTAAGTCATCTCTGTCATCGGTTGTGTTGGGTTTAAAAAAACAATTCAAAATTTGTTGTATCTTTGAATGCAGCCTACCAAAGTTTCTGTGGTACTTTTAGTGTGGGTATAGTTTCTTTGTTCTGAAAAAAATCCCAAAAAGTAAAAATCCTAAGTCTATGAGAGCTGCTCTCCTTAAACCTGATGACTGTGTCAATATATTATGTGAAAGAACTGCACAATTTAGTGGACTGAGCCTGGGGTGAAATATCAGAAACTCTTAATCTGAACACCTCACAAAGACACTCTCATGGACCCAGAGGGACTGATTTCCACCTCCATCTTCCTCTGGGCAAAAATGAAATTTATTTCCTACCTACAGGGACTTTTAATCTTTAATTTTCTCTAAGCCTGATGAAGGGCCTTTGAGCCCAAAACCTTGCAGAAAGGATATTTTTTTTGCAGTGTCCTATTGGTCTAATAAAAGGTATAATTTCCAAACTAGGAGTTCTAGATGTTTGTATATAAGTGACAAACTTATAAATATTTCACACATTAGTGACATGCAACCTCTTCTGAAATTGAACTTATCAGCACGTAGAGGTTGTGGCAGAAATGCCACCATGGGTGCCCCTCTCCAGAAACCTCTCCCTGTGCCAGCCTGAGAGGCTGCTGGTGAATCCCTCAGGGCAGGGATCTC
>JAGPOW010000304.1:80959733-81076713 GCA_030014935.1 Caiman crocodilus | reverse complement strand
CCAAGGTGCACAGGGCCAGAAGTGAGTCCAGAGCCTTGGATGGTGGCAGCGGAAACCCCAGGCTAGCGGGTGTGCTCCAGGGAAGGGGTCGGCCGGACATGAGGCACCCCAGGGAGGCACGCAGAGCCTGGAAGGTGGTCGGGCGCAGGGAGGTGGGCGGCTCAAAACGGGAGCGCCCCCTACTGGCCCGCCACAGAGGTAACTGTGCAATTGTGTGTAAGATGAGAAGCAAAGAATAATGCCCTATCCAAAAAGAATAAGGAGTATAACAGTCTAAACTGGAATTTGGCCAGTTTGTCAGCATTATGAAAAAGAGGTGCCAATATGCCTTTACAGAGTTGAGATGCTGTTTTTTATAATTGTTTGAAAAATAGATTATCTAAAAAATCTCATTAAAAATAGGGAAGAAAGCATCTACTAGTGAGAGGTCTCTCAAGTGGGAAAGGAGATGATCATATTGTCTTTGATATTTTGCTTTTATGGCTCTCCATAAGAAACAAACGATCATTTAACATAGTGGTCAACATAAGGTCTTTACATTAACAGGTAAAAGGTTAGTGTGGAGGAAGTGGCCTGTTAATGGATCACAGAGAAATATGCGGCATATTGAAGCAAGGAAGGCTTTTCTTTGCTGCAGCAGAAGTTCAGATGCATAATTCTTCAAGGCTCAATGTCAATTCTGGTTTGATTCAACCCAGGAAGGCAAAGCCTGTAATTAAAAAAAAAAACTTTCCTTCCTGGAACAGGAAATGTAAAAATAGGGACAGTGGGAGGTAAGAATAAAACTACTTTTTATCTCAAGACTACTTCTTTTTTGAAAGAAAAAGATTTCAAATGTCAATGCTCTCCATGTGAAAGCATTGTGAACTAATCATTTTCAGATATAAACATGCTCATTTGTTCCTTTTTAAGTGCCATATGGGGAAGAGATTAGGGCATACAGAGCCTTCATCCAAACTGATTTCCAAGGCAGTTGCAACATGTGATCGAGAACAAGAGACTTGGGTTTGGACTCTAGCTTTGAGCCTGACACACTCTCACTCTCTCTGGCTTCTAAATTTTGTGTTGTCTGACCTGTGGCTCATTTTCACTTGCAAATCCAGTTTGCTTTGACAGCACCAATAAGAACTTTCAAAGTCAAAACTCAATTATCTCAAAGTTGTCCTCTGATTTTTTGGGTGCCAGTTTGAGAGGTAGGCCTTAGCCTTTCGATCCTTGCTGGCCCATCTCTAGAAAGGTCAGGAAAGATAATGTAAACTGCCATAAGTCCAAAACTTTCCAGAATAAGTTTGTAATGCATTTATTTTTATATGTGTATGTATATGTGCGTAACAGGGGTGGGCAATTATTCTGGCTGGTGGGCTACTTAACGAGTTTTGGTGAGCTGTCAAGGGCTGCACACAATCTTTCAGAAGATAGCATTTTAACAAATTACAGATAAAAAAACAAAATCGTATACTAAAAATCAAACATCTAATATAATATACTTTAATTTTATTTAAAAAATAATGCTTGTCCTGATCTATGATTTTTTGAGTAGTGTACGTGGAGGTGATTGGTAGGGCTGCATGAAACAGAATCGTTCCGCTTTGACTTCTGTTCGGATGGGACAGTGTTTCATTTCAAGTTTTGTTTATTTTCGAAAGCATGGTTCCATTTGGTTTCGTCAAAACTGTTTTGCTGTTTTAATGCTGTTTCAACATTTTGGCCACCCAGTGCCGGGAAGATTGGTGCTGCCACTGGCCCCAGCCGGCAGCACTAGCTCCCTGTCATCCAGCAGGCAAATTGGGGGCCCATACCCCAGGTGGAGTCTAGCAGAGCCCCACAGCCTTCCCCAAATCATTCCTGGATCACAGGAAGTCGGTACTGCTGGTGGCAGATTGGGGACCCCTTGCATCCCCAGGAGGAGTCGGCAGAGCCCTGCAGACCTCCTGGGGGCATGGGAGCTCCAATCAGCCTGCCAGATTGCAGGAGGCTGCTCCTGCCACCTGGGATGGCGCTGGGTGCAGCCCGCACCCAGCACTGGGAAGATTGGTGCTGCTGCTGGCCCCAGCCAACAGCACCAGCCTCCTGTCATCTGGTAGGCAGATCAGGGCATGCATCCCCAGGAGGAGTCTAACACAGCCCCGCAGCTCTCCCAGGGGTGCAGGCAGCTCCCGATCTGCCTGCTGGATGGCAGGAGGCTGCTGCTGCTGGCTGGGACAAGCGCTGAAGCCAAGTAAGCCTGGCTTTGAAACTCAAAACTTTTTGAATGTTTCAAAATGTTTCAAATGCCCTTGTTTCATTTTGAAGCTGTTTCAAAGGCTTTTAATTTTGATTTCGCTGTTTTGAGCTCAAAACGCATCGAAACAGGTTTGAAACAAAACACCATGGGAAATTTCGCACAACCCTCGTGACTGGATAATAGCTCAAAATAAAGTCTTACTTGTGTATATTGTGCGTGTGGAGGGGTGTACATGCATCTGGACCTAGGGCATGCTAGGTCTGGGAGCCAGCCAGGGGTGGGAGGAAGGAAAGGGGGCAGGGGCCACATGCAGCAAAGTTTGCCCAGCCAGTGTGGTGCAGTCCACTCTTGCACCCCATCTGGCCCATGGCTGTCCCTGCAGCACTCTGCATGGGGCTGAGCTCTGCCCGCTCCCACTCAGGTCAGCCCACACCATGCTCCCACCCACACCCTCCAGTGGCCCCAGCCCCAGCCAGCACGTATAGCTTTCCACTCAGCTGTTCTTTGTGCTGCTGCAGCTGCCTGGGTACTGCTCAGGTTACACTACTCCCAGCAGATCCTCCTCCTCCTGCCCCTCTGTGCTGCTGCTCCAGGCAGTAGGTAGTGTAGAGAAGTGGGGGCAGTAGCTGTGGGGATGTGTACCAGGCCCCACATACTCAGCCAGGTGGGCGTGAAGCTGCAGCCGGGTGGTTCCTCCCTCAGTGCACAGGGCTCCAGTTCCAGCTCCCAAATGGGTGGAAGATGGCTGGGAGCTGGACCTGGAGTCCCACGTGCTGGGACAGGAGCTACTTGGGACAGAGCCGCGCTAGGAGCAGCCCTGCCTGGCTGTACACGTTGGCCAAGGCTAGGACTTTTGGCAGGTGTGGGCAAGAGCGTGATGCAGGCTGCCTCAGGTAGGAGTGGGCAGGATTAGCCCCATGTGGAGTGCTGCAGGGGCAACCGTGGGCTCCAGATACAATCAATTGGCAGGCTGGATCTGGCCACAAGCCATATTTTGCCCACTTCTGGTGTATCACTTCTCAGCCCCTTGAAGGCTCAGATCAAGTATAGTATAGTATATATGTGGGGGGTAGGGTTTGTCTTCTGCAGGACAAGTCCTAGAATTCTCCCTTTTTGTATAAATGCTCCTTGCAAAACACTTCTCCAAGACTGGTAAATGCAAATGGATGCCGAACAAGTAGCCTCTGCATTGTTTCTTGTGGGGCAAGAAGAGATCAAACCTTTTAGGCTGACCCCTGTGGGTGGCAGTGTTTGTTGTTGTTAGCCATGAAGACCCAGGGATAGGAGAGAAGTAAGACTTGTGAAGTGAGGTAATATCTTACATTGGACCGAGTTGCATAGTTGGCAGAGATGTCAGACAAGCTCTCAGGCATCAAGTACTCTGTATCGGGTTTGGAAAAGAAGCAGTTGTGATGCAAGGTAAGTATGAATTAGTACAGTTGCTTAAGTTTAACCTGCTTTTGTTAATGGATTTGATCACTGGAACTGAGCAATTATAACCAAGGAGCAAAGAAACATTAGTAGAGAAAGGTGTTAAAGGTAAGTTAAAATGAATCGTAAAACAAATATGTCTAAGCCCATTGTATTTAGGCTCCAGCAGTTATGAATTTCTGTTCCCAGGCCTGCGTATTGTGTGTTTCCTTTAAGGGCAAAGACTGAGAGGTCAGGGTTGGAGTAGTTATTTTGAAAAAAGTACAATTCTGCTGGAGACAGAGTATTTGTGTCCTTTAACATTTTTTCTGTGGGCAGTGACAGGGTTAAGAAGAGGGTCAGTGATACATGGGCAGCATGGAGGACAACAATTTTTGCACAGGTCCGTTCTCCCCAATATACTGAGGCCACCTCGCTTCCTGCCCCTGCAGCCTGAAACTTTTTAAGAACAGTGTTAACTATATATGTGATCTATATGATAGGCTGCAACAGAGCCAGTGCCCTTGGACTAAGGGTCAGGATACAGGAGGACTCCATTATGACTTGGGTTTCCTGGAGGGAAGTCTAGTCAGAGAGTGGCTTGCATTCTCCCCAAGCTATTGTTCAGTCAAACTTGGACCCTGGCCTTTTCTGTTTATTTATCCAGACTGGCCATCTTCTTGCATGCTACTCCTTGTGTACACAGTAAACAGAGGCAACTCTTTGCAGCTGTAATAAATGCACTACAGCTATGAGTTTCCTCTTCTTCCTGGCGTAATCTAGTACTCCCACTTCTTTCTGTACTATTTTTCCTTTTTGCCAGGCTCATACAAGAACTTACGTGTCTACATGGTTTTATTCCCTGTCTACACAGCTATGTAGTGGAAGTTTTGCCAGTAGAAAACCTGTCCTTAAGTAAAAATGTTTTTTGTTGTTGGTCAAAGACCTATTTTTATTTTCTCCTAACTTTTTTAAAGAATCTCCTTTGTGGGCTGGAATTTTCCATGCTTGCCTCTCTGCTATTGTGCTTGTGTATGCTTTTTCTATGCATAAGAAAAGTTACAGGAAGATCTTTTGGTTGTTTCAGACATGTGGTGGGGGGGAAAGGCTGATATAAATCAGTATTATAAAATAGCATAATAGCTAGCAGGGAGTTTATGCCTTAAGAGCCCAGCGTGTAGTAAAATTCAAGAACTGGCCCATTTTCTCCAAGCTAAATTTAAACAAACAGCAGTAATAAAAAGCCTGGCTGGCATTTGGTGCCTTGCAGATAATTTTAAATGGTCTGAACTTTGCAATGCAAACTTTGTAAGGAAATGTGAGCGTGTGTGTATTTCTCAAACTATAGAAAACAAAGCTGGAGAAATGAGAGAAGATATACCCATACTGACTGCAGAGAAAGTGTAAGTATAGTGAGATCAGTGGCTTTAGTACTTATAGGAAAAGCAGTGAAGGTGCAAAGGCACCAGCTTTTCTTGTCGAACAACCCAAAGGCAAGCCTGCTAGGGGACCTGGGGATGTACTTGGATCACTAATCCATGCTGCTACATCTTCAGTTTTACTGTTCCCATGCTAGCTAGATTAAAGCTAGTGCAGTTGTACATATCCATGCTTTTGTCAGACTTTGCAGTTGAGAAATATAGACACAAACATCTGAAAATAAATACCCTAGTGTGCCGATGTGGCCAGTTCTTGTGCATATGGAACTCAAAAAGCATCCAAAATTAGGTAGCAAAAAACTACACATTGCTGTTATGCTTGTGGGGAACTGCACTTTTAAGAGGTTCTAGGAATCATTTGCTATTATTATGTAAAGCCTTTTGTTAAACAGTGCTGATTAGCTAGAAATTAGCTGCTGAAGGAAGTAGAACTCTGTCAGACTTTGGCTCCGAGTGATCGCTGAACCACACATGGAACCAAGAGTAAAATGAACTAGGAAAATAACACACCCATACTTTAACTCTCTGGAGAGGTATGGAGGACTGGGTAAGATTTAAATAGGGATACGCTGTCTCTGGAAGTGATGGTGTCAGCAAAAAGGAAGACAATTGGACAGCCCCATTTCCTGGTAACACTTGGTTCTGAAACACTTAGGCTAGAGGCAGACTTTACACATAAACTGGCTTAAGTGATCAAAAACTGGTTTAAACCTGTAACAGAGCAGATGTTCAGTGCATATGAACCAGTTTGAAAATGGCTGAAACCGGTTTGAGATAAACCTGGTTGAATGTAGTATCAGACTTAACTGATTTGGCTCAAAACGGTTTAAACCATGCCTGTCCCAGACCCCCTGCTGGTTTAAGATAAACCAGACTCCCCCAGCTTCCCAGCATGCTGTCTGGGCTTGGCAGGACTCTCTGCTCCACAGCAGGGCTGGCCCCTCCCCTCTACTCCCTGCCTGCAGCTCCGGCAGAGACTTACAGGCACAGCAGAGTCTGTCTGGCTTTCCCCCTCCCCTCACCACTCCCAGCTAAGCAGGGTTCCCCCGTCCCCTCTGGTTTGCACAGACACTTTGGCATTAGCTAGAAGGCCACATGCTGGCTACGGTCTGTGCTGTGGCAGACAGCAGTGTTGACTTAGAGTAGTGGTGTACCGTGGATCTCTGGTGCCCGGGGGCCAATGTTTGCATTTGCACCCTCGCCCCACCCCAGGACAACCCAAGCAGGGTACAGGATCCAGGGCAAATCAGCCTGTGCAGGGTCCTCTCTCCCATCCCATGGCACTTCCACAGGGAAGATAACAGCGTGGCACACCAGATGCCGGGGGAGGGGCAGCAGCCAGAATTTCCAGCCAGAACAGCTAAAGGAACATACAACCCACTGGGTGGGTTGACTACACACCAAATGCAGGAGGTGCTAAAGCCTCTCCAGCCAGCACCCCCCTCCAGGCCGATGCCTGGGAGCCATGGCCCCCTTTGTCCCCCCCATTGGTACACCACTGGCTTAGGGCTTTTTGGAGCTAATCAACAGCTCAACTGGTAATGTCCTTCCATTCCATCTGTGTTTAAGAAGAGCTTAAACTAATGAAAGAGGCTGCTTGTTTTCTGATGTAATAATAAATGTTGATAACCGAGCTGATAAGTGCTCTGTTATCAACTGGGGGGAACCCCTCCATAATCCTTTTGGGGCTTGGCCACTCCCCCACAGCTCAGCCCCATGGAAGGGAAGGAAGGGCTGCTCTAGTGCCCCTGGCTTCTAGCCTGAGCCACTGCAAGCGTGTGCCTGCATGTCTAGGATGTTTGTTTAGTTGCAAAGTGATTTAGCCTAGCCAGGTTAGACTAATCTACAAAGATTGAATCAATTCAAACTCAGGCTTTTTGAATATTTGTCCCTAGCCTTTATAATTTATATGATTTTGGGTTAACTCAAGCTGAGGGGGAAGATTGTGAAAATTAAAAAAAAAAATCAATTGCTGGACCCTGCAGACTCCAGGTTCAGACTGAAAATCATGAAAGGTGGAGTATGGACAGTGCTCTGACACGGCTGTGACATGATAGTGAATCCAAAATACTGCATGGAGACTTGGAGAGCTGTGGCAGAGAAAAATGCAGAATTCAGTCAGAGGCCCCAGAAAACAGACCCTTATGTAGTAAACAACATAATAAATAGCAGTGCCTGGTATCTGGAAAAAAGATGCAAGCCCAAGCAAATTGTGCATAGCATGGACAAGCAGGATGACAAAAGCACTAGTTATAAGGAGTTCTTCCTAGGAACAATGTATAGTAACAGTGTTACTATAGAAGATAATTGGGCTGAAAAGAAATGGGTATTTATTAATTCTAAATTAAACCCTAGTACACAAACTTGAGTAAAGAGGCAAGATTCAGGGACTACAGTAGTAAATTTATCCCCATTCTAAGAATAGGAGAACTAAACCAGTAAATAAATCAGAAAAGATACAATTTACAACAGTACCAGGGAACAAAATTATCCATTGCAGAGTCAAAAACCTGTCTGGGTTTAAGTCTGATCAAGAATATGCATTCATGGTAGGAATATGGTACCAAAACAACTGAGGGAGATTCAGGACATCTTCTCCCTCAGGTGCTACTTGTACCATAGTACAGGAGAGAGTTTTCGGGTTGATGGCATATGAAATACCAACATAAGTTTATTTATGTAGGCTGGAAAAATGAGGTACTTCTAGACTATTAGTAGGATGTATCAAAGCTGTTCTCTCTGGCACAGTAAGGTCTAACTAGAGGCCACAGTTTTGTGAGCATGAGTTTAACAGTATGTACTGAAGTTTGGGTTTAGATATGCAACAATATTAAAGCACCTACTAAAAAGAGTGTGGACTCAGAGTGAGCAATATTTAACACACACTTAGTAGTTTCTCCTCTAAGTACCCAATACATGTATGTAGGGCTGTCCCAATGTGGGGCGACCACCCTGGGCCCCACGCTTTGGGGGGCCCCGCAGACCGTGCTGTACAGGCCCTGCCATGGCCGCTGCACTCTGGCTGCTCGTCACCCCCCAGCCTCACACAGGCCCTGCACACCCCAACGGATGGCTCTGCATGTATGTAACAAAGCCATGCCAATACTGTAGCTGGTGAATTTGCATACTTTACCAGATAAAAATGTTAGATAAATAGCCTCTGCACTTCATCTCTGCAGATTGTAAGCCCTTCAGGGAAATGATTATCTCTTTCTTATATTTGGAAAGTACCCACCCTCATAAGATCTCAATCCTGTTGTGAGAACCACCATTAATGTACATGTTTAATCAGAAGCATAATGGATTAAATGAAACTTGGACTTTCAGTTACCTCTAAGACTTTTAAAATGAGAACGATATGGATGACTAATTAAGGTCGCTTCACAGACATCCACAATAGACAGACAACTCATTTTTTAAGCAGAGCAGTCGCTTAGGGTTACAATATTGTCATCGCTTTTCTGTGGCATACTAAGAAGTAATGGTTTACCTTAGAGAGAAATAAGGTCAGTCCTGACCTTACTGGTTACACCTCCGATTGGAGGCAGTGAGGAGTGCCTCTTAGGATCTGGTTGCATTAATCTTGAAACTTTATGAATGACAATCTAGTGTAAATTACTATTTTATCTTGCTTGACATTTTCTCTGCCATTTCCATTTGCCCTCTGACTTCACATTTGGGTACAACAGAAAAGTGTTTTGTTTTGTTTTTCATTTTCTTTTGTTGTTTTTCTTCCAAGGCTGAGAAGAACATTAATAACTTGTCTGTTTTAAATTTGGCTGGTATTAAAAAATAAAGCATTTCTTGGATTTCCCTTACAAGTGACTGAAAATGTCAGATTTGCTTGGCAGTAAGTAGTTCCTGTGGAGAAATGGTCATTTTGGAGAGTTTTAAACAATAATTCTAAGAGACTATTTCTGTTGGGTGTTCATGATATGAAATATTAGTCACTAGTGCAGATTTGGAGGCGTGACAAACTTCACTGTATTAGTCTATGATGGTAGTTAGATGACTAAGTCCTCCAACACAAAGACATGCTCCCAGACACAGATTCCACAAATAGTATCAGCACATCCACACTGAGTCTCCTAAAAGACGGCCCAGCTACATATGTACAGTTGCTCAAACAACACATGCATCCCCATGAAAACAGTTTGCATAAAGAAGGAGTGCTCCCTGATTAATTAAAAATCTCAATCAATCACAGGCTGAATTACATGTTGAGATATACAGATTCTGCTCACCTGTATAGACCCACCTTGCACCAAAGAGTCATACTTATCCTCAAACTGAAATGCACCATCTCAGGCATATGCTTTCAGGGTGCCTCTTAGGCCTGATTCACTGAAGTTTCTATATGCTGACCACTTCAAGATCTTAGATGTGGGCTGGGAACAAAGGTGGTCTTATGTCACTGGTGTGCCTCCTCTACTCTGCCACCATCCGTAGTAAAGCAGCTTCAAGACTCCCCTTCTTTGTATCCACCTGTTTTTCTAAGAGGCTTTTATGGTTATTGTCAGTGTGACCCTCACAGATTCATAAATGCTAGGATCAGAAGAGACCTCAATAGATCATTGAGTCCAAACCCCTGCCTAGGCAGGAAAGAGTGTGGGGGTCAGATGCCTATCCAGCCTTCTCTTAAAGACCCCCAGGGGAGGGGAGAGCACCACCTCCCTTGGAAGCCCATTCCAGATTCTGACAACTCTTACCATGAAGAAACTTTTCCTGATATCTAGCCTAAATCTGCTCTCTGTCAGTTTGTGACCATTGTTCCTTGTTACCCCAAGAGGCGCCCTGGTGAACATTATCTCTGATTCCTTGTTGCATCCCCCTAATTAATTTGTAGGCAGCCACAAGATCACCTTTCAGTCTTCTCTTGCGGAGGCTAAAGAGGTCCAGGTCCCTCAGTCTCTCCTCATAGGGCTTGTCCTGTAAACCCCTAATCATACGAGTAACCTCTTCTGGACCCTCTCAAGTCTATCAGATACATCTTGTAGTGCGGTGCCCAAAACTGGTTGCAGTACTCCAACTGCGATCTGACCAATGCCACATAGAGAGGAAGTATCACCTCCTTGGTTCTATTTGTCATGCATCTGCTGATGCATGATAAAGTGCAGTTAGCTTTGCTGATGATTTCATCACACTGATGTTCATCTTGGAGTCCACTCTGACTCTGAGATCCCTTTCCACTACTGTGCTGCTGAGAAGGTCACTTCCCAGTCAGTAGATGTGCTGGATATTTTTGCACCCTGGGTGCAGCACTCTGCACTTGTCCTTATTGTACTGCATCCTATTGGGTACTGCCCACTTTTTGAACCTGTCCAGGTCTGCCTGCAATCATTCCCTACCCTCCAGAGTGTGCACTTCATCCCATAATTTAGTATCGTCCACAAACTTGGACAGATTACACTTCATACCCACATCCAAGTCACTGATGAAGATATTGAAGAGTACAGGTCCATGGACCAAAGCCTATGGGACCCCACTGTCCACATCCTTCCAGGTCGATAATGACTCGTCCACTACCACTCTCTGCATGTGATCGCTAAGTCAAGTTGACACCCACCGGATCATGTAAACATCTATGTCACAGCCTTTTAATTTATTTATGAGACTAGGATGAGATACCGTATCTAAGGCCTTGCTAAAATGCAAGAAAATGACATCCACCTCTACTCCTGTGTCTAAGCATTTTGTGACCCTGTCATAAAACAAAATGGGATTGGTCAGGCATGATCTACCTGCCACAAATCCATGCTGGTTTACCTGCTGCATTGTTTTCCTGCTGGACTCCCACAAATACAATCATTCATAATCTTTCCACACTGGCCCTTTTCCAGTCCTCTGGGACCTGACCCGAGTGGCACAAGCACTCAAGCAGCCGTGCCAGTGGTTCTGCTATGACACCGGCCAATTCTTTCAGTACCCTCAGATGCAGCTCATCCAGGCCTGCTGACTTGAACACATCCAGTCCATCCAAGTAACTCTGCACCAAATCAGTGTCGAGAGTTGGTGGGCTGGTGTCCCTCTGATGCCCATCCAAGAACCCATTAGGAGACTTATCTTGAACCCTGTTCAGGAACAGAGGCAAAAAATTCATTGAATAGCTCAGCCTTGTCTCCCTCCTCCTGGGGTCTTTCTACATTTCCCCCCTCTACACCAAAGACATTTCAGGCAAAAAGCATCTAAAGAGGAAAAAAAAACCCCAAAACCACCCCCACTCTAGAAACCAAACAGCCCCGCCTATGCAAATACAACAGTCATTGGAAATGCTTAGCTGAGAAGGAATGCTTTCTTAATCTGAACTCTGGCCTATCCTTTCTGCGGATTTTTTCATTATATGGTTTTCAATGTTATTAAAAAATAATACATAAACACAAAGTTTTAAGACCCATTTCTTTAGAGTTTTAGGGATAGCTTTTCCACCTTTTCATGAAGAAGAGCTTGCCAAAAAGGAAAATTGACCAGAAGCGCTATAGCGTATAGGTATAAAACAGTTGCTATACCAATATAATGCCCCATGTGACTACTCTGTCAAAAAGGTCACCTCAAAATACAGCTACTTGCAAAGTAATACATTTTACTGAAAAAAAAAATCACTTTTATTTCAGAGTAGAATATCCACTAAGGCACAGAGCTAGGCAGCCATAGTAATAACACAGTGTTTCAGCTAATCAACTTCCCCATGCAGACAGGGTAACAGTGACTGAGGTTTCCTTCCTCACCCCACCACCTGCTTCCCGCCTAGGTAAAGAAATGTTGAGTTATTGAACCACTGAAGAGCAGAAGAGGGGAGGTACAAATATTACTCCTTTTCAGTTCTGAAATGTACAGCAACCATGGATGTCTTTAGTAACCACAGAGTTGCAATGGCTCCACTTTTCAGCTGCCTGTTTTATAGTACTTACTTCCATTGCCCGTGAATGTATAGTCTGGGCATATAAATATATAGATAAGGGGCATAAAGAAGCAGCAGTTTCTCTTAGCTGCAGATGGGATCTAATGCTGCTAAATCTGCTCTTAGCAACCATGGTTTAGGCAAGAGTTTTGCTTCTTGCAGGCCTGATAAATATTTTGTTCCAGTGAATTAATATCTCCTATAATTGGGTTGAACTAGCTGCCTGCATTTTTTTTGTATTGACTTATTCTGATCAGAAAAACCATTCATTTCAGGGAAGTAAACCTAATGTATCTGGGTAGAGGTGCCAGCATTGCTGTCTGTGCAATGTGATAACAAAGGAGAAGCCTGCTTCAGGTAAGAAATAAGTGTTTGCTAATCATCCTGTTGACAGTGCAAAGGCCAGTGAACTTGAGTCACTAACCCAGTCTGGTCTGAATAAAATCTAGCTGGAGACACTGTGATCATTTCTAGTATGACACACTGTTTATCATTGTCTTGGACTAAATGAATATTTTTGTGCTGTTTAGTTCAGAGGTGAATATGGCCTTGTAGTCCACAGACACATCTTTGCCTGCTTCAGCTGGTCCTAAAACTTCAATAAACACATATTACTTGCTTCACATAGATCTTTTTCAATGAAGAAAATTTGAGTTTCAGACAAGGGGAAATCACTTGCACTGAAGGCAAAATAACTGCTTTTGTTGCACCAAAATACTTCTGTTTCAGGACTAGATACAGGCAATTCCACCTACAAAAGCAAAGCATCCATTGTATGGTCAAAGTCACCTCTAGGAACAGAAATGCAAATAAATTGCACCATGGGACTGAGAGTAAGGAAAGGTAATTTTGGGGGCTATTTGTACTGGTAGGGTGTTATGACACCCTAAGGTGATTTAGTATTCATTTGTCAGTTAGAGTCATCTAACTCCCACTAAGTCATTTATCCTGCTCATTTGGAGAACTGAATCATCTCATTTAAGTTGGATCCAAAACCATTTTCTTGCATACATAGATAGTTTTAAAAGGACAGAATAAAACGCAGTGAGCAAAAATTGTTACCAGCAGACAGTTTGGGTCATGACATAGGCCTCAGTGCAATTACAAATAGACTATATGATAATAATACTTACTGTATTATGCCTCACGTGGTGCATAATGTGCTAAGCATCAAACTCTCAATTGCTTTAAGGAGACCTAAACAATCCTCTTGTTATTGGGGTTATTCTTTTTACCGCAGAGTTGAGGTCACTGGGGCTATGGACAGACATTCAAAAAGCTTGAGCCTGAATTGATTCAATAATTGCAGGTTAACTGGGCTAGGCTGAACTGGTTCAAAACTGGACAGACATTCTCTCTGGACTGAGGAAATTCAGGCATATACCTGCAGTGGCTCAGGCTAGAAGCCAGGGGGGACAGAGAGCCCTGCCCAGCCCAGAGAGGATGCCGGGACGCTGCGGAACTCTGATTTATCTTAAAACAGCCAGGGGTCTGGGACAGACATTGCATATACTGGTTTGAGCCAAATCAGTTACGTTTGATACTACATTCAACCAGGTTTATCTCAAACTGGTTTCAGCCATTTTCAAACTGGTTTACATGCACTGAACATGTGTTCAGTTACAGGCTTAAACCGGTTTCCTATCACTTAAACTGATTTATGTTTAATGTCTGTCCCTAGCCTGGCAGGCAGGGAGTGTGGAAAATGGTTGCTGTCTGCTTTCAGTTGCACTGGGGGCACAGTCCTCTGGGCTCTCACCAGAGGTGTGTCTTTCATTAGTTTTGAATTGTTAAAAAAGAAACATGAAGGAACAAAAATGGCCCGTGGAAACTCTTCTTAACCATGGAGGCACTGGGAAGAGCCTGGGTGTTGTGTAGCAGCCTTGTTTGAGGAATGGGGAAAAGTGTGTGTATGCACATGTATGCATACGTGCAGACATGCAATGCAATCCTCTTTGCCTGAGAGCAGAAGGCCTGTGTGGGATCAGTCACATACAAAATAATGCATTTTTATTCTGCTTTCTGTTGGAGCTATGGCAACCCAATTTGAAAACCTAGATACTGGTTAGACCCCAAAATACGAGGATTACTATTCCTTTCATAGTTTGTTGGCATTAACTTTTTTATAATGCTTGATATCCTTGTTACAAATACTTAATTCCTTTTTTATTAACCCTTATGTTTTCCACAATTTCCTGTGGCAATGGGTTTCACAGTCTGAATGCATGCTGTAGACCAGGGATGGGCAATTGTTTGGGCTGGAGGGCTATTTAAGGAGTTTTAGTGAGCTGTTGCAGGTGGGGGAAAGGGTGGGGTTCAATTGATCCCATCAGGCCCTTGCCCACCTGTCCTTCTCCCAGATGCCACTCCCCACCTGCTTGCACCTCCGTCCCATCTGCTTAGTCGAGTTTGCTTTGCCTGCAGTGCTCCAAATCTTGTCTCCTTGGAGACCCTGCCCACTCACCAGCCCCACCCAGTGCCCCTGGCAGTAGGTGCAGGGCAGAGGGATTGGGGTACCCAGGCAGTGGGGCCAGGGCTGGCAGCAGTGGTGGAGACACTGGCAGTAGCAGCCGCACAGAGTGAACCAGTGCTGCTATGGGGACTGCCAGGAAGCTAAATCAGGCTGCTGTGCTACCCCCTTCCCAACACATACCCGGAGGGGAGGGGGTGGCAAGACCAGCCAGACATGCCACAGCCCATGCTACCTCCTGTGCCTGGAGAGGGACCTGCTGTGGGCAGGATAAAATCCTTTCGTGGACCAAATCTGGCCCAGAGGCTGTATTTCGCCACCCCTGCTGCAGAACCCCTCCTCACCCAAACCCAGTGAAATCCTAGCCCAAGAGAATGCCGATGTTGTCACCATGATGTCTGTTACTGATGAGTGTCTACAGTGTCCCACCTGAACATCTAAAACATCCCAGGAGTTTCAAGATGAAAAGGAGAAGGGAAACCAGGTAGTATTTGGAGGGACTAGCAAAATCAAGTGAAGTCAATTTTATTTTTAAAAAATGGGAGAGATTAAAGTACTGAATAGTCAGCAGCTATTCCTTTGTGTGGGGAAACAAATGTTACTCTGTGTTCTTAGCAGCTTTACATTATGCTGTCTCTTGGGGAGAGTCTTATCTGCCACCGCTCCCCCAACCATAGAAATGCTACTGCAAAGACAACCAGGGGTGATTTAGGCACCCCTTAAGTTGGTGCCCAGGGTGAGTGCCCTGCTTATGGCCCTCCCTCTCCTCCAGTTACATTGCTGAAATAGGGCTCCCCATAGGTCTGGAAATGTTGCGTCATGGTAAGCAGTGGCAGTGTTACTTTTGCCATGGCTCCCAGAGCCATGGCAATTAACCTGGGTGCCTCTCAACCAGCTGTCCAATTTGGATGCATGGGGTGCCCTGCCGGTCATATCTGGAGTAGGGAACTGTGTTACCTGGTCAGGGCTGGAAATTTGGTGGTGGAAAGAGTGGTGGCTGTCACAGAAATTCCAGCCCCACAGGGCAGATGACACATGGCCCTGTACTCTGGCTCTGACCTATGGACCAGCTTTGTGCCACTTATTCAGCCCCCGGGGCTGGATGAGTTGAATAACACTGAGGTAGTTCTAATTGCATACCATCAGACAATGCTAGATTGCACCTAACTGCTTATTACTAGTCTGTGGTCATTTTAAATGACCCAGACAGGGGCGTTGCCAGGATGATTATTTTTACAGTAATTGATTTAATAGCCACGACTTTTTTATGTTACTCCTCCTAAGCTTTTGGCTAATTTCAGCATCCCGTCGTGCAATTGTGAATAATTCCATTGCATTCCTAGCCTTTTTCCCCCTTTCAAATGTTTAGGGATGTAGGATTGGAAGGGGCCACTGGGCCAGTTCCCACTTTTCCAGATTCTTATCATAATCCTCAGCCAGATCTAATTTTCACTTTACAGGTTAGTGTCTCCAAATCTGTAAGCATTTTTGGTTGCTTTTCTTCAAACTCCCTCATAACAGGGTGCTTAGAACTGAAGGCAATATTCCAGCAGTGTTTACACCAGAGCTAGACAGAGAGGGACTATTATTCACTCTGTTACATAATTTCTGCTTAGGCAGCTTGCAGTCCCAGTGGTCTTTTTGCTGTTTTCTCACATTACAGTCATGTCTTGTTTGCTGTCTACTCTGGCTACTTTGGATCTCTTTCAGAATTACTCTTTCTCGGAATCCCCCTGCCCAGTGACTAGCTGCAATTTGGGTTATTTTTCACCAGACGTAATAAAATTGCATTTGGCCACATGAAATTATATTTTGTTTCCTATATCTCATTGTGCGCCTGAATTTTTACTTGCAAAGCCAACAAAACAATGCTCCTTGCTTGCAAAAACATACCCAGCCATTAATGATGGCTCCCTTGCTTTGAACACCAGTGTTGCTATGATAGAAAACATCCCACAAGAAGATACAACACACCACATAACACACCTTTGGTACAAGTCAGTCTTATTACACGTATATAGGAGTAGGGGAAACTGAAACGTTAAGTGACTTGCATAACTTCATGCAGAAAATCAGTGGCAGGACTAGGAACAATACTTGGAAATTGCGACCTCTTATTCATTGCCTGAATTCTTGGACTCCATTGTGGCACTGTCTATAGAGGTGATTTCTGGGAAGCCTCTGATTCAGACGACCTGTTGGATGAAACATCAGAAATGAAAATTGACATCCACACCGATCCTTTCTGAGACCTAACTGAAAATGTATTATAAAACAAAGCAATTAAAGGTCATGTTTGTTAGTCACAACACTTGTGGTTTTGCTGTCTTTAGAACAACTGCCTGAATGAGAGCGGGACATCTGTGTGTGTGAGGGCTGAATTACTAAAGCATTGCATTGGTGGCGAAGGCATGTGGCATAAAGTCAAGAAATATGAAAACAAGCTTTCTGTTGCAGCCAGTTCAGGTGTGGTTGTTTGCTATGGGAAGGTCTGTAACACCATCTTTGCCACTATTGATTTGACAGTCTTCAAATCCTTTAATAATGGTTTCAATGGGACCCGAGGAGAATTAAACTTCTCTGTCCAAAAGGGTGAACTGTAGTCTGTTTTGTATCATGCAGTTTGACCATGTGCTACGAGTAATCATCTTTAAGACTAGGAACAGACACACAAAAAGGCCAAGGCAGAATTGATCAAAGTTTTGTGGTTTTCTGTAAGCAGCGTAGTTTAGATCAATAGCGAGCAAAACGTACATTTGCCTTTTGGTGGGGTGGGAGACACAAATCTTAGGCCAGGGTTCACCATTTTTAAACCAGTCTGTCTGCACCGAACTTGTGTTTTGGGTATAGACTGGTTTCAGATCACTTATACTGGTAAAAGTATAATGTCTGTACCTGGCCCAGATGATTGTTTTTATGTGCACAATAAGGAATTTTCATTTGGAGCTGTATCCTTCCTCTGTAACCAAACCCGAAAGAAAAAATGAAGCTGCTGAGATGATCCTTGCTAACTAGGGTGACCAACTTTTTATGATGCAAAATTGGAACACATTGCCCCCCCACTTGCTACTCCCTGGATGAGCTGCCTGTGGCTCTGTCCTGATCCCCAAATGGGCCCTGCGGCTGTGCATTTCCACTCTGGCCCTGTGCCACTGCTTTGGTTGGACAGCAATCCCAGCCCCAGCCAAAAATCCTGCCCCACTCCCTCCCTCACCGTGGGGGCCTCAATCTGCCCCCCACCCCGCTGCATCATCCCCACCCTGGCATTGACTTACCTGCAGGCAGCTGGGGGAGCTGCTTTCCAATGCTGCTTAGGGATATATTTTCAGCCACATGCCATGTGGTATCCTACTCCCCCCCAGTCCCAAGCAGCCCGTTGCAGGCTGGAACTCTGCCAGCCTACAAGGGAAAACCCAGGGTTTCTCATGGTTTTCTTGCAGAGAATGGAAAGCCCAGATCCCTGCACATGATACTGGGACGATAGTTGACTGTATACAGGGAAATCTGGGACAAACACTGTCCTAGAGTCATTCAGCCTGGGACTGGGACTTCATATTCATGTTTTGAAACCATTCCACCCAATTAGGGACAGGTGGTCATCCTGTTGCTCACTGATCTGACCCATGCATCTCCCTGTTTGGTCAAAAAACACCATTTTTTTGTTTGTTGTTTTGGTTACATCTCCTCTACCAGCAGTGACCTATTAGCCCTTTCTTTGTCTGAGCTGCAGCTGGAGCCAGAGCCACTGCAGGAAAGATGTGAGGTGGGGGATAGAAGGGGGTGAGTGCTCCCCTTAGGCAGTGCCTGGGGCTCGTGCTTCCCTCTCCCACCCATCATTATGCTACTGGCTCCTATTTCACTCAAATTCAAATTTCTTGTCTTCCATTTCCAAGTCTTTTATATTGGATTAAGGCGATTATAGCTCTTCATCCCACAGTGACAATAGCCACTTAGGCCCAGTCCCTTGCACTGTGATCTCATGCTGACTTGGACTGCCAGTCATGAGAGATGCCCCTGCATCTCCCAGTATAAGAAGCAAGAAGGTATTTCTTTTTCCTTAGACGTGATAAAAGGGACCCTCTTTTAGTTGCTCCGAAACAGGCAAGGCCCCCTCCCCAAGTATTTAACTTACCAACGTTGATATTTAGGCCACTGATGCAGCATGGCTTGGACCCTCCTTTACATTTGTTCTTGGAGTTAGCACTTGACAGCTATGAGGCAGTCTACCCCCGACAGAGCTATTGTTTCAGGTTCTCAAGGGACTAGTATTTATCACTGAAGCTACAATCGAGTTATATTTTTAAGAGTTTTTTTTCATAACCATGTGGGCTAAAATATTGGGGTTTTTTTTACTTTTTAAAATAAAAAATGCAATTTTGAAATATTCACAATTCCAGAAACTACCCTCCAGTAACTACTAGGACCCTAGACAATGCTAAGATTTCATCTGGCCCTGTGCCAGCTTTGTCCAACTGTTTGCCACTTCTTCACACAAACTTTTCTGCATCTTCCGCTGCACAAGATGCTCTTCCTGACCTGGTATGTTAGATCAATACTCGCTTCTCCTTCAAATCCAGATTTGTTCACACCCAGTTCTGCCATGAAGAGCAGTTGGTTTAAAGGGCAGATGAAATCTAGGTGACACCATATCTCCTTGCAATAATTAACAAATATAGAAGGATATAAAATGTTGTATATTTGATTGTATTCTTCACTTTTTGTGTGTCAAATGTTATCATAAACCGTAACCCTGTTGAGATGCAAAAGATGTCTCTATACATTCATATAGCTCATACTAAAATTCTGAGCATAGGCTGTGGCCACTTAGGATTTTATAATATTATAAAATCCTATGTGTGTAGCAGATAGGAATGGATGAAGATAGAGGAGGCAGCCTAGGGCCTGTAGTGCTAAATCATTATCATCATCGGGTATGTAGTAGGAAATAACGGTAAAGAAACTTTGGGGAAGAGCAGGGACCAGCTATATGATTTCAGCTACACGCTGTAATAGCTGTCTGTTAGATACAGAAATGTGGGTTATAGTATTCCATAACATTTATTGAACACTTTTCATTGCAAAGTCAGAAGGAGAATGAAATAAAATTCTGAATACTCATGTAAGAGGGTACTTAATGATACTTAAGTACATGAGGTAAGTTAAGCAAATGAATATGACTATTTACTAGCTAAATGGAGATATTAGAAGCTTAGTCCTGATCACTGAAATGAATATCTGACTTCTTAATATCTGTGATGGAACAGGTTTGTGTCTCATGGGATTCGCTTCACTGGTGGACAGCTCCCTGTCTGACATCCAGGTATTCTGACAGGGATTTGGGTTTTTGGTTCATCAGATTGCAATATCTGGGCCAACTCAGTTTCCAAGTCCCAGCATCTGGGGTCTTCCCTAGGCTGGACTCTCTATTTGAAGCACGTGATCATTTTAGCTATGTCTCATAATATATACGAAACAAAAACAAACCAGGATGCTCTGTATTTACAAACTTTGGGGTCATTTCTGAAAATACTTGGGTGTCTGAGTAACTTGAATCACACAAGCAGCTGCACAGCCCAGCCTGAGCAGTTCAGTGCATAGTCATCCAGGCATTTAAGTGTCTGCAGAAGCGGGTCTGATTGTGGCTTTTCTGCCTTGCTTTCAGACCCTTGTTGCAAAGGCGAGTGTCATTTCAGCAGCTTCCTGCCTGATTCCAGTTTAAGATTACTACAGCTGAATTTAAAAATACTGCAGATGAACCTGCAGCAATCAGAAAAATAGGTCTAGTTTCATGGTACCCTTGCTTCAAGTGAGCTATAAAGCTCCAAACCTTTTTCACCAAACTCTTTTTTGCAAGGTGCGTTAGGCGGGTGGTTCTCAACCTTTTTTGTACCAAGACCCATTTGTAAACATCAGTGGCCAGTCCTGATCCAGTGCCCCTCACTCCCGACCCACTGCCCCTTACCCCCAGGCTCCTGCCTGCTAGTGTGGGGCACCCCAGGGGTGGGCGTGGAGCTCTGCCAGCCTGCAAGGGGAAATCTGCTGTTTCCCACGTTTTTTCTCCTGGGAAGGAGAATCCACTTCTAAAGTCTGATTGTGACCCTTTCATACAGTCTTACGACCCACTTTGGAGGGCAACCTGCGGGCTGGGAAAGGCCGTGTGCCAGGCCATCACTCCCTTGTTAGCCAGCCCCTTGATCCATATGCCAGCGAGCTCTTTTCCACAGCAGGTTCTACGTGCTCCTCACTTAGGTTTGCAGGGCGCTTGCGCTCTGCCTTTAGCCCCAGCTTTTCCCTCGGCGGGGAGCAGCTCTTTTCGATGTCATTTTGGTTTTTCAAAGGAAAAGCATCCAAGCAGCAGCTCAGTAAGGAACCTCCCCCCTTCTTAAAGGCACAGACACGAAGTCCACCTCCCCCGTGCTGCACGCCCTGGAGGCTGAATGCAATCCAAACTCCGGCATCCTTTTCTGCCTCCTCTTTTTAAGGGCAAAGATCTCCAACTTCCTGAAATTGTTGGAGTGGCTTTTTTTCTCCCGACCCCCCAGAGGCAGAAAGCAGCCGCTGAGGAAAGGCTGCGAAGCAGGCAGAGCGGCCAGCAGTCTGCCTCCCGCCCTCCGTGCCTCCCTCCCCCTCTTTGCGGGGCTCCCCTGCCCCTTTTGTCTCTCCTGGGAGGAGCCAGTCAAAGGCACATTGTGCGGATCACAACCGGGCTGGAGCCGGGGGTGTAAAGCTCGGACTGGTGGCCACTGGAGCAGATCGCGGTGGATAAATAGCGAGTCCGCTCCGTGGCGCGAGCAGTGTCTGGAGGGAGATGGGCAAGCAGGTCTAAGCAGCAGCAGCCTGCTCCATCTCTTGGTTGGTTTGTTGGGGTTTTCTTCCTCCCCCCCCCAAAAAAAAAATCCTCGAGGCAGCCCTAATTTAAAATCCAGAGGGTGAGTGGAAAATGCACTTCTTTTTTTTTTTGGTCTTTCAAGTAGCAATCTGAGGTAGGTTTGGCTCACTCTGGCTGCAGAGAGGGGAAGGGCGGGGAGGGGAGGGGAGGGGGTCGTGCCGATTTCAGGGGTGCCAGCCCTGCCTTCTGCCATCACCTCCATTGCAGGGGGAAGGGGCGATCCTCGTAAGGCTGTTGCCATTGAAAACGGGCTTTGTTGGGTTGGAGAGGTGTTGATCCGGAGCTGGGGGGCCGGGAGAGCAAAGCAAGCTGTGCCCCAGCCTCTACGAGACAGGGAGGGGGGGGGTTGGTTGCTCAGCCGGACCCTCGGCATCTCGGTTTTGCCCGCACCTTGCTCTTTGCGGGGCAGTGCCTGTGCTGAGAGCGGAGCCCCTGTGAGTCAAAACAAAAAACAACCCAATTAAGTTCCCTCTGTACAAAAAGAAACCAAAATAGAAGCTCCAGGCTCGAAAGCTTTGCAAGAGTGAGTCATTTTCAAACCAGAATGCCTCATGCTAACCCTTCCCCGGAGACACCATCAGGCTGAAACTTGGAGGAGGTGTGTATGTAGGGGGGGGTGCATTTTTGCTTTCCAAGTTTCCTAAATGAATGTAATCAATCTGGAGCCTGACTGAAACCACGGCAGTGGCAGAGGTGTGTTTGGAAGAAGCTGAGCAGCCTTCCCCTGTGTCCTGCTCCCCCACGGTGGTGTACAGTGCACTTGTCTGATCTTTTTGTGAATGGAGCTGCAAGACTTCCTTCCCTAATAAGCTACAATGACTGGAAAAGATATTTAGAGCTGAGGCTTGGCTACTTAGACACATCTCTCATCCAACACTTCAGAGTTTCCATGAGTAGAGAGACTCCAACTCCCTTTCTTCCCCTGAGTCTGTGAAATCCCCCAGCATTTGCAACACTTCCCACTTGCCCTGGTGGGTAGAAATGCAAATATCTGTATACAAACTTTGGGTGTGGCGCAGTTCTTAAGTGTCTAGATCGAAAAGAAGATCCTAGCGTTTTTCCCGGTTCTGTCCCTTTAGTCATCTGGCAGATCTGTACATACTAAGCCATGTCCTTTGATTTTACATCAATGCCAAGTGCTGAGAATATTAACAGACCATGGTGCAACTTTGTGGTGTGAAAGGTTTCTTTTACCAGTACATGGTTCAACTTGCAATGTGTTTGAATCTTGCATTTACGGTGTGTATGTATCTTTCATAGAATCATGGAAAACTAGGGCTGGAAAGAACTTCAGGAGGCCATCTAGTCCAACCCCCTGCTCAAAGCAGGATCATTCCCAACGAGATCATCCCAGCCAAGGCTTTGTCTAGCTGGGTCTTAAAAGCCTCCAAGGATGGAGATTCCACAACCTCTCTGGGTAACCTGTTCCAGTGCTTCACTGCCCTCCTCATGCTGCAACTTGAGACCATTGCTCCTTGTTCTGCCATCTGCCACCATTGCGAACAGTCTAGCTCCATCGTCTTTGTAACCACCCTTTAGGTAGCTGATCTCTGCCATTAAATCCTTAAAATGTGTAGTGTGGCTTCAACTGGACAGTGTGCAATCACACATGGTTTTTTACCTGCACCAGTTCCAGAAGCCACTTTGAAACTGTGCAGTAGGCCATGATAGCGGAGGGTGCTGCTAGTTTGATGTCTGTGTTGGTCTAATACAGGGGTCAGCAACCCCTGGCACACATCCCGAGCATGGCACACAGGGCCATTTTGCTTGGCACACCACTGCTAGCCTGGGGTCTAAGCAGCTGCTGCCAGCCACGGAGCCCAGGCTGGTCCTAGCAGGTGGTTGAGAAGATGCAAGCCCTGCTGCAAGGAGACAGGGCTCCGCGGGCTGGCTGCAGCCTGGAGGCTGCAAACAACTGCTCCGGGCTCCAGCATGTCAGCACTCTGGCACCTTCCAAGGTAGACATTGTGGGTTTTTTGGCACTCTGGCCAAAAAAACGTTGCCTACCCCTGGTCTAATATGTATGCAGAGTCTTTCTGCAAAGGCAGTCTGGGTTTATGAGTTGTGGGGAAGTTTGTGCTGTTAGTTTCATCAACTTTACCCGCAGCACAAGGGAAGATTTGTTGCTGACGCTGCACAGCAACGAAGATGCAGTGCCTAATACTTTGTGTGAACTCGTGTTCAGCACCAATTTAACCTCAGTGGCTCTCAGCAATGGCAAATTTCTGGTAATCTGGATAGTGTTAGTGACTTCTGCAAGAGAACGATTTGTAATGTCACCAGCTGTGGAGAGAAGGGTGGCACTGGCTTAAAAAAGCTCACATGAACAATAGGCAGTGTTTTCCTCTTTTCCTGGAAAAAATGGCATGAGAACCCTTTTGGATCCCTCATTTATTTAATTTTGGTTTGCTTTTTGCACGTCCTGGTTTTCTTTCTTAATCCCCAGATAATATTTTCCCCTGAGAATGCTGGCTGTAGGTTTCAGAGGTGAGCTCTCTTCTTCCACAGTGGTCTTTACTTTTAGCTTGTCTCTTTCTAATGAGCTGTGTGCTATGGTTATAAACTGTTTGTGCCATTCTAGAGCAGTAAGAATAAATTATCCAAATTAAAATTAGCCTGCTTGGATTGGAGAAAATGTTGCTACTTCCTGCATTAACTATTATAAATGAAGACTCCAGGTATAGTTTTTATAGGCTTATTTGCATGGGATTGTTAGGCTGCTTTTGTGGTTAAATAGGTTTTTCCATGTCAATATAGTTATGCTTATCCTTCCTATTAGGAATTGCTTAAAATATGGATGCTTTTCCTGTTCTATTTTTGTACTGAATAGCCTCATCACAGGTGTCCAGCATGTTGGCAATAAAGTAATCCTTAGACAAGAGCTATAAAGGACCAGGGTGAAATAAATTGCAAAAAATCCATGGCCATCTATGAGTTTATGGCTGTTGATATGCTGCACACCTTGGTTTATGGGAACCTCAGCTACGGCAGGGGCAGTACTCTGATCTTTTTGGTCCATAAGCACATACTTCCTAATAAACCACAGGGAAATCTGCCTTTTCTGTTGCAGTGGAAGCAGCACACATACCAGCTGGTTCAATAGTATTTCAAATGGGATAGCAGAACGTAAGACAGCAAATAAGAATTACATTAGCTTTTTAACTCACACAAGACAAAAAACACTTTTACTTTTTTGGGCAGGTGGAAGCTGGGATCTCTTTCTTTCATTAATTCCATTTATATATTTCGAGGCAACAAGAAACCAGCGTGATCTAGACTGACTTCCTGCATAACATGAGCCATAGGAGCTCACTTAGTTCTTGTATTAAGCCTATTTCTTTGTTGTAGGCAGAGTTGTCTAACTTCCAGGTAGCTGGGGGGTGTTGTGCTAACATGGTCTGCAGACCTCCTTGATGCGTGGGTGAGTGTTCCCTGGCTCCCTGCTCCTGGACTGCCTGTCGCGCCCCCTTTGCTGCCTGCATGGCTTGGGCAGGCTGACTCCTTTCTCTCCCAGCTGCACATGCCACTTGGCCGGTCCCTTCCCCGCCAGATCCCTCACCACAGCACAGGCAGCCCAGCTTTCCCCTACCCCATTGTGCCCTCCCTTCTGGCTGCGCGCACCATTCACCGGAGTGGGCTGCCCAGCTGCCTTCTTTGCACCATGTGCTTGGACGCTTTAGCCTCTCTTGGCCACTGGGCCAAAGAAACTGGGGAAAGAGTGGTGGTTAGGCATGGGGCTGCATGCTAATCCTTTGGTTAGCATGCTAGTTAGACAGTCCTGGGTTTAGGGATAGTATTGTTTTTATAAAGACATCAATTGATTTTTTTTCTCCTTTAATTCATGTGTTTAAAATACTGATCATCAGAACACGGTGAGTTGGGCTCTCCTTTCCCATAATACCAGAAAAAGAAGAGTTGACATTTAAAAATGATTAAAGAAAACTTTTTTTTCTCCTACACCATGCATCATAGTTCATCTGTGGGATTCATTGCTGCAGGATGGTACTGTGGCAATGTTCTTAGTAGGTTTTCAAAAGGGATTTGACATGTACAGATGGGCTATAATGCATCTCTGGAATATAAACTCTTGTAGTTGGATCAGAGACCAAACACTAACTGGGACTGGGAAGGAACTTCACCAAGTAGAGAATATTCCATAATTTTGGGAGTATTTTGCACCTTTTTTAGAAGCAATTGATTCTGGTCATTATTAGGGACGAGACACTTGACTAGAGAGATCATGGGTTCATTGTATTTTCATGAATTCTGTTTATCTACTTATTCAATGATGAATGTTTTCAGTTGGGGTTTGCTGTGGTTGTTCCTAAAAGAGCATTTCCTGTAGCATCAGGCAACAAAACCCATTAGAGAGACTTTCCTTGCTTAAACGTAAATTTAGCAGAAGCGTGAATATTTTCTTCTACTTGTTTTACGGTGTAGTTAAAATAACAACCAGTGCATCTATCTTGATTGAACTTTGCCCTTCAAGATAGAGGCCCATCTAATCATGTTGTATAATATTTATCAACTCCGTTTTGTCAGTTTTGATCAATGATAAGGCTTTCAAGGTTTGTTTTCAAAACTGAAACACTCAGTTACACTAAAAGTAAAAAAAAAAGCACTGGCAGAGACACATCCCTGATTCGATGTTGTCTGCTCTTGTGCTATATGGAGATTTTCTTGAACTTCTATCTCTCAAAGGATGTGGGAGGTGAGAATCACAGTTTTAATTTGAGGGTGAGGACAGAAAAAATTTATGGCTCTTGTACAAGAAAAAAAGCTTGAGGACGTAACCCAAGGCTATGCTCGAGGCTAAGAAAGCCAGCAGGCAACTCAAAAGACCAAATATATACATATATATTTGAAAAAACCACCAAACTGAACATTTTTGGTCCATTTTGTGATATTCATGATTGTACATGGTTTGGACTTGTTGTCCGTGTTAACCATAAATTCTGGTTAAACACTGGTTAACCTGTCAATATTAGGTGTACTTTCTTACCAGGTGATCTCAAGGTCCCTTCCAGCCCTTACTTTCTATGATCCATCATTGCGGGTGTGCAAATCTAGCTTTAGCACAGTAGCAAAATGTATGCCATGATTTGCTTCTTGTCTAATAAGGGGTAAAAACTTACTGTCTCTGTATGCTGTGGGTTTATCCTTGGTTCCAATGAGCCGTGTGAAGTCCTTGCTGAAAACACATATGAGGGCTCATTAGGTAAATAGGACTCATGCAGCCATGAGTATTTTAGCCACTACATTTCCTAACCCAGAGCAGTTAAAATGCTGGTCACTGGTTCTTGCTAGCGCATCCACTGTTCTTTACTGTCAGTGGAAGAGTGGGTACAACAGTGGGACATGTTAGTAAAGGATGTAGAGCAGATGGCCCAACCATGTTGGACCACTTCTACTGTGTTAAACATGCATCCTGCATTTGTGCAAGAGGTGGAACTACATATCCCTTGAGGTCCCTTCCAACCTTGTGATTTACCCCTAAAAGATTTGTCGTTATTTAAACTGAATTAGGTCATATCTAAAAAGATCTTTGGTGCTCTCTCATTACCATCTCATCGGGATTTAATCATGCTCTTAAATTTAACTGACATGGCTTCCTTTGTTTTGCATCTGTGTCAGGAGTTTTTTGTAATAGAGTACTTTATAGCTGACTTACTAAAAGCCTACATACATTTCTTATTTTTCTCAAAAAATAACAAACCTCTTTTGATCTGCACAACTTATTCTGTGCTTAGGACTTTGCACGTTGTCTAAATAGTTAACAAATATAAATGTATCTTGTGGATGCTACTAGTATTGTTGAAGAAAGACTGAAAACAGGTTAAAACAACTGAAAATTCACCTTGCTTTATGAGTACAAAGGCATAAATGTATTACTGATAGATTATGCTTATACTTATGCTATATTGATAAAAAAATAATTCCTATAACCAGAACAGTTGTGCCTTTCAAGTGTAGGCTAAGCCTACAGTGTATATTAGCTGCACTGAATTTCCATGCGTGAAGTCTGGCTGGATGAGAATATGAGTTATTACTAAGATGTTTTATGTGTTTTCACTTCCCAAAAGGGTACAATTTTACATTGAAATAGCTCAAGTGAGTGATCTTCCTGTAAAAAAAGAAGAAATCCCCCCTCCCCCCAGCAGAGACAAGGTATTGGTAATTTTTACCTCAGTGTAAATAGTCAAGGTCAAACTATAACCCTGTTCAGTTAGCTACATCTCGATGGATGAACGTCAAATGTCTGGTTGCAGATAAATTTACTGCTTGGTAAACCTCTTAGAGAAGAGATTGTAAATTTTCTGCAGCCAAACACAATAGAGGATTTGGGCATGTTTGGAAGGGAACAACTTTTTTTAATTATTATTTTTTTAATTAAAACTAAATTCTGCAGAAATTAATTGTTTAGTATGCCTGCTTTTCTTTGTCCCCCTCCTCATGCTATTTCACCAGGAGAAATGTCTTACTTGGCATTTGCAAATGCTATAGTGGGTTTTCAAGCCTTGCTATCAGGTCTGTTAGTATTTGTGTTTAAAACGCTGCTGTACCGTTTTGCTACGGGCTGTAACCTGTCTTGTAGTGTGGTTGCTGCTTATACGAGATTTTAGTTTGCCTTAAACCACTTGAAATCAATTCAGTGGTTTTAATAAATTTAATTAAAAATGATAACTCGACCAAATGATTGAGTTGCTCTTTTATTGCATGTTCCATTCACATGCTTCACAGTGTGAATTTAAAGCAATTTAACCCTTTTCACACCCGTGAAAGGTAGGCAGTATTTTCCGTTTTTCAGGTGCAGAAACTGAAGCTGAGGATTAAGTAATTTGCCAAAGGTATTGTTCGCAGTTAGTGACACACACGAACAGAAGCCAGTTCTCTTGCAGACTAATTTCATGCATTCATTACAAAGTAGTTCTTTCTCTGTATGCTTGATAGCTCGATTCACTCTCTCTCACTCAAAACTAAACTAACGGGCTCCCACGTGGTAACTATTTTCTTAGAATTTTCATAAGGAATGTTATTGGCAATAGTGCAGCACGTCTGTGAAGTGTACCTATTTAATACCATATACTTCAGAGGCAGATGTGGTCTCTGAAATATAGTGGGAAGCATCAAATAGCAGTGCGTTGAATGGTTTTTCACCTCTCCTGTTCTTATACATTTCCTTATCACACTTACCCAGCGCCTTGCTGATTTGTCGCCCCCAAGTTTCTCTGCAAATTGTGGGTGTGTGCACGAGCACGTTGTGTGCATGTGTTATATAAAATGGGCCTGGGTTCCAGAACTTCTGCTGAACCTGCTCAGAGTTGATGATGAAATCACTCAGGCTGGGGCAGAGATTACTCATCAACTCTGTGCCTGCCTCTGCTCCAAAAGGCGTTCCCGGGCTACTTTTGCTCAGGTGGCTAACCAGGTCTGCCTCGGTTCCACGGGAGTGCCCCCAGAGGGTGCCCTAGGTGACGGTGGCAGACCCCCAGAACTCGCCAGCCACGGTTTTAGCTGGACCCACAGTGGTGGGGTACCCCTCTCCGCAGCCTCCAGTGCCAACACGCCTTTGCCGGGCACTTGCAGGGCTCCAACTCCCCTACACCCCAGCCAACGCCACCTTCAGTCATGGATCTTTCAGCCTCTTATCACCGGCCCTGCTTTGGCTCTTCCCTTGTCCCCGACCCACTCGGCTCGGTGACTTGAGCTGGGTTCCGGTCCGAGGACCACAAGACCTGAGATCCTGTTGCCCCTGCGGGCTTTCTCCCCAACGTCCCCGCCGGCTCTCCCACCAGTTCTACCACCAGAGTCCCTGCTGGCTCTCCCTCTGGCTTCCTCACTGGCGTCCCCGCCGGCTCTTCCACTGGTTCTTCCACCAGAGTCCCTGCTGGCTGTCCCTCCAGCTCCCTCACCGGCATCCCTGCCAGCTCTTCCACTGGTTCCTTCACCAGTGATTCCCATCCCCACTCTCCTACCAGCTCTTGCGTCGCCTCCGCAGCTGGGGTCCTCTTGGCTGCGGCTCTCGCCACTCCTGGCGCTGCTGCAGCTTACCCTATCCGAGGCAGAGACACCCCGCAGGTGCCTGCTTCTGGCCTCGGGCTTCCCTCCGGGCTCCGTGTTCTCCCTGTGCCCCTGGGGCCGCGCTTTATTCTCGCTGGGTGGCGCCTCTCACTGATGTCACCCAGCCTCAGCTGAATGTAAGCGCGGCTAATAAACTGCGCGGGTGATTTCCTGGCATGCGTACCTCTGCTGCCTTTGACTCCTGCAAAGGGTAAGTAGGCATTTCCTTTGGTTTTGGGCCGGGGTTACCCTCTAGCCCCAGTATTCCTGGGATGTAACCCCCACCTTAAGATGCCTTGGGGCACTTCTTCGTTCCCCATCCGGGTTGTACCTGTGGGGTCAGTCCGTCTCTTTACTTGACCTCCTTGGTCCCTGGTCTGGTCTTCATCTCCACACCTGGGCAAGAAGTCTGCCACTATATTGGTTTTCCTGGGTCGGTGTATTAGATGGAATTTATCCGGATGGAGTGCCAAGGCCCACTGGGTAATCCAGGCATTATCAGTCTTGGCTGTAGTCAGCCACTTCAATGGGGCATGGTCAGTTACCACTTTAAACTCCCTGCCCATCAGGTAGTATCTAAAGTGGTCTACTGACCACTGAATTGCCAGGCTCTCGCATTCGATAGTCGCATACCTTTTCTCCACTGGTAGTAGTTTGTGGCTTGCATATGCCATGGGTCTTTCCCCTCTTTCTGGGTGAGGACGGCACCCACCACCATCTCTGAGGCGTCCATCTGTAAAATAAAGGGTTTTCAGAGGTCAGGGGTGTGAATTATAACATCTTCGCACAACTCCCTTTTCCATCTTTCAAAACTTTGCACCATCTCTCTCGTCCATTTTACTGCCCCTGTTTTCCGCCCTTTGAGGGCCTCTGATAAGGGTGTTGCCAGCTCTGCGAAGTGTGGTACAAATCACCTGTAATAATTGGTTAGCCCTAAAAATGACCGTAGCTGGCGGCAGTTTTGAGGGGCTGTGAAGTTGCAGATGTTTTCTACCTTGTCGGCCAAGGGTTTAATCGTGCCTCTGCCAACCAAGAACCCTAGATATTTTGTTTCTTTCTGAGCCAGGGCACATTTTTGGGAGTTTGCAGTCAGGCCGGCGCGCCTCAGTTCTGTGAGGCTGGCCCGAAGGGTGCTCTTGTGCTGCCTCCAAGTCTAGGTGTGTATGACCATATCATCTATATATGCCTCTGCGTATTCAGCGTGGGGTGCCAGGATCTGGTCCATTAGACGCTGGAACGTCGCGGCGGCGCCATGTAATCCGAAGGGCATTCTAATGAACTTGTACAGTCCCCACGGGGTGCCGAACGCCGTCTTCAGCTGGTCTTCCTTGGTTACTGGAATCTGCCAATATCCCTTTGCCAGGTCAAGGGTCGATATATACTGAGCATCCCCTATCCTTTCTACCAGCTCTGCCACATGGGGCATGGGGAATGCGTCGAAAACTGCCATGGCATTCAATCACCTGTAATCCACACAAAGCCTTAAAGACCCGTCAGGCTTATACACTGGCACCAGTGGGCTCCTCCAGGGACTTCTTGAAGGCCGAATGACTCCTAGCCTCACCATTGAATCAATCTCTCTGTGGATGGTTTCCAGGAGGTGGTGGGAAATGGGTCGCCACCTCTCCGTCACTATTGCCCCACTATAGAGGGGGCATTTTTATAGCGTGGCACAAGCCTTGAATCCAGCCGGGTTCCTCGCAAAATACTTCTCGGAACTTGTTTATCAAACTTTGGGCCTCTCACTGCTGAACAGAGGACAATTCCTCTCCTATCCTAACCAGGGTTCCCCCCGGAGAGGGCTCAGTCCCTCCTTCTAACCCCTGGGTCCTAGGTCCTCATTATCGACCTCGGAAAAGGCCGCCCATCGTTCAGGCTCCTGCCATTCCTGTAGGAGGTTCACATGGTAAATTTGCTTTTCTCGAAGGTGTTCGGGCCTGTGAACCTCATAATCCACTGGTCCCACTCGTTGGAGAATTTCAAAGGGCCCCTGCCACTGCGTTAGGAGCTTCCTCATGGATGTGGGGAGCAGCACCAGGACTTTCTGCCCCGGCTTGAATTCTCGCTCTTTGGCCCGGTGGTCATACTAGCCTTTTTGACGGGTTTGGGCTTCTCTTAGGTTTTCCTGAGCCAGGTCCCGGGCCAACCTGATCCTCCGCTGGAACGCCTGTTGGTATGTCTTCGGCTTCTGGGAGGGTTCTTATCCCTGCTCCCACTCTTCTCTCAGGACCTGTAAGAGACCCCATGGGCGATGTCCCAACACTAGCTTGAATGGAGAGAACTTCGTGGAATCTTGGGCGTCCCTGAGAGTGAACAGTACTAGAGGAAGGAGGCGATCCCATTTCTGGGGGTCCCCCTGTATGCACCGATGCAATACCTGTTTTATTGTCCCATAGAGGCGTTCTACCAACCCATTGGTTTAGGGATGGTAAACCAAAGTGCGGAGCTGTTTTATTTTGAGGGTCCGGCATACCACCCTCAAAACCCTGAACATGAAATTCTTTCCTCGATCCATTAGTATCTCTTGTGGGATCCCCATCCGGGCTATCCATCTTATTAGCTCCTCTGCAATACACGGGGTAGTTATGGCTTGCAGGGGGATTGCCTCCGGGTACTGGGTGGCATAATCCAAAATGACTAAGATGTATTGGTGGCCTGAGCTGCTGCGGGGCAGCAGGCCCACGACATCTAAGGTGATCCTTGAGAACGGGGCATCGATAACGGGCATGGGTTGGAGGGGTGCCTGTGGAGGGTGCTCAGTTCTCCTCTTTTGGCAGTTGGGGCAGGCTGCACATTGGTGGGCCATTTCCTCCCCCATGGGCCAAAAAAAACACCTGCTCACTCTCGCGAGGGTCTTGTCTCGGCCCAGATGTCCCCCTGTGGGACTCGCATGCACCAACCGCCAAATGGCCTGGCGGAATCAGGCGGGCACTACTAGCTATGAGCCCTCGGTCTCCTCCCTCCTGTCCCCTTGCAGGCGGTAAGGAAGACGGTTCCTTACCTGGAAGCGGGGATGCCCTTCAGGCGATAACGCTGAGGCCCCTCTGGTACTTTGGGCCTGCTCTCGGAGTGCCCTGATCTCCAGATCCTCCTCTTGTGCTTCACAGAACAGGAGGCTACTGGTAAAGTCACTAAGGCCAATTCATCCGCCTCATTGGCCAACCCTTCGTTTTCTTCAATCTCGCCTAACCAACCCTTCCAGTTCTGGATCTTCTTACGGGCCACTTCTGTGTCCCTCACCCTATCCAGAATGTCGTATATTGGCATCCAGTCTCATCCCAGAAGCATCTCACACTCTAACTGGGGCATGACCCCCACCAGGAGTTCTCCCTTGTGCTCCATTACCCGTAGGCGGACCCATTGGCACTCGATCTGCTTGGCATCTCCATGGAGGCAGGCTATTGCTCAGTTCTCCTCTTTTGGCAGTTGGGGCAGGCTGCACATTGGTGGGCCATTTCATTGGCAGGCCATGCGATTGTACCAAATCTCCTCTGACAAGGGATTGAGCACGCCACAAATCCAGGGTAGCTTGCACAGGGCGACCTTCCACCCAAGCCTTGACAACGGGATGTCTCCAAGCCACGTTCTCCCCGCCAACCACATAGGTGCAGTCCATCAGCTCGCTGGGCTCTGGGCCTCTCCGCCTCTCTGTTGGGGCCTTTGCTTTGTCTGGGATC
Source organism: Caiman crocodilus (assembly GCA_030014935.1). Taxonomy (NCBI): domain Eukaryota; kingdom Metazoa; phylum Chordata; order Crocodylia; family Alligatoridae; genus Caiman; species Caiman crocodilus. The sequence continues at coordinate 81,043,645 of JAGPOW010000304.1, read as the reverse complement.
CAGCGTTCTGCAACCTGGCTTGGGCATTCTGTAGAAAAATGGCCCTTCTGTCTGCACCGGAAACGCACGGTATCTCTGGTAGCCCCCCGGCCAGGCGGATGCCAGTGCTCCGGCTCTCTTGGGGCTGCCATCAAGGGTCCCAGGTTCCTTCTCTCCCTGGCGTAGTGGGCCTCTGAAGCAGTAAAAGCCTCAGCAAATTTTAGAGCTTCCTCACAGGTCTGTGGGGTATATTGTTGGACCCAGCGTTGCATCTGCTCTTCTAAATCATTCTGAAACTGCTCAAGGACGATCTGGTCAGAAAATGCCTCTCTGTCCTGCCCCTCTGGGTTCACCCACTTATCCAGCATGTCCTGCAAAAGCTGCAGCAACACTCTTGGTTGTTTCACCTTGGGTCCCTTCTTGGCCTGGAACTGGCGCCGGTAGTGCTCGGAGTTAATCTCCAATCTGTACAGGATGGCTTCCTTCACGTGCTCGTAGTCTAGGGCATCATCCCTCAAAAGGGCCCAATAGGCAGCTTGGGCCTTGTCAACTTATAAGGCTCCTAACTGGCTGGCCTAATATCTCTTGTCATGACCTTGCCTGGTCATGTGGGCGTGCTGCTGGAATGCCTCAATATACGCCTCTGAGTCATCGTCCTTAGTCATTTTAGGCATTTTGAAGGACGCCAAACTGTGTTGGAGCCAATCCTGTTGCCAGTCTAGCATTTGTTGCTGGGAGTTCAGGATCTGGGTTAAAGTCTGTAAGTTCTGTCCGAAGACATCAGCAGGACTAATAGCCATGGCCTGCATGCTGATGTAGGTTGCAAAGTCAGGGTCCTCCATGATCCCACTACTGCCACCATGTTGTGCCTGCCTCTGCTCCAAAAGGTGTTCCCAGGCTACTTTTGCGCAGGTAGCTGACCAGGTCTGCCCCGTTCCTGCGGGAGGGCCCCCAGAGGGTGCCCCGGGTGACAGTGGCAGACCCCCGGAACTCACCAGCCACGGTCTTAACTGGACCCTCAGTGGTAGGGTCCCCCTCTCCGCGGCCTCCAGTGCCAACACGCCTTTGCAGGGCGCTCACAGGGCTCCAATCTTCCCTACACCCCAGCCAACGCCACCTTCAGTCATGGATCTTTCAGCCTTTTATCACCAGCCCCGCCTCAGCTTTTCCCTTGTCCCCGACCCACTCGGCTCGGTGACTTGAGCTGGGTTCCGGTCCGAGGACCACAAGACCCGAGATCCTGTTGCCCCTGCGGGCTTCCTCCCCAACGTCCCCATCAGTTCTACCACTGGAGTCCCTACCGGCTCCCTCTCTGGTTCCTTCACCGGCGTCCCTGCTGGCTATTCCACTGGTTCCTTCACCGGTGGTTCCCTACCGGCTCTCCTACCAGTTCTTGCGTCGGCTCTGCAGCCTCGTGGCTGCGGCTGTTGCCACTCTCGTCGCTCCCGGCGCTGCTGCAGCTTACCCTGCCCAAGGCAGAGACACCCCACGGGTGCCCGCTTCCGGCCTCAGGCTTCCCTCCAGGCTTTGCATTCTCCTGCAGCGCGCCTCCTGTGCCCCCGGGGCCGCACTTTATTCCTGCTGGGTGGCGCCTCTCACTGATGTCACCCAGCCTCAGCTGAATGTAAGCGCAGCTAATAAACTGCGTGGGTGGTTTCCTGGTGTGCGCGCCTCTGCTGCCCTCGACTCCTGCAAAGGGTAAGTAGGCATTTCCTTTGGTTTTGGGCCAGGGTTTCCCTCTAGCCCCAGTGTCCCTGGGACAAACTGGTATAAGCGATTGGAAATAGGTTCAAATCTGTAACAGAAGTTCAGCACGCTTAAACTGCTTTCAAAATGGCCACAACCAGTTTAAGACAAGCCTGGATGGCTGTAGTATCAGACTTAACTGATTTAGGGTAAATTGGCTTCTTGAACTTCTGTCTTAGATCCCCTCCAGATTGAAGTTAACTCAGTCCCCAGCATCCCAGGTTGCTTTGAAACTTCCTTGTAACACCCCTTCCTGCCTCTTCCTCAACAGGGTGGGTGGACTAGCCTTACCCCAAGTTATTTGTTCCAGCCAAGCAGGGAGACATGCTCTAGCACCCCTCGGCTTCTGGTCTGGGCTACTGTAGGCCTGCAGCTGCATTTCTGGAATTGAAAGGGAAGGTGTGTTCCCTTGCTTATCAGTTCTATATATGCAGCTTTGACTAACCTGTGAAGATTGAATCGATTCAGCCTTTGGTCTTTTGATTGCCTGTACTTAGTCTCAGAGGGCGCGTCCCCACATGTCACTGCTTTGTACCCCAGGGCACACCCCTGCACGCATGCTCCAGTGCATGCCAAATTGTCCTGGGTGGAGTAAGGGGGACCAGGGCCAGCACCTGCGCTAGCCCCAGCAGTCTTACCTGGGGCCTTGGGCAGCAGCATTACTGACCCAGCATCATGGAGCCCAGCTGACAGAGAGAGTGTGGCTCTGGATGGCCAGGCTTGGTTGGCCAGGCTCTGGATGGCCTGTGCGTGCTGCTGTTGCATGTGCCACACTGCTCTTTGCAGTGTTTTTTTTTTTTTAATACCAGGACATCCCACTATCAAATTTTGGCCCTGCAATGCTAATTTGCTGTGCAGTACATGGTTGCACATTCCCCATGTTTGGTTTGCAGTGTTATAAACAGGTTTGCAGTGCTGCAAACCACACGTGTGTGCTTCTCTGGACATGTCCAGAGGGATAGCCTCATTAGGAACACTTGGAGACATGGCTTTGTCCGGTGAATATGGCCCTGGATTAAGAGATGGGTTCTGTGCCTAGCTCATGCTTATTCATCTGGGTGAGTCAATTCACTGGCTGTCTAACTGCATTTCCTTATCTGTAATCTCAAGATAAGGATCCTTGCTCTTTCATAAAATGCTAGGCGATCCCTAGATGAAAGTACTAAGAATGCACAGTGCTATCTGAGCACCCACATAACACTGCTCTGTTACACTCACTTCGTCTTAGTCTTTTCATGAGACTAAATGGAGGCTGGGAAAGCCAGTGGGGGCGGGGGAGCCTATGCGTTCTTCCCTGATTTTGGATGTAAGAGATACTGGAGCAGCGAGTTCAGGCTACAGGGCCTGGGGGCAGCCAAAGGGAGGGCTGCTGGGAGGGGGAATCCCATTTCTCTCTTAGCCCTCCTCCTCCCCACAGCTGTGGCACTGCAGGCAGCAGTTAGTGCTGTGCCCATTTAGTGAGCAGATGTCTGGGTATCAAGTACTATGATCAGAAGTATGAGACCTGCAGAAACCAGCTCCAGAAGGGGAGTCTTTGGCCATGTGTAGACGAAACGAGGGACGTGTATGCACAACATTTTAAAGTGGGCCAAATGCTTTTGCACCACTTTAATGGTGTCAGTGTTTGCACGCCTCGGCTGTGTAAGGTGCATTAATTCCAGCTGCTGTAGGAAATTCGGCAGCATAATGCACCTTAAATGACTTGGGGCACAGCAAATTTCCTGCCTCTATAGGCGCAGAGCAAAGCACCAGGCTCTGCGCAGCTCCATGGCTCTGCAGGAAGCCTGGCAGGCAGCCTGGCAGCAGCCTGGGAAGGCAGGCACCGCCCAAGAAAAGCGGTGAGCCTGATCTCTTTTTCCCCCCGCCCTGGAGCCTGCCTGGGGGGAGGTGGGGCACCACGGCTGTGGAGGGAGGCACCAGCCCCCTCTGCAGCCCAAGGACCTCTCTGCCCGCCAGCAGCTTGGCCTCCCCACCTCACCACGGGAGAGGCAGGTAAGTTGGGTGTGCACATTACATGGAGCTTTAATTGGCCCTAAACTGAAGCAATGTTTTTAAAAATCCAGTGCTTCAATTTAGTCTTTTCGTCTACACACACTCTTTGAGTCTCTGATTCTATTGTAGAAGCAGGACGTCGGCTGCCGTGGTTCCCCCGCTTTACCTCTGGCAGGTTAGGATGTTATGTCAGTGTTGTGTCAGGGTTGACGGTAGTGTTATGTACAGTTTAGATGATGGAGTGTATAGGAAGTTTTGAACAGGGATGATCCTGCCTCAGGCAGGGGGTTGGACTAGATGGCCTCTGGATGTCCCTTCCAACCTGCTTATCTATAAATCTTCACTCCTAGCTTTTGCACCTTGGACACTTTCTTCTGCAGCTGTTTTTTGGGGGGGATTGACTGATTGACAGTGTAGCACCACTGGGTAGACACTAACTTTACCAGCCCTTGAGGCAACTCCTACATGACATCCAGTTTGGGCTTTGCTTTTCGTTGCAAGTAGGAGGGTTTTATCAGCATGTCTGTGTAGAGGGTGTAGGTGTTACCCAAATGAAGACCTGCAGAACCTAAAGCTTATATCTCAACTTGTCTCAGTTTGAGGCTTTTTGAATAACTGTCTGTATGAAAGCAGATCAGAATCAAGGGGAGGAAGGGTTGGTGTTGTGGCCGTTATGTACTGCAAAAACATTTTCAAACAAAACATAATGGCAAGTTTAGCCTGTGCTTAGAGCTGTTGTCTGCCTTAGGACAGGGATAGGGAGGGGGTGGTGGGGGGACATAAGTGATAGCAATCTGCGAAAGCAAGTTTTGCTTTTTGATTTTTCTGATAATACAAATATTTCCTTATGTTTTAGTACAGCTAATAATAATACAAATATAGTACAATCATACATATTTTCCTTATAATACAATAATGCATCATTTTTGATCATACAAATTTCCTTACACACATTTTTACAAGATGATTTTTGACAAGGAATTGAAAATTCAAGGCCCTTTCTCATGCTAAATAGAAAGAGATGCTGCTGTGCCACATGCTCCTATGTTCAGGGTCTAGGCTGAAAGAAATCTGTGCCCCTTAAGAAATGCCATTTACTGGCTCAGACTGTAGGTGTTGGTGGGAAGCTGGTGATTATTGGAGACAGGAGCTTCATGGAGGAGATGGGATTTGCACTTGTGGGCTGGTCAAAGTCCTTTTACTTGCAAATTGCCATTGGCACTGACAACTTCAGCTAGGCATGGGTTTCTGACTTCTAGGGGCTGGAGCAACCCTGGTGAAGAGTGAAGCTGAACATATATGGAGTAGTTTTTTCAACTCAGGTTCTGGTTTGCGGGATTGAAATCTCAAAAAGTTCTTAAATTGCTGGTTCTGGTGTTCTGAGTGGAGTCTAGTTCTTTAATCTGGAGTTTCTGCTTGCAGAATTTACAAGTTTTCCCTTTTCTTCTTTTTTTCTTTTTCTTTTTTTTTTTTTTTACCACTGGGATTTCCAGAGTAAACAAAGTTTTAACATACTCACAGAAAATACTTTCATTTGATTTGTGTGATTTGACAGTCTGATCAAAGGTGTTTATTTAGCCTTGTAGTTTAGTCCTCACCATTCTTATTTACACCCATGGATTTGAAGTGCCTCAGTCCATGGGCTGTCTTTCTTCAATATTTGGATATAACATGTGACAGTAAATAAATAATGAGTAATCCTTTTTTGGTATGAGAAGTCCTGTTTAAGTGAATAAGACTGATTACATGGGTAAATGTTGTTGCCTTCCTTTGGTTCAAGCAGATTGAGAGGCAGGGTAAGGTGCCCATTTCTTTGCAGGGCTGTTGGACCAAGCCCAACATTTTAATGAGGTAGCATTTCAAAAATGGACCATGTAAGGTGCAGGTAAAGCATCCAAGGGGGATTTCCAAAAGCATCTAGGTGCCTAATTTCTGTGGTCCTGTGGGTACCTAGTGGGATTTGGGGATTTTGAAAATTCCAGAAGTTTGAGGTGCCTAAATACCTTTATCAGTCTGCTCCTGTGATCATGCTTCAAATCCTGTAGAAGTCATGGGAAGACTCCTACTGATTTAGATTTTAAGCTTTAAAGTTACTGTTTTTAGCTATCCTTGAATTTAGGCACATTTTCTCATCTGAACCAATTTCAGAGTGGGGTTTTAATAATTATGTGAATAAATCCTAAATTAATTATCATTCCTCCATTGTTCCAACCCTTCATAAATTAAAACCTTTTACGGATTTTTCTTGAGGAAACTGAGTAATTGGAAAAAAAGAATGGAAGTTGGATTGTGAACTTAACAGCAGCAGACTCGATCTGCATTCATTTGAACTATGTAAACTACACCCATGCACAAGCATACCATTTTGAATGGTACAATTCTGTGAACTGCTCACATCTGTCAGTAAATTATTTAAAGAAGCATGATTCAGAAATAAAACTATCTTTGAACCTTATCTGTTGAACTCAAATCAAGGATTTACTGATCACACATTCTGTTAAAGTTTTACTGGGCTTGAATGAGAAGCAGCTGATAGATAGATATTTTTTCTATACCTTTTCATGTCTGAATAGACTGACTGCGTGAAATAGAGCTGTTTTTACTAAAGGAAGTCAAATGTGGATTTGTAAATCTAGGACAGTGGGACGTTCTTTTTGAAATTATTATTTATGTTTCCTAGAGCTTTATGGAAAAGTCCTAAACTCTTCTGGCACATCATGTCTTTTCCAGTACATGCATTGTAAGTTTAACCTTATCCTACAATGGCGCAAGAGTATGTAAAGTGAGAAGGAGAATGAAGGCGATCTCTTGTTTACAAGAATTACATTAAAAAGTTGAATGTCTTCATTCTCTTATTTCTAGAGTGGCATAAAGTGAAAAGTATGTCTTATAACATCTGAGTTGTGTTGGCTAGTTTTGAGGAGGGGTGTGAAGCTTTGGTTGAGTGAATAAGGCTCCGATTTTTTTTATTTTTCCGCATTGGATTTAAAGTTGCTTTTTGTCTTGTGGCAATTTGGTGTGAATTTGCTTATGGTCTTGACAAATACAAGTGGTGCCAGTTACCCTTTTGCAAGCCTCTCAGTCCTTATTGCTACCCCAATGTTCCCACTGGCAGCTCTTCCAATACCCGTACTGCCTTTGCCAAATAACGATTCCAGTTCATATTGCCCCTTCCCTGGATTTTGCAGAGAAAAAATTCAAGGGAAATTTGACATTACTCAAGATACAAACAATCTGTACTCTTGTTAAATATTTGTTGACCTGCCATTTTTTCAAATGAACCCTGGATCATCAAAAAAATGCATATTTTTGACAAAGTGTTGTCAGTCTCTATCTCTTGGACACCGTTTCCTATAAGGAACAGCTATTTTAGCTGAGCTTGCTTCTCTTCTAGGCAATCAAATGTATTTTTGTCTATTGCAGGGATGCCTTTTGCTAAAATATTTCTATAATCAGTTCTTTATCTTTTGTTTGCTTTGTAAACCATCAGCTATAAACTTGGAGCACTGTTATGGTTTGCTTATGGGAAGAGGCTATCTTTTTTACATTTTAAGAAAAGGTAAAACCAAAACAAACTAAAAACCCAGATCCTAAGAGATATACCAGTATATATATGGTTGTTTCCTGAGAGGTTCCTGATTAGAGGATCTTGCTCATGGTCAGTGGTGATTTGAGGATTCCTTCAGGAAATGTTTGCTTTGAAATTCAGAGGATGCTCCAGGAGCTGCCTATTTTCCTAAGTCCTGTATTCTTTTAAATCTCTCATGGAAGTGTTTTCTAACGTGTAACTTCCTGCAGATGGATGTAATTACACTCTTGTTAGTTTCTGTGCATTTCCTCAGTTCAGGCAGTCAGAGACCAATTGAAGACAACAGAAATCTGGCTGTCTTGACTGTATGTACATGGCAAATCTGCTTTGTTTTGGCTCTGAAGGCTTTTTGCAGATCAGTTATTAAGTTTATCTTTTGGGACTAGTTGATTAGTTTGGGTGTTGGGCAATGGGTAAGGGGGTAAATTGGAAGACAATATCACATCTCCTTGATCTTCATCAAGCTTCCTGTCTGAAATACATAGGAACACTGCTAGCTGGATGGATGGGGAATCTGGCTGGGGGAGACAATGATGGAATTGGTATGAAGACTGAATTATTCTGTTGCACTTGGAGGTGTTCTGCAGGACTGGACCGTGTGGCACACATTGCTGCTGACCAGAGCTGTTCTTGTATTGCAGTCAGTACTCAGATGTGGACATTAGCAAAAATAAGACCGCATAGTTGAGTGACCAGAATACTAAATTGTTAGTCAGGACATTTGGGCTCTATTTTTAGTTTTATTACTGATGTGCTGGGTGACTTTGGCTAAGCCACTTCATCTGCTAGCCCTCATTTTAAGGATAGCAATGTTTCTCTCCTTTGTAAAACATTTTGGGTTCCACGGATAACAAGTGGCAAGTGTTATTAGAGCTGGGCGTTATTGTTGTAAATATAAATATAATATTGTTATATCTCACTGATATCCATATGTGTGGTTTCTTCATTGTCACCAAAGCCACCTATGGTCTGTGCACTCAGGGACCAACCCCAAGCACTCAAGGACCAACCCCGCTGCCAACGGAGGAAGGATGGAGGAAACCTGATGGAGAAAAGGTTGGTCCCTGCATGTTTGGACCATAGATGGCTTCCTCCAAGGTTGGAAGAAACCTGATCAAGGAAAGCGGAGCCTCCCAAGTTTTTCCTTCCACTTGCTGAAGAGCTCCTCCTGGAATCTCAGTGTGGATTTAGGGCATCAAGAGGCACAACTGACACGATCTTGCCAGGTGCAGGAGAAATGCTGGGAACAGCATAAGCCTCTGCACATGGCCTCCTATAGCCTAATGAAAGCTTTTGACTCTTGTCAGCCAAGAAGGGTTGTGGAGGATCCTTCTGAAGTATGGATACCCACCAAAATTTGTCACCATCCTCTGCCTGCTCCATGATGGTATGTTAGCAGTGGTTCTCAGTAATGGATCTATCATAGATCCCTTTGAGGTTAAAATGGGGGGAGTTAAGCAAGGCTGTCTCATCGCTCCAACACTCTTAATATTCCTTGCCGTGACGTCACATCTGACTGCCAACAAGCTTCCAGCTGTAGTGGAGCTAAACTACCGAATGGATGGCAAGCTGTTTAACCTCAGCCAACTCTGAGCCAAAAACAAGACCACCGTGACCTCAGTCACTGAGTTCCAGTACGCTGATGATGCTGTAGAATGTATTCACTCAGAATCAGACCTTCAGGTAATTGTCGATGTCTTTACTGAGGCATGGAAGAAAATGGGATGGATGCTTAACATTCAGAAGACTAAGGTCCTCCACTAACAAGCTCCTAATAAACGGTCCCCAGTTCCATTAATTCAGATCCATGGTGAGACTGTACAGAACATTGACTACTTCTCATATCTCAGAAGCCATCTTTCATAGAATGTTGACATCAATGAAGAAATCCAACATTGCCTAAATGTGCAAGCACAGCCTTTGGATTCCTGAAGAAATGTGTGTGTGAAGATCACAGCATCAGATCTGAAGCCAAGCTCATGGTTTATCAATCATTCATGATCCCCATCTTGCTGTACAAACCTGAGACATGGACAATGTACAGGGGACATCTAAAGTTGTTGGAGAAGTACCATCAACACTACCTGTGGAAGACCTGCCATATCCAGTGGGAAGACAAATGCACCAATGTTAGTCTCTTCTGCAAGCAAACACCATGAGTACTGAGGTGATGTCATCTGACATCAACTTCGTTGGGCCAGCCATGTCAGCCAAATGTCCAACTCCAGACTCCTGAAACAAGTTTTATTCTCCCAGCTCAGCCAACGTGTCCACTCAAGAGGAGGCCAGAGAAGGCACTTTAGGGATGTCCTTGAGGTCACCTTAAAAAAATGCAACATCAATATCAACTCGTGGGAGGCCATCGTCCAGGACCACCCCAAATGGAGAAGGAGTTTGTTGCAGGGATCTCAGTACTTTGAAACCCTCATAACAAGGGGAGATGGAAGTGTTTGAACAATAAAACCAGTGTGTTGCAGACCAAGTCAAGGATCCAGCACCACCCAATCCACACGGAAACACATGTCCAAGCTGCAGTAGAGTCTGTCAATCCTGAATAGGCCTGATCAGCCATCTTTGGACACACAGATAAGATAATCACAGAGGACAACCATCCTTGACTTTGAGGGATTGCTGAAGAAGGAGGAGGAAAGAGGAAGTGTTTGGAGAAGATTGAAGGAACGTCAGAAGTGAATCCCTTTTCCTGAAATGCTTTGTGTGTGTATGTATAATTCTTTACTAGATTTCATAGAAAATGGAGGGAAAACAGTTATAAACTTGTCATACTCAGCAATTTGTTACATACTGTGCATTCCTGGTAGCCAAAATTAGCCAGAATGTTATGAAGACTCCTTACAAACCTATAACTACATTGATGCCTCTCCAACCGCAAAGATAGCTTCTCTCAGCAAAAAACCCTCTACAAATTGCACATTATGGAACACATAAAAGAGACACAACCAATAAAATACTAACAAAATATGCCTGTGCAAATGAGGTAGTGTTTACAAGGGAACCTTGTCTAAAGATATCTGGATATAAAGTACTTACTGTGGAAAGAAAACGGGTCTCATGGCTTTTGGCAGATGTTGCAGAGGAATAAGGAGGACCTAGGGGCCTCACTTGGATGCTTGATTTATAGCTCAGTGGGTCTCAACTTCATTAGACTTGAAACACCCCTTGGAAAATGCTAGCCCTTAGTTGTCTTTTATGTTTTGACTATGGGAAAATGAGAAACTGCTTTCTCATTTGCAAAGAACTTGGAAAGACCACAACGGATGAGGTTGAGAGTGTTTTTAATACTATGGATTCCTGCTTGAACTCTAGGAGTCATGTTTGCACACCTAACCCTGGAAACATTGCATGATACCTTGGGGCACCCTTGAAAAGATTTTGAGGCACTCAAGGGTGCCATGGCACCCTAGTTGAGAATCACTGATATAGATTAGGTCTCCAAATTAACATTTGCTCTAGCAAAAATATGCTTTCTTGTGAGTCGTCTGTTGCTTTTTGATGGCCTGAACATAGCAAAAGGAGGCAGTGGGGAGAGGCTGGAGGCAGAAGTAATTGTTAGCAGTTCCAGTTGGAAATGGTCAATGAACTGCCAATTATTTTTAATGCCCCCTAGTGGATGGGCCATATATAGATAACAGCTTACTTATTCTCTTAGCTGAAGTGTTTTAAGTCCTCATGTATTTGAGTCCTAAAGCAATGGAAAGGCTCCCACTGATCTATGAGATCATTGGATTAGGCCCTTCGTGCCGCATGTCTTGTGTTCAGTTCTTGACAGTGACCTGTAGTGATGGGGTGGGCAAAGGGAATGTGTTTATCTTCTGGACTTGGATGTGAACATGTACTATCTGTCTGGGTGACTTTTTTTGATAGAAGGTTAAGGAAAACAGCACGTAAGTCTCCGTGAGCAAGAGCAAGCATGTTCTTTTAATAACAGCCATTCAGGAAGTTTGTCACAGGACCCCATCTATCCTGTGAACTTGCAACTGTGGAATTTGCTGTGGAATCTGTCTAACGAATTTGCAGGAGGTAGGGCCAGAGGATCATAAAGATCCCCGGGGCTTTAAAAATCTGTAGAAGCCAACCCAAGAAATTCATACTGGCAGATCTGTCTTCACAGATTTGTGCTCCAGGATCTAAGATTTCATGTCGTTGTTTTAGTACTCTTGACTGCAAAGAAAACCATTAAACATGTCAACTGAACATGGCCTAATGAAATGCTGTGATGTAGCTGTGTTACATACACATGGGCATTCTTTTGTTAGCTAGGTGGGATGATACTAATGATAGAAAGTCATGCAGAGTGACACAAGTTTTCACCTAACTCTCTTATTTCCTACACTGTATAAACTGATGTCATTGCATTTGCTCTGAAAAAATACATATGTACTTTCCCTTCAAGCCTTTATATTGTCCCTTTACCTAGGCTTTATATTGCCATACCTCTGAGAGGTATGAATTGTTTTTATTCACTTTGTGTTGTTAGTTTTTAAATCCAAAGATGAAAAATGTTAGCACAGTTAACTTTTTCACTGCTACCTTTTTTTCTTGTTTTTAGCAAAACATCCAGCTAGAGGCACTTTATCCCAAAACACCCTATCATGCCAACAATCAGCAGATTATCAGGGGATTTGTTCAGTGTCAAAAAAAATTGATTTGAGCATCACTGTTTGCACCAGAAAGAGCTTATCCAAATTAAATTAAATGCGTCTAAATAATGTACCTGGAGTTTTGCACACAGGGTTACAGATTGCAGCCTTGGAACATATTGTCAGTGCTTCATAAATGAGGTCTGTTTCAGTAATTTCTAGTTAAAGCACAAGATCCCAATACCCTTGTAATACAATGTAAGGCTCATTGAAAAGGGGGATTTTGAGGGAGGCCCAGCATAAATCGTTGGGTTTTCTAGTTCTTTTCAGTTTTTCAAGCTTCCTTAGAGTCTGGGATAATATGATTTGGGGCAGACTCCAGAGTGCATGCTAGTTGTAGAGCAATTAGTCAGAATCTAGCAAATGGACGTCAAGGATGGGGGTAGGGAGAAAGGCTCGATCCTAAAGGGACTAGCTCAGTAGGGAGAAACCTGCCAAGCCTGACATTCAAGAAATGAATGTATGGGTTGGGGGCAGAGAGGGCAATAAAGCTTCCCGAAGCTGCTAGAAATGGATCATGCGCTCAGGGGATAATCATTGAATGGGAATGTGGTTGTTTTACCATAGGCATCCTAATTTATTTATTTTTTCTGGTTTTCTCTTGATGTAATAGAAAAGAAAGATATGTTTGCATTCTGTCTCCTGAGTGTTCAGCTCAGTTGCGCCCCCTCTACTATATTGCCTGCAAACTCCTAAAATACTATCTAGCCAAATACAACAGTAGCTTTGACTCAACTCTGAATTTCTATGGGTTTACCCAAACCCAGCTTAACCTCTGATTTTTATCTGGCTTACCGAGGGCTACTTGTTCATCTGTATGAAGATGATAATCAAAGGGAAGAGTTGTATGCTTTGTAGATAGACAGAAGCAACTGCTAGGCTATATGGATCAAAAACCCAGTGTGCCTTTTAATTAAATCACTGGTTCCCTAGCATCTTTTGTAGAAGCCCCTTATTTTCTTATTCATTATAGACTCATGTTTGGGTACCTTAATTTCCTTCTCACCATGTTCTTGCCAGAGAACAGCTTCCATTGTTTATTGTCCTCTTTCCCCTGGTATGTATCTCTTTTTTTTTTATATTCTTTGCAGTTTCCCCTCCCAACTTCATGCTCTCTAGGGCAGGCATTTGAATATATAGCTCTATAATTAAGGCATTTCTAAAGTCCCTCTTGTACTTTAGAAAGATGATCTAAACTGAAGTGGGAGGAGAGGAGAAACACCAGGCTAAACTGAAGGGAGAGGAAAGGAGCTGCTTAAGCTTGCAGGTTTCTACCATGGCTTGTTTTTATGACTGGCTACTGCAGGGGCAAGACAAGAGGGCAGTGCTGTTGAAGAGCTATCAACTTTGCCTTATTCATTATGGGAATGGTGATTAAGGCTTTATATAGTTTTTCTTCCTCCCCCACTCTGCCCTTTATCTGTCTTCATTTTTAAAGCCCAGGACTACAGTAGTCCCTGACCTCTGTTTTGGGAAACACTTATTTGAAGACTTGCTTTTGCTTTTGCTGCAGTTTGAACCCTTGGGTTTGAAGAACGGGGACGCAGTCTGTGCCAGTGCAGTTGCGTCCTTTGCACCCTCCTTAGTCTGATCTTCAGAAGAAGACAGCTCCCAGACTACCTGCTTCCACTCCATCTGAATCTATGACTGGGGGCTCCACCCTAGTCCCACCCTTTGCTTTCCCATTCCAGAAGATGGGTTCATTTCGAAGACCCAGGCCTCGCTTCATGAGCTCTCCAGTGCTCAGTGACTTGCCACGGTTTCAAGCAGCACGGCAGGCTTTGCAGCTTAGCTCCAACTCTGCATGGAACAGGTGAGGAGGACCCAGTGGGCCTAGGCCAAACATGTCTTGGTTTGTGAAGGTCTCCAGGTATTGACCTCGTGGATCTGAAAGGTGGTACCTCAAGGCTTTTACACCTTAGCTATTCTGGTAGTAGGCTTGAATGAATTTCTGGAACTTTTCCAGTTTTGTCTACATTGTGGAACTGACCCATCATTGACACAGATTGAAGACTGGCTGATCTAGCTGTGCTCTCTGTGAATGTGTTGAGAGAGACTGTGTCCATATGCACTAACAGTTAAGCCATTTTGGCAGGAGTTCAGGAAGACCCATGTTTGGCAAACAGTGTCAGCAAAAGGTCAGTTTTCAAATGCATAGAGAAATGTTTTGCCTTTTGTGGTGGTTTCTAAAGCTGCTTCTACTCCAATTCTGGCAGCTCGTAAAGTTGCCTGTTGGTGGCATGAAGCTGTATGCAACTTATCCTAGTATTCCCTAATAAGCATCTCCAGTGCATATCATAAAGCAGAAAATACTGGAAAGACCTTGTCTTCAAATAGGCAAAAAAATATTAATTAAGAAACTACTTTTGAGCACACACAGCAGTACTCTAGCAAACATTTTACAAGCAGTGACTGCAATACATGGTAGCAGCCTGGATCTGACTGAACTGTTATTATCTACAGCAGAGATATAAAAATATGGCTCACAGAACCAGATCATTAGGCTTGCAGAGCTTCTCATGGGGCCAGCGTAGGGTGGCTGGATGAGTGATGGCAGCATTTATTACCAGAGCTCCCAGAAGTTTGGCGATGGAAAGAGTGGCAGTTGCTGTGGCTTGAGAAGCTGCGGGATTTGACACTCTTACTGCCAAATTTCCAGTCCCACAAGCAGCCTTTGTGGGCCTGATGACATGGTCCTGGATCTGGCTTGTGGATCAACCCTATGTGACTTATCCAGACTACAAGGCCAGATGAATTTGACACCCTTGACCTACATAACTTGCTCCAGAAATGTTGCAGAGATTTAGCCTGTCCTCCCAGTACTGTTTTGTCATGAAGAACTGAGTTCACTGACACCAAAACTCCTTGTCCTGAGTACTGTGGGAAAGGTCCAGCAGCAGTTCAGGAGCTTGCATGCAGCCTTGGTTTTATTATGTATTCTGTGTGCCTATAATGGCTTTCCTTCACCTACTGTAGACACAGGCTACATTTGTTCTGCTCTGTCTCCCGTGAGAGACATAGGCAAACAAGAGTGATGATTTCCAGGGGAGAAAAAGTGGAAGTATTTAAGTGCAATTAACCTTCCCACCCCATTATATCCACTTGGCTCTTGGCTGCTGGTTCAGATTACTCCATGTGCTAAATCATCCTGACACGTGTTATTTATGGTTGTAATACTGTCTCATTTCTTTTTGGCAGTGTTCAAACAGCAGTGATAAATGTGTTCAAAGGGGGAGGCTTGCAAAACAACGAACTTTATGCCCTCAATGAAAACATCAGGTATGTTGAATTGTGCTCTGAACAGCGTTTTATCTACAGCACAGGTAGCAGAGTGGGACTTTTGGGTCAGGTGGGGGGGATTGGTGGGTGAGAGACAATGATCTTGCTCTCAAGTGCATAAACTGTATTTTAATTTCTCTTTTTTCCCCTCTGCCATTGGTTGGGAAGAAGTAGGTGCTAAGAGGGGCTATACTTATACTCTGGGATAGGGGTGTGAGGGAAATTTACTGAGAGCAGCTCTTGGGAGCCACTCTAATTAAAATGCCTGCAGTGTCTTGTGTATTCAGCGTCCTGCATTTCGAAATGGTGGCAGGGACTCTTTAACGAAAGCTTGTTCAATTAATCAAGCCAGCTCTGACACGTTCTAATGAGAACATGTCCGAGCATGTGTAAAAGTGTCCTGTAGCTCTAAGCTCTAGGATCTCCTCCTCTAGCTTGCTTGGATATAGAGCAGGGTTTGTGCTGATTTGGGCAGAAGGAATTTCTGTTCTCTGGAGGAGTTTGTCTCCCCTTTGGATACTAATGCAGCCTTGCAGCGATTTGCAATTGCATCATGAACCTTGTGACAATTGGTGTTTTTCCTTAAAGCCCAGGCTCCTACAGATGTAGGATTATGTCAGTTTCTCCAGTTTCATGAGCAAACAATGTTGCTGGACCTTGTGAATGCTGAGTAAAACTTAGGAAATAGAAGCCCTAAAGACTCAAAACCTGGAAGGCAAATAATAGGAAGACCTAACCTTCTCTCAACCATCTTGTAAGCAAAATGGTATGGTTTTGGTTGGACTTATTCATGGGTGCTGTAAAAGTTAAAGTTGGCGGTATAGATGTTGTTAAGACCGCCTTATCAAAGGCATCTTGAAACCTGCTCTTAGGCAGGCAGAATCTTTGCTGAACGTGATCTCTTTGCTTATGGTTTATTTGCTAATGGGGTCTGAACAGAACTATTTTCAATATTGTTTCAAAAGATGAGACTGCATCTTGACTCTTCTAGAGAATAAAGGTAAAACCTAGTTACCCTTTCATGTCCTTGCCTGGCCAACACTGAAGAAAAAATCCTGTTTCAAAACTTACTGATTACAGATTTGGAATGGGTTCAGTAGAAAAGGTTCTAGCTGCCAGAAGCATGGGCTGTATTATACTCCAGCTGTTTTTAAAATTGGTTTCTCTGAACTGGTTTTAAAATAGGTTCCAGTTGTTAGGAAAGTTTCCCTTATGTAGACAGGCCTTTGCAACTGGATCTATTACTTGAAAACTCCTTTCAGCAGTAGGTGTACTTCCTAATATAGGAAGGTAGGAGTGCATTCTAAATGAGTCTTTGTCTGCTTGACAAAGACCACTTTATTCTTGCCCCAGTACCTAATGAGACTGGTTTAAGATACTTTCTCAGGGGCAGATGTCCACAGCGGTCATGAAAAGTGTGATCTCCTTTTTCCTTCTTTCTCACCACACCCACACTCATTTAGTTGGAACATTTTCAGAGAAGGGGAAGTTAAATTAATATAAAATATGAATCATAAAGACTTTATTGTAGGTCTGTTGTGCACTGGTATAGGTTAAAGTTCAGGTAGCTGTTCCAGCTCTAGCTCTTATTTTCAACAGTCTAACCACCCCTTTCTCCACTTTCCAAAGAAATACAATTTACAGATCATGAAATTTGTCTGACTTAATCTCAGCCCAAAGGTAAAAGTTTAAGAAATTCCATTGAGTTAGACAATTCCTTTCATGCCTCTAATGACTGCTTCATGTGCTGCCATTGGAGTAAGAAGTCAACTTCAATTTTTTAATGCTTGCCAAAAATTTAGTCCTCCAGTAGATAAGTTGCATTCATTACTAAATGAAGAAATATTGTTTAAAAATAAGTCTTTCTGAATAACATAGTTCATGGTGAGCTCATTTGCATTTGCTGAAGTTTTATACATGGTCAAGAGCTGGTTGAAGAATGGAATTTTTTTTTTTGTGAAATCCAGAAATTGTCTGCTCAGATTTAGCAGGGAGTGTGTTCCTTTATATTCAGACAAAAGCATACATCTTGAGATAAAAGACTGATGTTCTTGCAGGTGCCTCAAATGATGGTTATGTCTCTAAGTGTCAGCTCCTAAATAAACAGCTTTTAAAATGACAGTACATTCATTTCAACTTAGGGAAGCAAAGGATTTGCATCTGCAGGCATATATGCAAACAGATTTGAAGTTTGGCACCTGTGACTCTCCACATCTATTGTTCAGCAAACCAGAAGTGTAACATTGGCAGAATGTGCCTCAGTACTCTCTCATCCTTCTCCCACTGCCTCTAGCTTCAGCACAGAGCAGCAGGCAGGAACAATGACCAGGCAACGTGTGATGGAGTGCATTATTTTCTGGAAATTGTATTTCTCTATAGTGGCAGTACAGTCTGTTGCTGCTGGGGGCAAACTTCCACCTCATTTTTTTGCTGCAGAAGTCCATGTCAAGAAGGCAGAAAAAATGCTCATTTCAATGGGAAAAAATAGGCTTCAGTTCTTTCCCCCATCAGCCGCTCTACAAAAAAACTCTGATGCTCAAAATGCCTTGTGCTCTATGATATACACTGCCTGCACCAACTGCTTCCTTCAGCCCCCCGTGTAGGTGCAGCATGAGATGGGGGAGTGAGGCACAGCCTCTCCATCATTCTGCACTACTCCTCCCATTTGGCAGCCCCCAGGGCATGTACCCCACTTGCCCATCCCACGTTATGCTACCGCAGCAGTGTCTGCTCTGCCTGCAGGAGGAGCTGAGACCTGGCAAAAAAACAAACCTGTAAAAAAGCCAACTCTTGTGTTTCTTGAGTTTGAACTGGCACCCTTTCCTCATTCTCAACCCACCTAACGTGATCCCTGCATGCTTTGGAAAAAATGTGCTAAGAACATCACTTGGATTCTCCATAGATCTTATATTCATGATTCTGGGAATGCAGGGGGGACTTTCCGACTGGGGTAGTGACAACTGAATTACGACACAAGTGACTGCTAAAAACTTTGCTCTGGATTGCTGCCACAACGCTGCTCTTGTCATTGTGCTCTTTCCCTCCTCCTTCTTCTCTTTTCCCCCACCAAACCACTCCCCCCACACAAACAATTTAGACTGAAATCTTTGCATAACGCGGATGGTCCTGGGAGGGATCTATACAAGTGTTCAGAAGGAATTAAAGCACCAATAGCTCAATTTTTAGGGAAGAAATATTTTACCGTGAGAATCTACTTTGAATGAGGACTAGGAAAAAAAATCTGTAGCAGTGTCATCAGCTAGTTAGAGCACAGGCCTCAGAATTGGACCTCTCCATGGCTCTAATAGCAGTCCCATCACAATCTCTCTGTGTTAATCTGAGACAGTCATTCTACATCTCTGTGGGTATGTCCTCATTGTACAGTTCAACCCTGGCATGGGCATCTCCTGCCTGCAAAGCCTTTCCTGTGATACTGAGTTCTCACAGCTCTTCCACCTGCCTGCATGCATCTGTAGCTCTGGGATGCAGCATGCTCAGGGCAGAGAATTTAACCATCAAACTCTAACAAGTCTCTACTGAACATGCACAACCTGTGATGTTTTTAGAGGTATTCAATTTGACTTTTGGGTTAATTTTTATAGGAACAGCAAAAAAATGCATCTTTCTGATCTCCCTTCACTGTCACCAAATTCTAGGCTCCCTGCTCCAAAGCACCAGAATATCGCACTGTTTCAACAATACAGTTCACATTAAGGCAAAATTGCACATTTTCCCAATCTTGCCATTGGATACTACTGAACTAAACAAAACTTTTCAAGAAAAATTCACCCTTGAGGTAGAGACCTGGCAGAGGAATTTTGAGCCTGAATGGTTGAAGGATTGACAATTGTCTCTGTACCATATTTACTCAAATAGAAGATGACCCTGAATTTAAGATGACCTTCCCAATAATTAGATTCTGTATATGGAAAATGTATAAATTTGTGATAATTTTCCAGGTATAGATTCGAATAATCAGAGGGTTTTCTTGAATTTCCTTCTATGGGTGCAACAGGGAAAGCAGAGGCTGGGGGAGGGGGGGGGTCAGGTGGCCCTTGACTTCTGCCCTTCCACTTCTTCCCCCTGCAGATTTTCTTTCGCTTCCACTGCTATGGGCACCCCCCACCCCCAGATACCCATAGCCTCTGCTTTTCCATGTCCACTCCATAGTCTTTGCCTCTTCCTTCCCTCCTCCTTCCCCCTACTTCCCCCATGTGGGGCAGGGGGCAAGAGGCCACTGTGGGTCTCACTCTGGCTCCAACCCAGCTTCAGGGCCAGAGTAAGAGCTGCAGCAGCCGCCTGCCTCCCACCCTCTCTGCTTTGTATGTGAATCAAAGACAAGGGGCTTTCCCCACTATGCTGTTGAGGGGGGAGCACCTCATCTTAGACTTGAATAAAAATAGTAATAGGAAACAAGAGCTTATAATGGAAAGTGTCAGGTAACCTTAAGCAGAAGAAAAGCTACCAGCACTGGTCATTAATACGCAAGTATTAATGTATCTGGGTGATAGCTAAAATTTTAATTATTATTAGGATGCTCAAAAGTTTTGTTTTTTTAAATCCATTTTGAAAGTTTCAGTAATTTGTCTACTCTACTGTCCGTCTTAAAAATCTGTAGGTTTTGGAGGTAATCACATTGACGGAAAACGAACAAACAAACAAAAACCTCTCTTGTTTTCCTGCTGGAAAAAAATGGGACTTTTTCTCTTATTTTACTCTCAGTGTGTACCTCATTCTTCAAGTTTTTTTGTACTGGAAAGGATGAAGAAGTATAGTAAATTCAAATGTCATGGTTGGTGGGAAGAGGGGGGAGGAAAAATCCTTTGTTTTACAAACATTTATTTTATTCAAACTAAATGAAAATGTACTTTCAGCTAATTAGTTAATTCTTTTGAAATCTTTTTTGGGAGCCAAAATTTCCATCAACTTTGTTAATAAGATCCACATAAACAGACTTGTAGGGAGTATAATGTTCTTGCCTACCCAGGCCTGGTCTCTGCTGGTGCTGAAGAAGGTATGAATCAATGTAAAAGGAATCTTGCTGTGAGCAGATTGATTTATTTTCCTTCTGGTATACATATCCTTACATCTTTGATATGACTGCAGGGGGTGATTGAAGTGCAAATATATCTGTGAGAGATGACCAGCAAAACCTTTATTTCATAGGGTGTGTTCTCTCTCCCTTCAGGCGTCTGTTGAAGAGTGAACTTGGATCCTTCATTACTGATTATTTCCAGGTAAGGTACTGCATCTATTCCTTCACAGCTTGTTAAATTTTCCAATCTTTTTCTTTTTCTTTGTTCTCTTAAACTTCTTGGTATGCAAAAAAGCAGAGAATTGCTACTGAAAAGCAGGTAGCTGACATGCAGTTTTCTGGCAGCAAAATATATCAGTGGATTTTTTAAAATGAGGTTGCCACAGGATCAGTAAAGTTCATACATATATTTGATAATTTAAGGATTATCAGCTTTTGTGTTTTTGTGCAACAGGCAGTTTACCTGCTGGGTTTAGGAAGGAATACCCTTCACAACCTCCCCAGTATAAGACTGGGCCTTTGTTTTATGCTGCACTTTGGATTTGGGTTAGCAATTTAGTACTGAAAGGAGTGGGCTGGAGGTTTTGGAGTAGGAGAGAAAAGGGATACACTCCTGGCTCTCTTACTTGCTTAATGCAATTTGATAGATCCTCCCTCTCTCAGCAAAATAGAATTGATTCTTAGCTACTATTTATTAATTATTCCCAGATGAAAAGAGCTACATAAAGGCTGACTATCATTATCAATACTGGATTAAATAAATGCATGGTGTCGATTTTCTCTCCAAGACACATGCTCAGTTTTTATGTGTGTAACTTTATTAAAAATAAACTGGGAATAGTGGCTGCAAGTCTCTCTCTGAGCTCAAATGGCATGGTAGAAATACTCTCCTATCAGCAGAAATCAGTCTGGTCATAGTTTCTGTACGGCTCCCAGGAATATAACTCCAGTTTGTGGAGGATCGAAAATGTAAAGCTTGGGGAACAGATGATTAGTCACAAATGTGAATAATTATAATTATTATTAGCTAATAATATCCTTATATGTTGTGGTTCAGATAACCACATAAAAGCAGATGATTCCAGGAGAATGCTGCTGGATCTTAGTGCCACAGTCACTCAGTGGCAGGATTACAAAAATAAGTAAATAAAGCTGTTGAATTTCAGTATTGGTTTTTTTCACTACCAATAAAAGAGAGAGGAAAATTGCAATACTTCCTGAGGTGACTGAAGCAGCCCATGTACTGTGCCAGCAGTAGAAAAAGAACTGCCTGGTCTCATTTCCTACTGGTATTAAATTGCAAGGCTTTAAAAAGAAACAACAACAATCCTCCCCCCAAAAAACAAACCAAAAAAACCCATGCTGTGCTATTGAGTGAGAAACAAACTCCAGTGCAATGTTTCACCTTGTCAGACCAAATCTACGCAGCTCATTTACTGGAAGAAGAAAGCCCTTTCCTTCACTTAATGGCAGGGCATTTCCTAGAACGTGAGCTAAGACTATAGCAACTGTGAAACTAATGCTTAATGAAACTGAGTTCATAGTATAAAGTGGTTACTCTGAATGGAAACCTAGTGTAACTGGAGGTGGCTTTTTTTAATGTGACAAACAATAATGCATGCTAGAAACTGCATTGTAAAGTAGTATATGAGCACTGATTGGAAGGTACAGTATTCAAAGGCAAACTGTTCTGGAAGTGGCTAGTTTTCTTTTTGATTCTTAATAAGATGCACTGGTATTATGTGAACCAAGTGTAAAAGTCCTGGAAGTCAGTGACCTGCAAGGTTAGTAACAGGATATACAGCTTTCCTCTTCCAGGTTGTAGGCTGAGATGTACACCAGTGGTATTAGTTGACACTCACTGGGCATCTTGACAGTAGAACAAATGCTTAATGGACCCTCTCATCCTTGTAGGTTGGACATCCAGATCAGGGCTAAGTTATTAGCAAGCAGAGGGAACCTTGCCTGTTCTGTGTGCAGTTCAAGGAATCTGGTATTGGGCTGTCAGTCAATAAACTTGGAATTCAAACAAAAGTGTGCAAGATCTTATCTTAATAGCAGAGCTTGCTGACAGATATTTCACTTGAAGGCCACTGTCAGAATTGGCACTCCATATGTTCTAATACAGAGGAAACAATGGTCCTTGTCTCAAAGCTGGACAATCACCAAGGAGGGTAAGAGTGCTTAGAAACCCCTTTGGCTCAGGAAGGGCATTCAGGAATACGTGAGGCCTAAAAGGGAGGCGTACAACCAGTGGCAGGGAGGAGCTATCACCAAGGAGGAGTACTCCTCCTCAGCCTGGGAGTGTGGAGGGCTATTAGAAAGACCAAGGCAGAGATAGAACTCAGGCTGGTGTCCAGGATTAAGGACAACAAAAAGTCCTTTTTCAAGTACATTGGGAGCAAGAAGAGGGCACCAGGCAATGGAGACTCAAAAGGTAATCTTGTGGCTACGCAAGATGAGAAAGCTGGTATTTTTAACAGTTTCGTTGCTTCTGTTTTCTTGAACAGGGACTGGGACATCCCACCTACCAGAGGTAGGGACAATCTTGGGGATAGCTCTATCAAGCTTTCAGTCAGTGCAGATGTAGTTAGGAATCTTCTGGAAGGGCTAGACATTTTAAAATCTGCAGGTCCAGATGCCCTCCACCCAAGGCTGTTGAGGGAGCTGGCAGGGGTCATCACGGAGCCTTTGGCCTGGCTGTATGAGAATTTGTGGTCATCTGGTGCTGGGGGAATGGAAACTGGCTAATGTGGTCCCAATTTTTAAAAAAAGGAGGAAGGAGGACTCAAGTAATTATAGGCCTTAAGCCTCACCTCGGTGCTTGGGAAGCTCTTGGAGAGAATCATCAAGGAGCATCAAGGCCCCTGTGGGGGGCCTGCAGGGGAGATCATGCTCGGGGCAATCAGCATGGGTTCATCAAAGGCAGGTCCTGCCTGACCAACCTGATTGCCTTTTATGACCAAGTAACTAAATCCTTGGAGAACAGTGTCGCCATGGACGTAGTCTTTCTAGACTTTAAGAAGGCCTTTGACACTGTCTCACTCCATCCTCATCAATAAATTAAGCAACAGTGGCATTGATGCCTGCACAGTTGGTTGAGTAAAAAATTGGCTGATGGGGCACACCCAGAGAGTAGTGGTGGATGGGTTGTACTCATCCTGGCTAGACGTGAGCAGTGGGGTCCCCCAGAGCTCGGTCCTCGGGCCCGCACTGCTTAACATCTTCATCAGCGACTTGGACAAGGGGGTTGAAAGCAACATTGTCCAAGTTTGCTGATGACACTAAGATGTGGGGCGAGGTGGACATACTTGAAGGGAGAGAGAGACTACAACTAGATTTAGACTGACTACAAAAGTGGGCAGATGAGAATAGGATGGGGTTCAGCATAGACAAATGCAGGGCGCTGCTCCTTGGGAGAAGGAATCCACAGCATACATACAAGCTGGGAAGTTCCCTTCTTGAAAGCACAGAGGTGGAAAGGGATCTCGGAGTCATTATTGGCTCCAAGATGAACATGAGCTGCCAATGCTAGACCGCAGCCAGCAAGGCCAGCCAGAGAGGTGATACTCCCCCTCTATGTAACATTGGTCAGGCTGCAATTGGAGTACTGTATCCAGTTCTGGGCACCGCACTTTAAAAAGAATGTGGCCAGCCTGGAAAGAGTTCAGAGGAGGGCCACCTGGACAGGCCCTATGAGGAGAGACTGAAGGACCTGAACCTGTTCAGCCTAAGCAAGAGGAGGCTGAGGGGGGGACATGGTGGCTGCCTACAAACTCATATGGGTACATCATCAGCAAATTGGTAGAGCCCTTTTCTTCCCAGCACCACCTGGGGTAATGACGAGCAATGGTCATAAGATGATGGAGAATAGGTTTAGGTTAGAGATCAGGAAGCAATATTTTACAGTTAGGGTGGCCAAAATCTGGAACCAGTTTCCTAGGGAAATGGTCCTTGGCCCTACCTTGGGCAAATTCAGAAAGAGATTAGATGATCACCTGTCTGGGGTCTTGTGAACCCAGCATTTATTTCTGCCTGTGGTAGGGGGTCAGGCTAGATGATCTGATCAGGTGCCTTCTGACCCTAGCTACTATGATACTATGATACCTCTCTGGGGTCACCTAACCTCAGTTGTCTTCCTACCTAGAACCAGGGTGGGGAGAGTGGGGTGGGGAGTCTGTTTTGCACTGATACAGCTATAGTACACTGATGTAGCTGTACAAGTTCAAATGTGATGGCTTGTTTGTCATTGAAGTCCATGGGGTTAATTTTTTACAATGCTGTTATAATACAGATATGGTGACAGCTCTAACTTTAGAACCAAGATTTCAAGTTTCATTCAGATTTGTTGCAAAGGTTGTTCCTAGTTGACCAAACTAGGAACAACAAAGTGGGTATCTGTCCATTAAGGCTGCAGAGTCAAGAGTGGGTGACTATAATAATAGCCACGCCATTTCTTTGTGTCAGCAGGTATAGAAATTGGCATAGGCAACTGGCAGGGGGGCATGGGGGCAGGGACATGTGCCCCCCGCAGCTAGACCGTCTATGCTACCAATGCCACCAGCTGTATCTGTAGGTGGTTGCCAACTTCATCCCTGTCGACGACGTTGGCTTCTGTGCATGCCTGCCCAGATTCAGGAGGCATCAGTCACCCATGCAAATTGGTGCATCTTAACCACAATAGCTCTATATGCTTTTATACGTAGGACTTGTGGCCTTGATTGTCATGGCACCAGTGCAAAAAAGTGACTTAACAACATTCTTGGTCAAAAATAAAGTCTTACTCTTGTATATTGTGTAGTGGGGGGTAGGGGTTTCTGCGGTTGAGGGAGTATGTGGTTGGTGTGTGTGTGTGTTGGGGGGGAGTGGGTATGGTAGGGGTAGGGTGCAAGGGTGTGGGAGGGATGTTGGTATGGTATGTGTGTGTGGAGGGTGTGGGTGGGGTGTGTGTGTGGGTATGGTGAAGGTTGGGGTGTGTGGATGGGGTGTGGTGCATGTAGGAGGGTTTTGTATGAGTGTGTGTGTGGATGTGGTGGGGATGGGGGGATGTGACTGGAGTGTGGGTTGGGTGTGTGCATGTGGAGGGGCTTTTCCCTACCTGTTGTTTATGACATGGCTGAGCCCAGCCTCTCCTTAGGCAGAGGTGGGGACAAGGGATCAGCCCTGCCTGTCCGGCTTGCAGCATGCTTCAATGGGGCAGGAAAGCAGCCACACCAGCAGGCAGCAAAGGAAGCCCTTAGGAGTGGGTAGGTGGGGGGAGCCAAGCCTAGTGCTGCTGGCTCACTTGGCCTCTATCCCAGATCTGCCTGGCAGGGCTGCAACTGAGCCTGCTCCTGCTGCTCCCACCCCACTTGGCTGTCCTATGCCACGGGGCTGCAGCCAAGCCCACGCAGGCCTCTGCTGCTGCTCCCACCCTTCCTGCCTGTCCCATGCCTGCCCAGCAGGGCTTTGTGAGCAGCTGAGCTCCTTTACACCCCCCACTTTCATCTCTGTGCCCCCTGACTCAGCCATTCACGAGCAGGACCAAAGCAAGCTGCCAGCAGAGCATGTTCGCTGTCCCACTCTCTTTAATGCCACAACTTTCCCTCTCTATGTGCTGCCCAGAGTGCTGGAGCTTGGGGGAGCCCAGCAGTTCCCCAGGTAGCTGCAGGAGCAGCCCTGCTTGGAAGCTATGCCTGCTGGCCAGGGCTAGGGAGGCTGGGAGCGTAGCATCTGCCACCCCAGACAGGGTGGGTGGAACTCAGCCCCATGAGGTGTGTAGCAGGAGCAGCTGCCGGCTGGGTCAAATACAATTAATGGCAGGTAGGTGCTTGCCTGCAGGCCAGATCTAATTGAATCTGGCCTGCAGGCCATATTTTTTCCACCCCTGTTGTAAGGGGATAAGTGGTATGAGATGTAGGCTATTATAAGAGGTCTTTCTCCCACTCTATACTAAAATACTGTATTAATGAAATTCAGCAATATGCACTTCTATGCTCTGAAAAGTTGACAGTACTTTTTATAGATCCCTAAACAAGAAACACAGAGGCACAGGAGTGGGGAATAGGGAAGGCAGAAGGAAGACAGCTTTATTAATCTTTGAACTAACATTGCTGTTTTTCTTCAAATGCAAAACACCATTTATTCTCCATCCTCTTTTTTCCGTAAGGACAGAACCATTTTCTCCCAAGGTTCTTACATGCAAGTGGATGCTTTTCTAGTAGCAAGTAGAACAACCCATTGAATTTACCAATGCTTGAAATGTTTAAGCTACTTTTATTATTTTACCGTCTTCTTACAGCATAGAGGCTCCCATTAGTAAGTGCTAAGATAACTTTTGAATCATATTTTCCAGAGTTAAGAGTACTGGCTCTTACATTATTTTGTAAAGAATTGTTCTAACCACTGAAGGTTAAGAACTTTTCCATGGAACAGACTTCACATTCAAAGACAAAGCTAACTTTGTGATTCACTTGAATTGGTTACACAGAAGTAATTTTATACCAGCACTCTTGGAAATGACCAGTTCTAAATTTCAAGAATAGAACAAGCTACTGGGTTTCTTCACAATTCTCAGATTATTTTCATAGAATCCAGGAAGATTTTTATCTCTGTTACCAAAGCCCCAGGTCCTCCGTGTTAGTCTGTTTTGTAGTTAAATGGAAGTATAATACAGTAGATCTATACCCACTTCTATAAAGACCCCAGTGGAAACTCAGGTGTTTGATTCTGAAGGAGGTATGTGTTACAAACTTGGTTCTTTAGCAGTAGTAGCAGAGCAAGCCACAATGTTGGCAGTGATTTAGGAACATAAAAACTAAATACTGTAATTGGTGTTATGTATTCTACAGCTATGGATATACTTCATGTTCTCTGTCACTCTGAAGGCTTCAGATTATATTTCAGTTATAATCCCTCTAGCCCTTTTGGTTTTGAAGAAAGCCTTTAAAATATGAACCTGCTGCAAATTGATATATGAATACCTTTTCTTTTTGAGTCTTCAGATAGCCTGAACTGACGGCTTTGCTGGGCAGCAGAGGGGAGGAACTCTCCCTATTCATGTCCAATGGGTAGTAATTTTGAAACCTAAAAATGAAAACATAAATGTTAACAATTTCACTGCTGATCATTTCAGCCAGTAGTGTGGTTGTCTCAGCTGGCTCCTCCTGAGATGCAGAAACCCAAACAACTATTTATAGCTATATGTCATTAGTACAGAAACTGGGGTGTACTGACAACACTGAGCCAAAAATGCTGTTTACAGTCTTGGTATCAAGAACGGACACATGCTCTATGGTTTATAGTTTCATATTTAATTTAATGAAAATCTTAAGTTGCTTAAAATTCAGATGAAGCTGCTGCAAAGTTTCCAGTCTGTCACACTAGGGATACAGCAGCAGGGACCTTGCTCCAAATCTTAAGTTTAGTCTCCTATGGTGTGTTGCAGGGTCTTGTGGATAACCAATGTACAGGATAATAAAGTGTCCATTAAAGTGTACAGGTCTCTAAGGAAAAAAGACAGGTGCAGATTGGAGCTGTTCAAAAAAGGAGGCCTTGTCCCCTCTTTCCCAGGCTCATGTATTGTAAAGGGAAAAAAATATTGTTGGCTTAAACTTTCTGTAGCTCTTAATCTGATGTTTCATCTCTTTTGTACCATACATCCAGCTAGATAAGTTAATACCACACAAAGCTAAAATCTTGAGATGCTGAGTAAGAATACTAATAAACTATCAAGGCCCCAGAATAGGTTTGTTCTAGTAACCAGCAGTAGAAGCAGAAGGTTCCCTATCCTATTTACAGTCTCTCCAACTATCTGTTTTCCTTCTGTGATCCCTTCCCAAGCAACATTTGCCTTTGTAAAGCATTGCTAGTAGCAGAAATAGTCTTTTGTCCTGTGTTTTGCTTCTGTTCATGTTGCAAAATTTAGATTTATATTCTATTTTCCTTTACACGCTCTGTTTTGCCTATTACATTGAAGAAGGGAAGTGATTGTTTTGTTGTCTAGATGTGCATGTTCCAACCAGATAAAGATATAGCTGACCGTTATCTGACTAAATGCTATGGCCGCTATTGGATGGAGTAGTTAGGTCACTTAAAAAGGAAGAATTCACCATTTTCTCTAACAGAGTTCAGCTGTGTAGCTGTAGTGGCCTATTGGGGCAGATTGGTCTTTATTATTGCAGTTTTATGCAGGTTGGCCAGGATCCCAAGTTAATCCTGTTCATGCAGATCCAGGTCCTCTCCATCTGGTACTTTTGCAACTGAGTTCTTTTAAGGCTGCTTCCCCAGAGACTCTAGCAGCTGTCCAGGTCTGTTAAGGTAAAGAGTTTCAATGGACAGATCAGTCCCAGTAAGCTGCATTTGGGATATGAATCTAATAGAAGGCTTAATACTGCCTGGTACAGATAAAAGTAAAGAGTGCTTATCGCCTTAACTCTGGCAGAAGGCTGGTTTGTGGCTTTGATGAATATACCATTGGGCTCTGGATTGTGGGTGGTGGTTACCACTAAAACTAAATGTGAAATTTCGTGACATGCAAGACCTGCCCAGTCATTTTACTCTTAACTGCAACTGTGTGGGCTAGAGTGTTGTCTAGTTTTCCTGTAGCTTTTGCAGACCTGAAAGATTGTGGTCTAGATTATTACAGTGATGCCCCCTCAGAGAAGTGCGTTTATGCTGCTCGGCACGCTTTCTTCTTTTACTCACATCTGTTACTTTCTCTCTCTGATTTCCTTGCATTAAATGAGCCCCTTTGAGATTGTTGGCATCTCTCTCCCAATTCTGAATGTGGTCTGCTTTATTGGGACAATATAAGCACCTATTTCCTGCCCTCCTCACCAGCCTAATTGCAGCTTTAAAGCATCTCCACAAGTAGAAAGATGCCCAGCTCCAGCCTAGAACTGTTCGAAACCAGAAGTCATCTTGCTGAAAAATCTTGGCAAACACTTTTGAGTGGCACTATTTTTGCTTTCTGCAAAAGTTCATGCATTTGTTAAAAGTTTGCTACAAAATCTGTAAAATCATATGCTTAGCACTGGATTTTGAAACCTGGTTTGGTCAGACATGGAGCCTAGCTTGGACTTCAGAAATGGTGAAATATTACTTTTTTTGTTCCTCCAGCAAAGAAACCAAGATTCTTGGGTTTGCTGGGAAAAAAATAGATTTGTATTTTGAACGGTTTTTGTTTTTAATGACTGTTTTGTGGCTATCTCAATCTGATTAATAGAAATAACCAGTATGTCCGGTGCTGAAAGATATTTTTTTTTCTTCCTGGAAATCATTCAAATGGCACGGAGGATGGCTGCTTCTTTCTTTGGTTAATTAGAAAATTCCTCCACATCTACCTACGTTTCAGGGATATGGGCATAGGCATGTCTATTTGACAAGATCTGAAACTGATTGTGGTGTCTAAAGATTCCCCTGACACTTTTTGTAAGACTCTGGGTGTTAAATGTTACATCCTAGCCAATTTTCAGCGTAGGCAGTGGCAATCTGCCAACTTAAAATTCCTCGTGCAGATACAATTGGAGAAGTTTGCTTCGTTTCCCCTCACAGAAGTCGGAAAAAACCCCAACAAACAGCAACAAAAAAAAGTCTGTGTCTTGTTGCTAGGCAAAAGATGTTGTCACCTGCAGAGTGTCTGTTTTTTACACATTGGCACATGACTCACTTTTGGATCCTTTTTTATATAAATATCTTCCAAGCAGATCAGACAAGGCTTAATGGTAGAGATCTTATAAAAATGAGCTCCCTCCACAGACATGATGGGTGCATCTACACATGCACTTTACTGCAGAATTGACTAATTAGCTCTTCAGTAAAGTGTCACAGTCTAGATGTGAATCAGTATTAGGGCACAGTTAGTTAATTAACTCTGCAGTAGGATAGGATTGTCCGGGACAGTACTATCTTATGGTGGAGCGGTAACATGCGCTGCAATGCACAAGTAAACGGTGAATGTGTTGGCTGAGGCATGAGGGTGCAATGGTGCAAGGGCTGCCAGATGGCTAGCCCTGCACTGCAGCACTCTCGTGCCCCAGCCAGCCCCTCCGCCACCTAATGCTGCGACCGAGGACCCAGTACTGACCTGCCCAGTGCCCCAGTGCTCCCAGTCCAGGTCTGCTCCCCCTCAGCTCGAATTGGCGTGGTCACGGGCACACATGTAAATACTCAGCTTGGGAGCAGTTTTATTGCTCTAAGTTTATTGCTCTGAGTTAATTGCTTGTGTAGATGCACCCGATATGGAGGAAAACACATGGTGCCCAGCTGATCTTTCTTGAGAAGAAAAGCCTGCTTAACTCTCTAAGTGCTTGGGACAGGTGGGGGTAAACTCAAGGCCTTGTTCCTTTCCAGTCAGTCTCCTCTTTCCACAATGAAGTCATAATGCCATATTTGTCCTCCATCACTACAGCCATAACAGCCGGTGGCATCCTAACGGCAGGTTAAGACCTCACTGTGAGGATGAGGAGAAAGCTTCTTGGGAAGGGGAATTATCTCTGACCCTAGCACACAATCCTGCTGTAGTAGCAAAGGGACATTAGAAGCCATCTAAGTTCCCTTTCATATAAAACAGTGTCCTTCAAGAGATGTCCCTAGGTATAAGTCTCTTTTTGGTCATGCTTGTAACTGTATTAGATTGCTTTTTCCCCAGGCTATGTCCTGCTATATTGCCTGTAGCAACCAGGTAAAAAGCAGGATTAAGTTGTGTAATGTAGCAGTCTGTTGCAAACCTTCACTCCACTCTGTGTTTATTAGGTTGTATGGATTTGTCAGCAAACTATAGATTCGTAATGCAAATATACCTGGCTGAGTGCACGATCTGGAGAAGGGAGTGCTTGGAAAGGTGTTTTTGTATCTTTCGTCAGGAAGACCTAAGCAACAGACAATTTTACCATATTCTGCTAAATGAGTCCAAACTGAATTTTGCATCCCAACAAGCCAACATGTTGTCTCCAAGATCATGTCCACCTGCTAGGGAAACTTGGTAAAAATGCAACAACACAATGATAATGTCCTTCCTAGAAGAGAAAATTTGAAGAGCTTTCCCTGCAGCTGCTAATGTTCATCTCTACTGATTCTTAACAACAGAGCAAGGCAAAACATTGAATTATTTTTCCGTGGAAATCTCTTTTATTGTTGTTGTTGAAAAAAAGAAGCAGAAAACAAGTACTTCTAATGAAAAATTCAGCCTAGTTGGATAGAAAGTTTTGGGTTTTCAAAAACAGCTGTAGGAAGATTTTTAACGGATTCTGGTTAGCAATCTTGCTTGTTACAGTATGAATGGGTGCAGACTGTCATTTCAGCACAATGTTATCTGACTGCTCAAAGCACATCTGGTATTCCAGTGCTTAAAATACATTTGTCATGAGTTTCTCCTAATGTTGCCAGCTTTGGTGTGAACTGGAAGTGTAGAGAGGGTAAAGAATATCATTATGAACCACCGGAGGCGTAAGAACCACGGTTCTGCTAGCTATAGAATTGTTTTCTCTTATTAGCATTTGGAACTTTTTAACTAACGTTAACGACAGTCATTTTTGCTTCATTTGCAAACAGATGAAAAATTCAATTGCAAAAACTCCTTAGGGCTCCTCCATTCCTCACATACTCACCCTATGTATAGCAACAATTTCAGGTCCCTGAAACAAACCAGCAGAACTACCTTGGTCAGTTTTGATGCATATGTTACAGTTCACGTCAGGAGGGGACTAGGTAGCAAAGGCTGGTCTACAGAAACTGTTTTGAGTGTACGCTTGCAAAAGCCAAACCTTAGGCCAGTGCTTCCCAACCTTTTCCTCAGCATGACCCCATTTCCTCATCATGCCCCCTCACTCCCAGCCCACAGCTTCCCACCCCCTAGATGCCCTTGGCTGTCCACCTACAGGCCCCTGACCCTGCCAGTGGTCTGCCCCGTGGGCGGCATGGCTGGAAGTGAGCCCATGGGTGGGGGCAGATGTGGGCTGCCCACTGCAGGCTCGGGGCTCCCTGCCTTGCTGCCCTCCCCATGGAGGAGGCCTCCGCAGCCCAGCAGGTGGGACCTGGCGTGAGAGGGCAGCGAGGCTTGGTGTTGCTGCCATGAGTCCCACAGCAGCTGTGCCACCAGGTTGAGGCACCCTCTGCCGTGGCAGTGGTGGTGGCAGTGGAGAGTTCCACCCACCGCTGCTACTGGGTGAGCAGTGCAGTCAGTGTGAGGCTCCCAGCAGTGGTATTGAGCCTTTCTGCCCCGCTCTACTGTGGAGGCCCTAGGGGGAGGGCAGTAGGGTGGGGACCCCCAAGCCTGCAACAGACATCTCACATTCACCTCTGCCTTGTGCACAAATCTGGGGGGCACATGCCCCCCCCATGCCTCCCCAGGAAAGCATGCAGCAGCGGGGAGCCAGCCCTCCTGATGCTCCCAGATGAGCCTCCCATGGCTCCATCCTGCTCCCCTAGCCTGGCCTCACATTTCCACCCTGGCCTCAGGTCCCATACCCAGCCCCAGCCCTGCCCCACTCCCTTCCTCCTTCCTTCATCATGGGGACCTCAATTTTGTCCCCTGACCATAGACTTACCTGGAAGGAGCTGCCAGAGCTGCTCTTCATGCTTCCTGGCTGCCACGTGCATGTGTGTGTGTGTGCGTGCACATGCATGTGGCATCCCCGTGGCTGATCACTCTCCTCCCGCTCTTCCCAGCCCCAAGCAGTGCCTTCCAGACTGGAACTCTGCCATCCTGCAAGGGGAAGCCTACCATTTTCTGCTCTTTTCTCCTTTAAAATCTGATTGTCTTTGTGACCCCATTTTTTTACCATTACAACCCCAAATGGGATTGCAACCCGAGGATTGGGAACCATTGCCTTAGAGACTACTACTGTGTTATTAATAATAAAGTAGGAGGGCTGTATACACTGCATCTGTGTTCCCATTTGGATGTGCATTAAAGCATTGGTCCCTAGATCATTTTTGTAAAGTAAACTGCATTAACTGGACCTGTATCTAAAAATAATTCTTCTAACATGCTTTTCCTGGCATATATATATTTTGGAGGTGAATTCTGTCTTGATTTGTATCCCATACAGCCTCATTGCCTTGAGAACATTTGATCCTTTATTTGGGGGCAAATTCCTGTTGCATGGAGTGGTTTGAGGCCTTCTCATATGCAAGTTATGAGCTGTTGGCTCTTTCAGTGGCTCATTGCTTCAGTCTGAAATGTTGACAAGGATGTCAAGGGGGAAATGTGACTTTTTCATCAGGAGCAAAAGTATCTGCTTGCTGTACTGAATTAAAAAAAAAGATTTGCCTAATGGAGCACTTCATGCTATTGCTACTTTGAGAGCATTGTGAAGAATAAATTCTACCCTCCCCACCCCCCGCCTGTCTAGGCTAGTGCATACAGACATTGCCTTATTAATAAGACATGCAGATCTTTCTTCACACCCTCAGTCTCCATCTGTTTTGCTGAAGACTTGTGGAACTTATTTTATTAACAACATTACAAAAATGACCCCCTCATTCCCCCATGTTGCCCTAGACTAGGGCCATCCAACTTCCAAGTGGTCAGGGGCTGTACACCCTGTGGGTTGTGTTAGCGTTCACTCTACTACACCACACATCTATATCAGTACCCCTCCCACTGCTGCATCATGTGCCCATGTGGGCACCCCTCCCTACTGCTGTACCACATGCCCTCCCATGCTTTGTAGTGCTATGCCACCCCTTGGGGCAGGGGAAGGAAGAGGAAGGAGGAGTTTGGAGCCCCCAGCTGTTATAGTGGGAGCAGTGGTTGAGCAGGAACTCATGGGTTTCAACTTAATTCCCCAAGGGCTATGCTGCCCTAGACTTAAATATAAGACTTTGTTCTGCAAGCCTATGTCTTACTGTAGAAACAGGGCACAAAGGAAAGGGTCACAGAGCAACAGATGTGATCAGCAGTACCACAGTCCTCTATTG
This sequence comes from Caiman crocodilus, assembly GCA_030014935.1. Classification (NCBI taxonomy): domain Eukaryota; kingdom Metazoa; phylum Chordata; order Crocodylia; family Alligatoridae; genus Caiman; species Caiman crocodilus. Next base: position 81,009,465 of record JAGPOW010000304.1, on the reverse strand, counting down.
TTTTTTTTTTGTTCTTGGCTTTGGAGGATGCAGAGCCATGCTGTTTTCTTCCTAGCTTGAGCTGATTCATGCTGTAACATTTTGCTACCCTCATGATCCAGTGCATCCTTTTAGATAATTGCAAGAGCATTTCAGGCATCCGGAGTGATGGTGTGGATCTGAGTATGTGGTAGGGAGGCCATTGGCTCCGGCTGGTGTGAGGACTGTCTCAGTGGTAGAATATGGTGCATTGCACATTAAGACTGGTTAAAGAAGAATTGGGGAGGAAGGTTGTGACCTCTGCACAGTTATCTGTACCAGGTCGCAGGGATGTTATGCCATTTAGAAAAGAACAAATAAAAGCAGTGAGCGACACAATTTCATCACGAAAAACGTGTCCCTGAGTATTCAGGGCTGCTTTGAAATTGCAGCATTTCCAAAGAGCCTGAAAAACAGCATGTAATGGCTGTGGCGGGGCCCAGCTTTTCTGAAGTGCTAACAGTTAGTTATAGTTCTCTGTTATTTCCATCTGAGATGGTCAGGGCATTTCAGAATAACTAGTTTTTCTTCCCCCCAATAGCACTAAGAGATAGATAAGTGTTATAAATTCCTTTTTACAAATGGGGAACCTAGACAATGTAGAGACATGGGTGAAATATACAAGGATATTTAGATGCCTGAAGACGTATGTAGGTATTTGTATGCCTTCATAAATCTAGCCTTTAGTGATTTCTTTTTCTTACAGAAGACTTCTCTTTGACTCCTAGTCTTGCAGCCTAAATCCAAAATCATTCTTCCTCCTAATATGGTAAAGTGTGATAGTGTTATAAATGTTATGATCTTTTTCTACACCTGTTCTGTTGCACAGAAATATCTGCGGTTGACAAGCGAGTTGGCCTGTGTGAGCTTTATTATGTGACCCACTCAGATGGCAGCATTGGGAGGCTATGACTAATTTTTAGGTTCCTGCATGTACAGTAAATACCATGTATAACCATGCACGGTCTTGAATGTTTATTTTAAGTCTTGGAAAAGGCAAATGCATGTCTCCTTCTTCTCTCTTGGCAGAACCAGCTCCTTGCGAAGGGATTGCTGTTTATAGAGGAGAAGGTTAAACTGTGTGAAGGCAAGTACAGAGAGACTGCTTTGGTCCTCATGAGCCCTTGTGAGTCACCCTCTGATGTTTGGACAGCTGAGAGTCATGTCTTGGGGGGAAAAAATACCATCTCCAAAGTACTTATGTGGCTGGAAGATTTAAAATCCTATCTGGACAGGGTGTCCATGCTCCCCCTTGGGAGTGAGGTTGCAGTGAAGCATTTATATTGCTTGGCAGATGTCAGACTATGTTGAATCAGAGGTACATCCAAGACTCTCCCATTAGTCGTTTTCTTCACCAGGGTTCAAATATCTTTCTGAAATGCAGTTTTAAACCTAATTACTAAAGCTCTTTGATGTGGGTACTTCTTTCAAACAGAGTACTAAGCCTCTCAGGCTCTTGCCTAATACCTTGAGATGGTTTGAAACTATTTGTTGTAAGGCCAAGGGTTGTGATATCTCTGACCGTAACTTTGGTGCCAGTGATTTTGTCCTTTCTTTTGAATGCTTAACTACTAGGCACTGTGCAAATGTAGAGGAATGTGTGTTGCACCTGGATGAGGATGAAAATTCAGTGGGGACTGATATTTCCATATGTGAGGAGCAGGTGGCTCTGTTAGCTGCTGGCACTAGTTCCTAATCAGGACTGTGGCATCTAGATGTCTGGTGGGGGAAGGGCAGTGGCAGAGCAACCATCAGGGTTGATCTGTGGTGATAAGTCATGTTTATTATAGGTTTGCTCAATCAGACTGGCATGGGCAGCTCTCCTTCTTGAAAACTAGACTGTCACTTGCCAGTCAGAGGGCACAAAACAAGTCAGCCTCCCCACTAACCCTCTCTATATAGATCATTAAATACCAGTGAATTCACATACTCTCACATCACTGTTGGTACTTCTCTTTTAAGCTGATTTCTCAGCTTGACAAGAAATTTGTGGGACTTGAGCAGTTGCAATCCAGTGCACGAGCTACAGCATTGGTTGCCCCCTTCCCAGGGTCTGGTGTGCTTCATAAGAGGCAGTCAGTTAAGCCTCCTTAATGTACTGCTTGCCTCTTTGAGATGAAGAGATGAGATGGGATGGGAGGGAAGGAATGGAATATGCAGAGTATGGTTATGGACATACAAACAATTTAGTGTGGCATGAATAGGGCTGGGGATTTATTGCTCTATGGTTACTGTCAATGTGTCTGGTCTTATCCTATTGTAAGTGAAAGCTAAACTGCAGCAGCTTAGCCCTGTTTCTTTCAGGACTAAGCTGTCCTGGTTTCACTTACCACAGTGTAACAGCAGACACTTGGATATGTCTCCAAGCCCTTTGAATTTGTGATAATGTTTTTGTTTGCCCAGGCTGTGTCATTGAGAGCTAAACTGCTTCCATTTCCCATGGGATAAGATTATGTACATGGACAGCTATCACCCCCCACCTTCTTTTTCTCCTCGCATTAAATTGTTCATATGACTATACTTTAAAGCTAAATGTGAAATTCTGTTCAGTGTCCTAAAAAAGGGTATTTATTTTAGCTATCTGTTAACAAACCAACCAACCAAATCCTAATGCCTCCATGTAAAACTGTTGCAATTTGTGATTTAAATTTAAAAAGCTAAGCTCCAGTCTGTCACACATTCATGAGTTACCTAACTTCATGTACAAGTAAGGATCCAGCTTGTGGCTGCTGGAATTACTTGGGAAGAATGATGGTTTCTTCTGTTCTAGTTTGATAGCAAACCCCCTACCTAACAATGCAAATATGGTCCCTTATATGGCGTGTGTTTGAAATAGTATTGTAGGCATGGTACATAACGATCTCTGTGCCGCAGTTAGGACTCAGATCATTTATGGATTTTTTTCTTCTTTTCTTCCCATAGATTATTTTTTTTAAATGGATATACCTTTTATAAAACAATCCAAATTCTTTTTTCAGGGAATCTGGCTTCTTGTCACTGCTTGTGCACACTTCACTGTAAATTTTGATTCCACAAAGGGACCTCTTAGACCAGTTTGGAGATGATGAAGTAATGCCTGTGCTATGGATACGGCACCATTATTAGTTCAGTGCACGTGTTCTATAATCAGAACTTCCAGTTTTACTTTGTTTTCCTAGATACAGTCATAAAAACTTTCCATTTAATTTCTGTGGGATTTATGTCCTCTAAAACAAATACACCATTTCCCCCTCTTGTGAGAGAAAGTATTCTGGAGCATTTAATTCTAGCCCCCCACACAGCAAGAGCATAGTTATAGGGAGTGGGTGTGAGGGAGGGGGAAATGCTGAAACTCAACCACATACATTTCCATCTTTCTCTTTTCACTCAGTAGCCAGTGCTACTAAATATGTCACTGGCTCGGAGGCGGATGGGCGGGTAGGCTACATCCCTTTCACTGTGGTTAAAAAACAGATTAAGACTTGATTCCATAAACCCTACCTCACAATCTTGTTGACGTCAATAGGGCCTTTACTCTTTATGGCTGTGTCCAAGATGAGCACAGCCATGCACATTCAGGTGTTTCCCATGCTGCTGCCTTTAACTGTGGTCTGAGAGAGTGAGGGTGTTGACCCTTGGAGATTCAGGGGTCAAAAAAATCTGTGCAGTAAAAAAGCAGGGCAGCTCATGCGGGGACAGTGCAGACCACCCAAAACTGGAGCCTGGCTGGCCAGAGCCACACTCTAGCTGTTGGGCAGAGTCCAAGCTGCAGGAACGACATGGCTGTAGCTTCCCTGGCCTCCAGGAGCTGAGATAAGGCTCCTGGGACCAGCAACTGTGCTGGTCCCAGCTTCCTGTACTCCACCCAGGGTAACTTAACAGATGCCAGATGGCGCATGGCATGGGCTTTCCACGGAGACAACTAGCAGTGGCACAAGTTGTCCCACTGCTGGTTGTCCCTGGGGAACCAAATATCCATGTTAATCTGGATGTGGTCTTTAAATCCTGTTTGCAGAATTAAGTTAGACTGGTGTAGTTTCTCTTCTGTAAGTCCTGTTTTGCAAGGACGCTGTGCTACAGAAGTGCCAGGGGAACAATCTGTGAGAAACATAAAAGCACAAACAGATGCTTTGTAAAACTTCCCTTTATTTGTGAAAACAGTTGGGTGCTAATAGGCAACACTCCAAGGAAATGCAGCTTATATTAAAGTCTTTGTACCATGAACTGATACTGCTGCTACATACAGGCTTAAGGTTGAGTGTCCAAAGCTGCCAAAGGGAATGGGACACTGGGTATTCAAATCCTCTAAGCCAGCGGTGCTGAATGCCTGGCCTGTGGGCCAGATCTGGCCCATAGAGCCATGTAATCTGGCCTGTAGGGCTACACCCAGGTCCGAATATTTGGCAGCAAGGGAGCAGTGACACCATTAATTGCAGCTCCCACGTTGCACATAGTCTACCACAAAGCCATATGTCCACATAGCACTGTAGCTTGGCCATGCTAATTGGGGTGTGCAGGGGCAGCATGGGCTCCGATCTTGCAGATAGGGCCCAATCCAGCCCACAGACAGACTACCTGGCTTGGAGGGCCAAAAGATTTAGTGCCACTGCCCTTGGTTAGCAATAGCATCAGCAATGTTTTCTAGCAGCATGCTCCAGCTCAGGTCTGAGACAAACCAGCACTAGGATCTGGTTGCTGCTGCTGCTTCTTTTTGGTGCCCAGCCATGGCAGGATGTGGGCAAAGCCGCCTGCTGCTGACTATTGTTGAGCCCCCAGCTCTGCAGGTTGGATCCAGTGCCTTGGTGGACTGGACGTGGCCTGTGAGCTGTAGGTTGTCGACTCTTATCCTAAGTAGCTTGGAGATGACAGCTTAAGTATTTGGAAAGATAAGTAGTTCTGTAAATTCTGTATTCTCATAACTGAACCCCCCCCAAACCCTACACTACTACATTCACCAGCTGTATGATTGCTAGTGTCTCACCTTATGGCCCCTGGTGGTCAAGTTACATTCTTGTGAGGAGGTTTCTCGATTGCATGGCTTTCAGTCTGTAGTTTTAATGATCCAATATTAGGGGCTTTTGTTGTGTCCAGGTTGATACAACTGAACAAGGTTCACTTGGAAATCTGAGTTGCCGAGTGTTTGATGAAAAACTGTAGAAGAGAGTTCTCATGTGTACGGCTTTCTAGTTTGCCACACATCCATGGACGTTTATGTGCACGAGGGGTCTGTGACTTATAGCTCCATGTTTGGGACAGCAAAAATATCAGAACTAATGTTCTTCAAAGAGCCACCCATACAGCACAGTCTTCCTGACTCAGCCTCTGCAAAACATGCAGCAGTGGCTGGCTCCTGCTGGTTCTTCCCAGCTGCTGGAGTAGGACCATAATGGGACATTAGCTTCTGGTTATTAGATGCAAAACTGAAAAGTTCTTTGCCTGTAAATCTAGACCCTAAGTCTAAGGAGATACTTTGGCCTCTTACTGTAAATGACCTGTTTAATATTTGGGGCAGAATTGTTCTTAGGACTGTGAACATCTCAGCAGTTTATGGTCACTGGCTTTTGTCCCTGTCATTCAAAGAAAAATCTAGCTGAAGCTAGCTGTTTTGGAGTTTGAGCTTAACAGGACTTACTTGGAAGGGCAAAGAGCCTGGAGACATTAACCTGGCGGCTAAAAGAATTTTCTCTGTCCAAATTCCTGACATTTAGGTGAAGATCGCATTGATCTCCTCTCTGAGATCTGGGATCACTTCTTCACTGAGACCCTTCCTACGCTCCAAGCAATATTCTACCCAGTTCAGGTAAACCGATTTAACATACAACCTGAGGGCAGGGAGAAGAGGTAATGTAACAAAATGTAAAGAAGTTCACTTTAACCAAAAGACACATTTTTTTGGAACTTTTGGGTGTTTTCCAATTTCTCATGATTAGAGAAAAGTGCTAAATATGTTCATTCAGAGTTCCTCAGTTGAATTTCTGATGCTAAAAACTAAGCTAAACAAATTTATATGCACTTCTGAAGGATGATCCATTTTTAAACTCAGCTGCTGAGTACTTATAAATAGATCTAAAGTGGCATCATTGGTTTCTCCCTATCTATGTGGCCCCTTACTAATAAAACATCTGAGGTGCCAAGGAAGATTTGTCAAGGTCCCATCTCCAAATTAAAAGCAGTGGAAGTTACATACTTCCATTTGTTCCTTTGATAATGCTTTCCTGGATTTACTAGACTCTGGATTTACCCTAATGCCAACAGCCTTTGGTGACCAGCCACTGAAGTTGCAGAGTCAGTGAAGTGCCAAAGGCAGAGCCCCGGATGGAGCCAGAGGCACCCCAGTGGCTGAGAATTCAACAGGTCTTATCAAATGAAACCGAAGTCAAGACACTGTGGTCTACCCCAGGGTACTTATTTTATAACAGTCAACACTGTATGGACTACTTGTATTAGAAGGCCATTTAGTCCAAGGCACAATTTGAAATTTTAAAAATCTAACTGGCACAGACATTGCCTTAGCTGCAGTAGGGGAAGAGAGGAAAATCCAATATAACCCTTCCTTTTTGGCTTGTAGCTAGAGATGGTCTTTCCAGGAGCAAATACTTTTGCCTTTTTTTCTTTTATCACTTGAAAGTCAGCAGGTAAGACTTGAAGGCTGCCCTTTCCTATTAAAGCTGGCATTTCCTAAAAGGGCTAAGGATTTGTATAAAGAAACCTTTCTGATACATTTGTTTTTATTGTTTCCTTGCTGCAGATGCTAGAAGGTATGTGCACATGTATGGGAGAGGAGATTGGGGGGGAAAGGGGACTAGGGTGGGGCTAGGGGAAAGTGTGCAATGGAGAGGTCTGCACTTTTTCTGTTGTGCTTAATTTGGGGACCTGGAGTTGCCTACCTTAACAGGGTAAGGATATGTCTGTCCACTGAAGACTTTAGTGTAGTGTAGAGAAACCTTGGTTCCCTGAGCAGTGACATTTACTGACCCTAAGGGCTTTGGCATCCTACCAGCAGAATGGGTTTCTTTCTCTAGAGAGAAATTGAGCCAAAGTCTCCGCAGTGCTGTGTAGCTTCTTAAAATAAGATGTTGTTGTTGATTAAAATATTGACATCCTTTTCTAAATTTATTTATAGACTTTCCTTTGGTGTTTGTTTGGAGCACTAATATCTGAGCTGCTCATAAAAGATCCTACAGGCTAAGGAAGTAATGGAAGGAGAACAGAGAAATGGAAGGGCCAGGTCCTTTAGGTGTCTAACTGTCTTTGAAAATGGTGAAATCTAAGCACCTAAGTACCTTTAGCAATCTGGGCCTAAGTGATCTGCCCAGGGTCACACAAAAAAAAACTGTGGCAGAGCTGGAAACTGAATCCTGATCAGCTGTATCCCACTCCAGTGCCTTTCTTACACAAATAAACTGTACTTGTCCCCATATCTGGTAGTACATTGACAATTGGACCGCAAATTTTCCTCAACACAGTTGCTTCATACAGGTCTGCAGGAGCTGCCTTTTGTTGTTGTGAGGGTTCAGTCAGTTTTGATATATCACTAGGCTGTGATTTCCTTGCCTCAGTGGGGACATAATTATGGCTTCTGTGATATGAACTTAAACCACCCGGAGACCTAACTTTCCCATGCAGATGAGAACAGTTTAAAGAGGCCATTGCCTTCCACTGAGATACTAAGGTCAAAGTGACTGCTGTACTAGGCATGGGCAGAAAAAGAAGGCATCACCGTTCTTCCCTGGTATCTTGTGGTGCTTTTACTTTAAATAGAGGTATTCAACTACATAAATGAAATAAATAGGAAAAGTGTCCTGTTACTGCAAAAATACAAATCAGTCCTTTGTGCTGCTCTCAACACTCTGGCATTTCCAAATAAACACTCTGATGTTTTAAGAGAGCAAAGCAGTTGTTTAAGGGCCAGGCCAAACTCAATGCCATCGGCTATAGGTCTTATTTGAATATTGATGTAATTGCTAATTGCAGCATTAACCCATTATGAATTAATGATTAACTGGCATTTATTCCCACCAGTCAGATTTGCTTCACTGGGTGTGTGATGGAGGTTGTAACATGATACCACAGCAGAACATAGAGCAGAGGTTAACTTGCAGTAGAGAGCTGGGGAGTCTCCACATAAGACAGGACAAAGGAGAGGGGGAAAAATGTCCGCAGTTAAACTTTTGCTGCACCTGATTTGATGGTGCAGGAGATTAGCAGCTGTGTCAGGCCTAGCTCAGGCTAACAATAACATCCGTGTTGGTTTAAGTTAACTTGTTGTGTAAGAACTGTGCTGTGAAATATTTTGACATCTTGATGATGCACATGAAAAAGGTTTAACAACTCATTAATGAAAAAAAAAAATATTGGGAAGAAAAAAATATGTATATTGGAAAACCAAAGCCTCTGCTTTCTTCATCCTGATAAACAGAGTTGGACGGGATGCTGTGGCCAAACTGAAGAGATAACCAAGTAATTAATTCAATTGTGTTTTCACTGGCAATTTCCAAAGTTAAAAGTTGAATTAAATATGAGATCTGACACAGATCAGAAATAGGCATAGTTCAGGTGCACCATATGCAAAGTTACCCCACACAACTGAGTGGCAGCACAACTGCTTTAGCAGCCCTTGGCTTCACATTGCCCATCCTAACTGCAACCATCACACTTCTTGCTGAGATTGTGGCTCACTTTTGCTTGACTCCCACTAGATTTGGATTGAAGCCAGAGCTCCAAGGGTTTGCCACCTAGATCAGAGATAGGGTAAAGCAGTGATACTCAGATATGCTATTGAGGAGCACTAGAAATTCCTTAATGAGTGCTCCACCATTACAGCAACTAGCAAGATGGGGTGCCTATGTGTGTGTACTTGTGCTATGTACATATTGTGCATATGTTTTCCAATGTGTTTTTTTTTTTCAGGGTCAGGAATTGACCATCCGCCAAATTGCCCTTCTTGGTTTCAGAGACTTGGTCCTGTTAAAAGTGAAGTTGGAAGAAATTCTTCCCCTGGTCCAGACAAAGATCCCACCTTCCATTGTCCAGATGCTGCTAATTCTACAGGTGGGGAAAAACCTTTTTTCTTTCTTTCAAAGACACCACATAAGCACACAACTACCTAATTCATATTGTCCCTGGATAGAGGGCAAAGAGTTGAGGAGGCAAAGAGGGAGTTGTATGTGTTCACTTGGGGAAGTTTCATATGAAAATAGAGCTAAACTGAACATTAAACATTGTGGCTTGAATTTTCCTGAGCAGAGAGAAGGGTGGGTCTAAACTGTCCTTCTGGGTTTAATCTTGGCACGTTTTCCTTGGTATGTGAGCTCCACAGCCATGAGTTATCTCAGTGCTTTTGTTTCACTTAACCAGTCATCATCTTCTAGCATCCCTAAATGCTCTCATTTCTCATACTTGGAATGTCATATGCTAGGTCATCTGTTTCAACAGCTTTATAGTGACAGGAATGGTTTGCCTCAGTTCATGGAATCAGATGAACACTGGCTACTAATACAGTCTCTAATACAGATTGCTTCAGTTAAGAAGGGAGTTCAGCTGGGGTACAGCTTTGTGAGGATACAAACACCATTGGCAGTAGACAAGGGTTTGTTGATCTTTCAAGGACATTTCCCAAGCAGCACAGACTTTTGAAGGGGACCAGCCTCCAAATCTAGATCTCAAGAGGCGGGGACAGAGAAGTACTCTTGGAAGTAGTTTCCAAGTGTTATCTATACAGTGAGTCCCCTGTAGTTCAGTGGTAGACTCCTTGCCTACCCAACAGGAGAACTGGGTTCAATACCCAGACAATTATACAACTACAGCCATGGAGGCACCAAACATCCGGACCCATTCTGGTCTTTAGATTCCGTTTCAGTGGCCTAAAGGGAGGATGGAAGGTCTGGGCAGCCTCCACGCCTCCAAAAAATTCTGCCTAGGCATATGCATCAAAGGTCTGGGTGGCCCTCATGCATACACCATGATCCAAGCATTCAATGAAGCATATTATCTCTTGTATCATTTGAAATGCAAACCATGAAAAAGATCTATATTCCAGACCTTTGTCTAGCCCTAGACTCCTCTGGTTTTTATTTTCCCACATTTTAGTTTCTATGGATTTTGATTTTCCTCTCTGAAGGAAGGCAGTGTGGAAAGTGGCAAAGCTTACATTCTGCAGATGTATTCTTAGTTTTCCAACCATTGCTATTGGTAGTGTTGGATTTATGTTGTAGCCATTTCCTGGTCCAGCTCCAGGAAATATTCCCTTTTGCATCCCTTCCAGTTCTTTTGGCTTCCATAAATATAAAAATATATGATTTGAAACTGTAAGTGAAATGTTTGCTTTAATGCTTGAATTTCAGAGTGTCCATGAACCTACGGGTCCCAGTGAGGGCTACATGCAGCTGGAGGAGCTGGTTAAGCAGGTGGTCTCGCCATACCTGGGTTTGTGTGAGGATCACAGCTTCCCTGGTAACACCTGTGCGCTTGGTAAGACCCACTGCGCTGAAGTTCTTGCAGCTGTTGCTCAGACACCTCCACTGGTTAATGCAATGTAATGGAATGTAATGTCAGACAAGGAAATGTGAACTGGCAATGAGTTTCCTGGTGTTTTTTCTCAAGGACTGCATTACTCATACAGAGACTTCCTTCCTTAATCATAATTGTTGAGGGAGGTTACATCTCTGTTTATAGATCAATAGGATTTAGACTCATATGACTCAGCTTGTTACACAGGCCACCACACTTTGTGTGACTCTAGGAGATGCTCTGTTACAGGCAAAACCACTTGAACCAGAAAGCTGCCTTGTTTTAGGAGCTTAATAAAAAGTCAGGGAAAGCAGGAGACCAGTATCATGCAAGATGGTTATATATCCTGGCTGTACCATAAATTCATTATGTGGCCTCTGGGCAAGTTATTTCTGAGGCATTTTATTGTTTCTTAATAAAGTACAGCTATTGGTCAAATAAAGTACCTAATATTTGCTGTGGAAGTGCTAAGAACTACTCGCTCTCCAAAATCAAAATTGACATAATTGTTGTACCTGTTTCATAGAATGATAGAAATTAAGGGCTAGAAGGGACCTCAAAAGATCGAGTCCAACTCCGCCTCTCTGGGCAGGAATACTGCTGAGATCAAATGATCCCAGCAAGGTGTCTGTCTAGTCTCCTCTTGAAGACATCCACAGTTGGGGACTGCACCACCTTTTTGAGAAGTCTATTCCAGATGCTGATCACCCTTACCATAAAGAAGTTTTTCATTACATCCAACCTGAAACCATCATCTAACAGTTTATGGCCATTGCTCCTTGTGTCCTCCCTTGGGGTGCCCTAGTGAGCAGTTTTTCTCCCAGCTCCCAATATTCACCATTAACATACTTATAGATGGCCATCCAGTTACCCTTCAGTCTTCTCTTTCCCAAGCTGAACAATCCCAGATCTCTTAGTTTTTTCTTATAAGGTTCGTCCTCCATGCCCTTAATCATTCTTGTGGCCCTTTTCTGGACCCTTTCAAGATTGTCCACATCTTTTTTGAAGTGCGATGCCCCGAACTGGACACAGCACTCCAACTGGGGTTTCACTATGCCAAGTAGAGAAGAAGTATCACTTCCTTAGCCCTGCTTGGGACACAATGCATCCCACTATGCTATTAGCTTTTTTGACTATAGCGTCACATTGGTGCCTCATATTCATCTTACGATCAACAATAACTGTGAGGTCCCTTTCAACCATTGTGCTAGCCACGACATCTTCTCCTAACCTGTATTCATGCTGCAAGTTACTTCTTCCCAGATGGAGCACTCTGCATTTATCCTTATTGAACTGCTCTGATTCTGCTCTGCCCACCTTTCAGCTTATCCAGGTCCACTTGGATCCGCGTTCTATCCCCTAGAGTGACTGCTTTTCCCTATAACTTAGTATCATCTGCTAACTTGGCCAGCATGCTTTCTACATCCTCATCTAAATCATTGATAAAGATGTTGAACAGTACTGGGTCAAGAACCGAACCCTGTGGGATACCATTGGCTACCTCCCACTAAAAGGATACAGACCCATCCACTAACACTCTGGGGAAGAGAAGAGTGAAAGGGGAGTTGGTGACCATTTGTAAGTAGTATGTAAGGGGTGAATACTGGGAGGTGGGAGAAAAACTGTTCACTAGGGTGCTCCAGAGGAGGACAAGGAGCAATCTGTGTGATTAGAAGTGGTTAGTCTGCACATCTGAGTGCACACCTGGCTGCTCCTCCCACATGATAAACCCATGCACCTTGCTCCACAGTAAGAAAGTCAGGTCAACCCCAACAAGTTTGCGTGTTTGGCTATTTATGGGAGTACACATGCTACTGAAAGTATTTGAAACAGTCAACAGAGCCTTGGAAAATTCTGGGCCATACTGTTCTCTGCAAACCAAACAAAGAGTTAGTGTCAAAAAACCATTGCATACAGTCTGGCCTTGTAAAGTTTTATGGGATTTAAACTTATTGCATTTGATTTGATTTAGCTACTGTTTATTTGTGTATGTTTTTTCCCACGTGGCTGTTAGCCTCAGCCCTTCTCTTTATCAAGCATGAGGAAAGAGGGAAGAAGGGACAACTTCTGTTTGCATTACACAATACTGGCAACAGAGCAGAACTTTTCCCCAGATAGCGTTGGCATTTCAAAAGCACACGCATATTTTGCAAAACTCCTTTTCTAATCTGCAAGCTTCTCTGTCTGTCTGTCTCTGGTTCTGGGAAATCTAAGAGATGTACAGAATAATAAAGGGACCTTGCTGCATTTCACTTTTGTTGGATGGCACCATGTTGTTGTCCTTTGACCAGTGACTTGATCATTATCAGGACCTCTCCCTCTAGTGCTGGTCGCTCAGCATTATATAATATAGGAGGAGAAATGGGATTCCCTTCTTTGCTATGGATAAAGAACGGACTTTAGCTTGCAGGGTTGTCAGCTAGCCACATTACTCCACCTTAAAATTGGTTTAAAAGGAGAAAGGAATATAATGGGAACGTAGATGAAGGGGAGGCTGAAGAGTGAGTATCAGGGACATTAGAAGGAATGTAGTATCAGAATGCCTACGGTGGCATTTTGCAAAGCCAACTTGGGGTGCTCAGTAAGAAACCGTAATCACAGGCTGAGAAGAGACTATGCCTTTTATTATTATGCACTATTTTACTTCTACCCTCTCTCATAGCAGCGTGCCATTGTGAATGAGGCTGGGTCTTGGCCATGGCATTAAAGATGTTCAAGATTAGCCTCCACAGTTTTTCAGCTCCCTCTTTCTCTACAACACTCTCATCTTCTCTACCAGCATCCTTCCTGTTTTTAACTCTGCCCCATGTAAGTCAGCCACAGCCTGCTCCAGGAAAAGGCACTATGCTGGTGACACCCAGCTGTCTCGGAAACCAAATGTTTTAGCTATAAATGGGGAAGGAGATACTTCCGCCACACCTTCCCTGCTCCCCAGCTAGAACTGCATGCCTGCCCCAACAGGCAGAGAGCATATTTGACACAAGCTTTGCTGTTGATCTGTGTTTGCATACAAGGGTCCCCCTCAACATTTTTCTATTTATGTTCCTATTTCAGTTTTAACAAACCATGGCTGATCTAAAATCCTAGCTAAACTATTCACAATAGTTTCCTGAGGGCTGCATCTTGTGTGGCTGCTGGGAGGATACAAGATGCAGCCTGGTTTTTGGTTTGAATCGTTTCATATAAATCCATGAGTAATGCTGTCCATATTCAGAGCCAGCATTCCCTTTGCTTTCTGCACTGCTGGCTGTGGTGGATTTCTGTCCAGGAGTGTCTTGGCTTTAAGCTCTTGGCTGTAACTTCAGCTGTCTGGGTTTCAGAAATGGAGAACCCAGGACAACTTTCTTCTCCAGAGGCCTATCTAGGGAAGATTTCTAAATGAGAAAAGAGTTGATTGACTGTGCTATCCCACGCAGCAGAGCATCTCTGCTTTACATATGCACTTTTCATCTTCGCCCCTCTAGGGATCAGAAGGAAGGTCTCTTGCCCCTGCCTCTCTGCATGATGGACTTAAAGATTTATGGGTACATCCCAGTTGGCACTGGCTTGTAGCATATGGATTTGAGCCTGGCAGTGGCACATTGTATGATGTCTACAGGGAGAACCAAGTATAATAGGCAGAAGAGCTCCAGTCATTCCTGCTGGTGAAAAACTACTGTATTTAATGGATCTTTGTTTTGCCGTAGTTTAGCAAATCCTGAAGCTGAAAGCCACGTGTGTTCCTCAGCCAGGCCAAGGACAGATCAGATACTCCAGTTAATGACTCCCAAACTCCCTTCCCTTTGTTTTTAGTACTTTCTTCTACCAAAGGACCACATGTCATATGCTCAGATGAGATTGTTTCTCTCTCTCTCATTCATAGCTGTAATTTGCTGCCAAACATGTACTGATACAAGCAGGGCAAAGAATTATTCTAGCCTCTTTCAGTGTAGCAGAAATCTGGAGCTGATTCCTTTCTGGTTGGTGCTACAGTATGATCCCATTTAATCGTTTATGAAAAGGATTGTATAGACTGCTTGCTGTGATAGCAGGAGAGTGGATCCAGTGACCCAGAAGATCAATTCTAATCCTTTCTTCCTAGCTAGCTAAGGCACTTGTATTGTACCCTCACCCCAGTGTCTGACCACTTCATAGAGCTTCTCTGTGTGCCTGCAACAGCCAGTCCCTGAGAGGACAGAACTGTACACATCTGGCATTGCCAGACTTGAACACCAGAACTGGAAGTTCATCAGTGAGGTGGCTGTATGCCACTGTCCACTCTGCCTCTCAGGCATTTAATTCCCTCCCTTTTTTTCCTGCATATCACTCTTGGCTAATTTAGGCAGCCTTGTATTGAGCTGGTTTCCCATTCTTTAGTTGCTGAATTGTTACCATATATTCTGTGATGAACTTAGACACCTGCCAAGGGCTCAGGGTTCCTTGGGGCTGTCAGGAGCCTAGGGGATAGTGTTGCAGTACTGTGCATGTTGAAGAAGCTAGCCATGAGTCACTCCCTCAAGGTCACAAAGGACGGCGAAGGCACAGTGGAGAATCGAACCATTGTTTCCTAGGGGTTAAACTAGTGTCCTGAACACTGGATCATCTTTCTTTTTTGCCTCTCTACTTGTCCTAAGAGTGATCTTCACCTGATTCCTTCTGGCCAAATTGTCTGCTTGCTGGAATGGGAGTTGCAGAGATCTCTTTGGGGCCTCCTCACCACTGAAATAACAGATTTTCTATCTGCCTTTGTTGCTGTTCTTACAAACTAGCAGCTGCAAGGGGTAATTAAAGGTATAGAATGCAGATCACTAAACAAATGAGACACACATGAAGCCACTGCAAAATCTAATTTAGAAAAGTGGGATCATATGCTGGCCCAGCAGAATGCTGCCATTCAGCTCCATCCTCATCCCAGCTGACGGAAATAAATAATCTACAGTTTAGACAGCCCCAGCAAATTCCAGCAGAATGAGACACTTGGTTTGGTAAGTTTTTGAAGCTGTTTGTTTCTGTAAAAACCTATTTTGCTTGGGTCTCTCTTCTTCTGTCATACGCTTCCCATTTTGCAGCATTCTACTGGGTTTGACCCTTAACACCAGCTTGAGCATCACCTTGCAGTCTAAAGCACTGAGGACAGCAAGAAAGACTTGGTGAGCTGTGCTTCTCCAGGATTAGCATACAGCAGTTTATCTGTGCCAGGAGTATTATACCACAGCTCTTAGCGAGGGGGAGTTCATAAAATTTGTTTTAACTTTCAGGCACAGGAGAAATTTGGCCACCTTGTGCCTGGAAAACACACCACAGGGAAAGATGATGAAGGGTATATCTCCATCTCAGTGTGCTGTGACTGCAGCATGACAGTGTAGCCTGAGTGGACCTTACATGTGAGTGCTAGTGGCAGGGTGACTGCAGCAGCCTTGGAGCTCAGCTTGGGCTTGCCCCAGTTTCTCAGGCTCTGAGCTGTGCTGTGGCAAATAGACTGCTGTCCCTGAGCTAGCTATTTTAGTTCGGTTCTTCTGTTTCTTTTCTTGCCCTAAAGACAGCTGCAGAGTAGTCATATTCGCATACTAGTTTCAGCACTAGAGTGCTGACAGGGAAGAGCATTATCTGTTAAATTGCCCTCAAGCCTGCAGTATCTGTGGGGGGTAGTTTAAGGACTCCCTGCTCAAATTCTGATCAGGCCTGGCACTGTTTAATTTGTGGGTTGTGACTAGATCTCAGCAGAGTTAGTGTGTTGTGTAACCACAGCAGTGCAGAGCTCAGCCTGGACTACAAAATCCTGAGAAGCTGCATAGATACCTGGGCAGCCAGCCTGCTCCATGCTGCCACTTCTAGACTGCTAGCAGAACAGCAGCTAACTAGTTTAAAGCCACCTGGGGTATCCCTACACAAACTGCAATGTATTTGTAATGTATACAGAACCCTCTGTAGTTCTGCAGTAAACTTAGGGGTGGTGATTGGCTTACTTTCTAAAAATCAACTGAGCCATATCTTCTCTTGAGCTGAAGACTTCTGGTTGAAGAGGTTTAACACTTAGTAATATTTAAGGCCCTTTAAAGATGCTTAGAAGCTTGAATTCCATTGACGTCCATGGGAGTGGTGGGTCCAGGTACTTAAGTACCGGTACTTGTCACCAAACTGAGGGACTAGTGCACTGGCTTTTCTCTCCCACTGTCAACCCTTGGGTTGCATTTCTTCATTCAGAAAAGCAGAAGCCCTTGTGACTACTAAGGATGGTGAAGAGGGAGCTGTTGCTAATTACCACGGTGTCCTTTAGGTCTTGCCTGTGGTAGATCAACTTTTCTTCAAATAAAATGTCCCATCGCCTATTTGAGGGAGTGTTAGTGCAAGCCCAGCAGTGACAGGTAACAGTGCTGAGCAGTCTGAATGGGGTTAGATGATACAATGGTTAAAGTGCAGTGGCTTGTCTACTCTACTCAAGTGCTCCCACCTCCTGGTTACCCTCAACAAGCTGCGATACTAGGATGCTTCAGGGCAAAAGATCCAGTGGGGATACACCTTTAAATAATTTTTCTTTCCTCCCTTACTTGGAACATAGCTTGCTGTGGGGCTAATTGGAGCCGGCTTCTAAAAAAACACACTTATTTGCCCATAACATGCCTAAAATGAATTTGAACATTCTTTTAAGCACAAAATGAACCTTTCCAAATGAACGTGTTACTGGCAGCAACAGGGTAAAGTGTTGTCATAACCTGGCAGCTGCCAGTGGTAGATTTTTGGCTGCTCATCCATCCCTCCTTGTAACAATATAGAGTTTGTTTTCTGTCTTTCTTACTAGTGCAAGCTTCCAAGAGTGTTTCATGGCCATCAGTGCTTTGCATTTTGTTATTCTTTGCCTCATGCTTTGCTATTTTCAGGTGGGAGGATTTTAGAATGTCTCAAAAGCACTTTCTAAATACTAATGGATCCTCACTCCTCAGCACTCATAGGAAAGGGTAAGAAAGTTACAGGGAATGACTCTGCGCTTTTGAAATGCGGTTACCTCTGGGGTAGAAAACAACAGGTGTTCAATACATTCAACAGCACCATTGCACAACAGTTAAGGGTAGGAGGTGAAGAATAACACTGGGTTCACTTAAGACTTGCTGAAGGAATGTAGTTAATGCAGTATGATATTACCTGAATGGCAATGAGCCAGGACACAGGTTAAGATCCCTGCTTGTCCTAAAAGTAGCTGAGTCAGTTTTGAATCGGTGCCCCAGACTGCTGGAGGATGCATTTTGTTAATGGAGTACTCCTTGGTTATTTCGCAGGCTTTGAACCTGAGTCCAGGCCAGCAATACCATCCCATCTTGCTAAATTGCCCCAGGAGTTCTAAACACACAGAGTATCCTTCTTTACCTCCTGTTTTAAACTGTTGTTCAGTATTGCTATGGGTGCTTGGATGTTGGATGCTTTCTGATCCCTGCTGCAGAAGTTGCACATGTTGATAGTGGGCAATTATGGTATAACATGCACTAGGATAGTTCTGGCACCACAGGGGCATGTAACACCTGGTAAAATGGTTTCTTCCTTGCACATGTCCCTGCCCTTGCCTCTGCTTGTGGTGTAAGTGTAGGATGCTTTGCATTGACTTCTCACGGCAGAGCATTTTCTAGAGCAAAGAGATGACCCCCCCCCCACCCACCCACCCATGCCTGTCAGAAGCTGTGACCCTTCTGCCAAAGTTAGCTTTGGCTCACAAAAGCTTATGCATCTCTGATTCAGTCAGTCTATAAGGTGCATCTCTACTTTGCCTTCTGCTTAACTTCAGACTAACATGGCTGCTTATCTCTGATAATTGTGAGGGAGGGAAGCATTGAGACATGTTTTAGCCCCACTTCCCCAGCAGGGGGCAACAGCTCTGCTGCTTTCATTTGCACATGACCTCAAGACAGGCCTGGCATATTCAGCAGTGGGTTTTGTCCATGTTGGGATTACCTTTGCTGCTTCCTTTCTGTCTTCTAGAGAGGCGATATTCCAGATCCCGCGCTAAGACTGGTATGCTGAGCTACAACTCCCACATGATGACTGGTCGGCAGCCCAGCGAAATGGCTCTGACACCACTCACAGAACAGGAGGGCGAGGCTTACCTGGAAAAATGTGGCAGCATCCGTCGCCATACTGTTGCCAATGCCCACTCAGATATTCAGCTTCTGGCCATGGCCTCCATGATGCACACAGGGATGGTAATAGAAGAATCGGATAGCAGTGATAACTGTCTCCTCCTTCAGCCCAGCTTCAGCCACCGTCAGTGCTCCAGTGAGCCCAGTATTGCTGATGGGCCAGAAGGACTGGTCGCTGTGGACAGGCAAGAGTCTACAGAACTGAACTGCACATCAGTCGGCTAGGAAGGATCCTCCTGTGGGAGAAGAGCCATGTGCCCTAAACTGGACAATGGCTGTCATGCTGCTGCTGGAAACAATGGAGAGAACATAGGCTTTGGGATGGATTTGCTGATACCATGGAAATGGTCTGGGTTCTCTTGTTTCTTTGGAAATGTTCCAAGATTTTTATTTAAAAAAAAATATATTTTTTACTTTCCAGAATCATTGTCAGTGGAGGTACTACATTGCTCTCAGCACAGCACTTGGGGCTGCAAGGGTGTCACTGTTAAATGCCACCCTTTCTGTCTCCTGTAAAGTTTCTTGTGCGATGTTGCACTGCTTTAGCCTCGGGTACCATTCTGTTTTCTGTGAAGGAAATGAATCTCCCTCCTTTTCTCTGCCTCATTTATTTTTATTTTTTCCCCTTCTCTCTTTCTTTTCATTCCAAACTCATAAAATGGAGCCCTATCCCTCCAAGTGCAGCAACAAGTAGAGGGAATTATACTAAAAAAAATCTCTTTGGTTCTGCCTCGGACTGTGGGATGGTAATGACTGGGGTTGCATTTTTGTTTTTTATATATATATTGTACTCAGGGATGAAACTTCTTGTGTCTCGCAGAGAACTCGACCCAGATGCCTTGTGGTTTCTGGAGGGAGAAGGGGATCTTCTTCCTTCTCTTGGCTCCTGCTGTGTATCGGGGAGGGGCCTATTCTGATGGCCTGAATTCAAACAAACTGGAGTGGCAGATGACTTTTTTCCACCAAGAGTACATTGCCTAACTGCATGAGTAGAATATGATGCGTCAGGGGCCCAGTTCAGCCTTTATGCAAACCCACTAGGATGTGGGGTGAAACTCGGGCAGAACCTACCTAAAGCTTTGGAGCTTGGCAGGATGTGCACTGTCAAGAACGTCAGCATTGTTAGCGTTCCGCCATAAGGAGAAACTGAAACTGGTGGTGTTGGAAAGGCATTGTGGTAACCAAGGGTATGCACCTGCATCGTGAAAGTCACTTCAAATGCTTTTTCAAGGCCAGGCCTCCACACTTCTCACCCTAGTGCTGACCCAGCCCCCAGCTGAATCCCGTCTTGTAGATTTTTATGAAACCAAAGAGCATTATTTGGGCTTTGAGACAGGAACTTCTTGCTGCAAATGGCAAACAGATGCCATTTTTCTGACCTCCCTTTTGTAGCTGGCTGATCTGACTCTCTTGTTTTAATCCTTATCTGTCCAATTTGCAGCTAGGTACCATTTAAAAAAAAAATAAAATAAAATAAAAATAAAAATTGAAAGCTAAAACTGGGTCGAGTTCCTAAGAGATGCCAGCATCTGTCCACAAAACCTTGTACAGTCCTCTGTCTACTTCTACTATTGTTTGGTACTTAAATGCTGTTTCCATGAGAGTGAAGCCAACCTGCTCAAGAAATCCCCCTAGAGACTCTGCTGATGTCTTGCTGATAAAATTCTATGTAGAATGATAAACCAAAAAGTGAATTGAAATACTGCTTTTAAATATCAAATTCCATGAAAAAGGGAGTGCAACTCCACAACCTCCCCCAATAGTCGGTAACACAGATTTCTTAATAAATCTGTCCCAATACTGAACTGAAAGATATTTTTACTTGCCAGGACTTGAATTCAGGGCTCTGTGTGTATCATGCCATAGTTAATAACGTGTGCAAATCCTGATTCTTCAAGACTTGGCACATACCTTCATTCCTGTTGTCTCCTTGCCATCTTTCAGAGCTGGGGTTCGATGGGTAGAAGAAACGGAATTTCTTCCCCAGCTACTGGAAGCACAAGAAATTCTAATATTGAGTCCTGAGCCTGAGACTTTTTGTAAATGAAAGGACTGCTTTTCATCCTGTGTTTGAGACATGCAGGTAGATATATTTGACAATGGCCTATTCCTGTCCCTAGTCCAGAAGACTGGAGTTTAGCTATGGGCTTTTGCCTCTGATTACCATAGGCATGCTATTTGAAGAGCATGGGACTTAGTTGGGTTCCGAATCTGCCAAGAAGAATATCACAAAATGCCGATAACAAGGGGGAGATGGGCGCAGGTGGCTTTAAGCCAACTATACTTTAGCTGAATTCTGGGCTGGCTTGCAGGGGATGAGGGGCAGGCTAGTCTCCAGGATAAATTTAAATTGCCCTCATAGTTATTGTAATTTAAGATGGCTTTCTCAGGGAGGTGGGAGCTGAGCCCAGAACCTCCATAGGATGCCGTGTGCAGCAAAGATGTGTTCCTTAACTTCTGAGAAAGTGGCAGCATAAGCCTGATTAAATGTGCCCTGCACTGAAGGAGTCCTCTGGTCACTTGTGTTGCTTATAATATAGCCATGTGCATCATCAGGTGCATCTCCCCACAGCATTTCAGATCACTTCAATAATTTTCACTTTGTTTCTCTCTCCCCTCCCCCATTCTGCAACTATCAGGAACCTTTTTTGGTAGCGAGCATTATCCTGTTTATATAACTAAAATGACAAATGTCACTTGGTTATTCTGAGTATGATAAAACAACAATCCATTCCCTCTCTAGGGGGTGGAATTGCTTGAGGATTTTGAACTCCAGTCCTGGTTTTAACTTGAAATTATTATTATTATTATTATTTTTTTTTTTTAAGTACCTACATGTCTGGTTGTTTTTGGTGGTGTTTTGTTTTTGTTGCTTTAATGTGTATGTCTGTTACTTTGCAACAATTTGCACCAAGTCACTGTGACCGATGCACTTCCCCAGGTAGTTTGTTTGTTTGTTTGTTTTTTAAAGAGTAAGTGAAGTTGTTGATTCCATTACATAAACGGAGCATGAGACTTAAGTAACTCTAGACAAGGATTGAGAAAAGTGATACTTATTGGGCCACCCCACAAATGTTGAGTGCACACAAGTGCTTGGAAGTAAAGGGGCCCACATTCCTTGTCAGCAGCTTATGTGAGTGGCCAAAAGCTCTAGAGTGACTTGCACTGATCTGAGAGGAGAGAATTTCATTGAGTGGCAGCATACAGGTGTCTCTAGACAGGGCAGTAGCCTCCAGAAGGGTTTTCCTCTATTTGTTCAGTGAAGGATCATTTTAACTGTGGGTAAGGAGACTTGGGAGTAAAAGGAGCAGATGATAACCTGGACTACTGCATGCAATGTTTTAGCTTGTTCTGAGCTGCTAGGAAGTACCACTTTGATACCACAGTGTCCAAGATGGATCCTGTCTACTCGCAAGCTTGTATGGACGTGGCTTGTAGGGAAAGGAGCATTGCTTTTTTTTTCCTCCTGTATCCTGTCATTTTAATTCACATCTTCTGCATAAGCTGCTGCCAGGTTATGAAAGGCTTTCTCTTGCTGTTCCCAAAAGCTTGTACATTATCCCCTTCTTGGATTAATCTGTAGATCAGTGGTCACCAACCAGTCAATCACAATTGACAGATTGATCTCAGTTTGGGAGGGCTACAGGATTGGGAGGGGCTGGGACACAGTCTGGGAGCAGTGGGACACACATGGCTGGGCTGAGCCTCTCCCCCTGTTGCATGGGTGATTGGTGCCAACTGAGTCCGGGGGGCACGTGCCAGTCAGCAACGGGGGAGGGGTCCCCCTGTGGCCAGTTGCACCAACCAGAGTTGGGGGGTTCCCTCTGCAGCCAGTCACACCAGTTGGGAAGCATGAGAGGTGCTCCCGGAAGTGTCAGCAGCTCTTCCCCTGGTACACTCCCTGGCTGGCGCTCGCAGGGGGGCACTGCCTATCCTGCCTGCTCTCCCCTCCCCCCCCCCCGGCCTATCACCTAAGTGGGGAGTGTTGCGTACACCAACATTTTCAGGGGGTGCATCTGCACTCCCATGGACCCCCTATGCATTGCCACTGCCCTGTTGCCAAGGCTGGGTTGGGTGAGTGGGACAATCCCCCTCCACACTCCATGTCACAGCTGCAGCAGGAGTGGGGAGGGACATGCATGCAGCAGTGAGTGTGGGGAGTGGGGCTGGCGCAGGTGCTGCACAGTCAGGGCACAGCACAGGATGGAGCTACGAGCTGCTCATCCAGGAGGCATGGTAAGGAGGAGCACGCGGGCTGAGGGACATGCGCCCACCCGCATGCTGCCGGGTTCTGCCCATGGGGCAGGCTGAAGCCAGGGCAGCACCAGGCTCTTCCCAGCATGGGTGTTTGGGCCAGGCAATGGGAGCAGGGCTATGGGAGAAGCTGCAGGCACCCAAAAATTTACCATGGCCCCACCAACCCACTCCTAGTGCTACTGCCCGGCACTGAGAAGAACCTGGAGCTGCCCAGGACCCAGCCTGCAGCTTGCCCTGCCCTGTGAGCAGAACTGGGGGCACATGCCCGCAATGCCCTTCTGGGCTGCATGCCTGCAGCTCCCCCGGAGGAGCTGCTTTTGGCTACAGCCCAGCTATGCAGTGCCTGCCCCAGCCCCATTCCTTCACCCACTGCTGGAGTGGGGGGCAAGGGGGTAGATTGAGGCCCCAGAGGGGAGGGAGGGAGGGAACACGGGCAAGAGCAAGAGCTGGGGAGAGTGGGGGACAAGTGGAAGCCTGGGGGACGTGCTCCCTGGCCCACTGCTTATCCCACCACCCAGCCCTGCCAGGGCCCCACTGCCCCCAGCCCCTGCTTCTGCCTGTGCCCTGTTCCTTCCCTCACCTTGATTTGCCCTGCCCTTTCCACCACAGACTTACCTGCTGGGGAGGTGCAACCCCAGATAATTTTTCTCTTTCCACCTCAGTCTGTCCCCCACCTTCTTTCCCCACAGACTGACCTGCAGGCAAGAGGGCAGTGGCGAAAGGTAGATTTTTTTTGGGTTGACTTTATTTTTTTAATTAAAAAAAAATCTCCTTCCCAAAAAAAGGTTGGAGACCACTGCTATAGATAGTCACTTCTCACCTCACTAGCTCTGCCTTCCTCTTGTAAGATTTACTACCGCAGTCTTCTCAGTTTAAGATGGCTGAAGTGGATAGTTTTTTTTATCACCTTTGTGTGCTCATACAAACTCTGCCAAAGTCTGTACTATATAGGCTTATTTAAGAGTCTCAGTTGGAAATCTAATTATAGTAGCATAACATGCTCTTTTACTACCTCCCTGACAAGGCAAACTGTGTGGTTTTATTGCTAGCAAGCTTAGCTCCTCCCCATCCGCTGCCAGGATGGGCAGCAACCTGTATTTAAATTGTAATTGTGCATCTGAATGCACCCATGAAATGCCATCGCTCCTAATGCACTATTGTCATTGTCACATTGTGACAACTGCATCAGAGTTTGGAAAGTCTGTCGTGTAGCATTTGTGCTTCTCTTTAGGTCCTACTCCCTGCTGGTTGGGATCTCTTTGGGAGTAACGTTTGTGATGATTGCAATAAACATTGAATCCATGGACTGAATATTCTGGTTCATATGAACCACTTGTGTGTTTGCAAAATGCTTTCTTTCTAATTTTTTTAGCTAATTGCTTGTCTTCATTTGGTTGTAACACTTACAATTATTTATTTACACCTATATTTAATTTTGCAGTTCTGTTGCAGCCTCAAAGGGACCTGTGGTTCCCCTCCTCAACAAAGGCAAATTTGTCTTTTGAATAGGTAAAAACTTAATGCTTGTTGAAACTTAATAGTACATTTCCACCATTAGCCTCACTCTAATCAGGACTGCACCTTCTATGTTTGGAGTGAAACTTGTCCAGCACAGCAGGCCCTGATCCTTCTCCTGCTATAGGCCCATCTAAAGCTGCCCTACCATTGGATCTTTCACATTAATATAGGGCGGATCAACATCTTGCCCTACAGTGATGTTGTTACTATGCTGTGTTTTAGTACTTCCTTTTGAAAGTAACTGTACTGTGCCATGTATGCAGTGCATGATTAGTTGTAGCTGCTACTTCACCATAGCGGCACACTAAAATGTGGCGGGGCCTGTGGCAAAGTAGCTGCTGGTCGCATGTATGTGCATGTGATTGCTACATCGCCGTAGCGCATCGTATGGTGATGTAGTGTGTCCCTACAGTGACACAGGGTGATGTGTAGACATGCACAGGCCACATAGAGGAAGAGCCTGTTTATTTATACACCTTGTCCATGAGAGAAGTAGCTTCTCCCTGGATGAAGAGACTGATGTAAAAATCCAACATTGACTGGGAGGTCCAGGAAGAGAGAACCTCATCATGGAGCAGACTATCAGGTGGTATAAATCAGCATAGTTTATCAACATGAACAGACCTTATACAAACTGAGGATCTTGCTGTTTTTAAACGTAGAAGTTTTCTTTCTTTTCCCTCCTCATTCTAACATAGGGGGCTGGGGAGATATTTGTCCTGTAAGTACTTACGTGCTGGGGATAAGATTGAGGAGATGGAGAGTGCCTGGCACAGTGGGGTTACGGGAGATTTCATGCCACAGAAAAATGGAGAATTATGACACCACAGCTAGATGGAAGCTGATATAAAATTGGAAAGGAAGGGTGAGGAATTTAAATGCAGTTTCAGACTCTGGGTGAACAGGAAGGATTTGGGAAAGGAATAAGGCCAAACTATAACAGAACCTGCTGCATCTGAATTCAAAGCAACGGCAAGTAGCAAAGGAAAAATACAGGTTTTCATGCACGCTTTCTATATCTGGTGTCCTCAAGTGGTTTCTGCTCTGGCAAATATCAGTGCTTTCTTCTGTCCCCACAAAAGGCTATACTGCCCTGGCAAGGGATGGGTAAAGTACTCAGGAGCAAGGCCTTTTCTGATGAGGCAACAGTGTTCCTTGTTGAGAGGGGTGTGTAGCTGGCTTGTTCAGTGAGGAGGCATGGAAAGGTTGGGAGGCTTCAAGGGGGTAAAGATCCTGCATCTCTCCCGATGTATAGCTATTTGGGGGCTGCATCAAAACGGCAGGAGGACCTACTCTGTGTTTTTCTAGAGTTGCATCTTAGATGTTACAACTGCCTGTTGTTGTTGTTGTCTCTGTGTGTTTGTTTAAAAGCTAGAGCCATGTTGGTAATTGCTGCTTCCTGTGGAAGAAAAAAAACAACCTGTCAGCAGAGATCAGGATCCGCCTGACAGAGCGAGTGGGGGAAAAAAGCCTTTTAACAAAGGAGATCTTTGAGGACCATGGCTGACACTTCCACTGGATCTTACCACAATTCAAGTCACCAACTGAGTCATGTCACTGCTGGAAAGCACCCAACTACCACAATATTCAGGGAATTTCCTAAAGGGCAACTTGCCTCTCATCAAGTACGTGGGATTTCGGTGCTCAGGGTTCTCACTACTCCTTCCCAATGTTAGTGGAAATTTTAACTGTTAATTCAAAGAGAGCAGAGGTGGAGTGGAACTGAGTGCTTTTCAAAATCCACTCTCTGCCCTCACTGCTCTGCCTTCGTCCAAGCACGGACACAACACAGCAGTGTGTGGAGCTACTCAAGCTAGCTGAGGTCAAGCAGCAAGAGCTGAGCTGGCACGGCGCTCTGCCTGGGCAATATAACGGGCTTCTCAGCAAAGCCAATTAACGTTGGCAGTCTGCTCTCCTGTGTAGCTGTGCCACTTATAATAGTGCCTGAGCTCACCTGTTTAGAGCTAGATTGCATGTCAGTGCGTGGCTCTGCGTTTGCTATGTAAATACACCTTTAGATTTTTACCACCTCCTCAGTGAGAAAGCAGGATGCCTCAAGCCTTTTTAGCACTTTGAGAAACAGCTTTGAGTAAAGTAGTGCATGGACCATCACTCCTCTTATAAGTGGTTGTACAGGGCACCTACCTTTCTATCTGCAATTGTAGCAGCTCTGTGCTAATGGGAACAATTGCCTTAGCTGAATAAATAGTATTGGGAACAGGTTTTCAGCTGTCTTTGAGTGCCAGCTAACAGTTGGAGGCCAGACGGCTCACAGTGGTCCAGAGTTAGAGAATTAGTGCCCTGTGGTTTGGGGTTTTTTTTTATAGCTTATTTGACATTGTGCTTTATAAAGCAACTGCCACCTTCCACCTGGGGCTGGCTGTTTTCTGTTCTATAATGTGTGACAGAAAGGCATGGTTAAGACCTGATGTAGACTCCTTTAGCACTAAATATCAGTTGCACCAATTTCTCTGAGGCTGTTTTCCTTTGGTAAACTAAAGCACCCATGTGGTTTTCAGAGTAAAGGATCTACATATCTTTTACTCTTCACCTGTTGGAACTACTGTGGCATTTGGCTTCTTCCTAACCACTTGCATCTACATCAAAATTCAGTAAAAGGCAGCAGTTGTAGCATATGTGCATCTTGCATGGAGTTTCTCGCATGGGAAGAGAGCTTCCATCCAGCTACACTCTTACTTAACTACCAGAATTGCATCAGCCCACTACATGAGATGCTAAATGTGCAGTAAAATTAGTCACAAAAAACTGTGCGCTAGCGGTACTGTACAGTAGCAGCAATTACTGTGCACTGCATGTTATTACAAGTACTAAACTTAATGTGCAGATGCACCCACTGAGTCACTGTGCTTTAAGCTGTGCTCTCACAGCATTAAGACAACCTGGGAGGATAAAGCAGTGTTGCCATTTTATTAGAGATGTAACAGGAGAGTCAAAAATTACTATCTAGAAGTGGTAAGCTACTGGCTATGCATGATGATGTTCTGCCTTTCTGAACCATCTGCTTGGGAAGACAGGGGATGCATATAGTGACTCAGGTAAGCAGGTGAATCCCTTTTCATAGGACCAGGTAACTGTTATGGAGGATTAACTATAGTTTATACTATAAACTCTATATCATTACCCACATCCCTATAATGGCAAGAAAGAGAAGATCCTGTCACCCTGAAACAGTGATCTCATCTGAAAGGGGCAGTTCCCATTCTTGCCACAATTATCCACAGCCTACATCTAAAGTCATTACCAATTTTATGAAGTTTCATTCTGGTATCATTATAGTTCAATATTAACCCCTAATTATACTGAATGGGGTAAAGTTTATAGCTTTTCAGTAGTAATTAGTATAGGCTGTTTATAGTATAGGCAAGACTGTGGGTTTATAATCATCGTAACATTTTCAGAGCTGCATTGGGCCTTCTCAAAAGTGTTCCTCAACTGTAAGCAGCACTAAAAATGTATCACTACTTCTTAAAGACTGATATTTCAAATTCTGTGCAAACTGATCATATTCCTAAAAGAGTACAAGCTATGTCTGAACTGCTCAAGATGGAAGTGCCAATATTAGCTGAGGGAACAGAAAGTGTCTCCTGAATGTTAAGTATCAAATGGAAACCATACACTCTGAGCTATAACACATGCCTGTGATGGCATTTAAAATGATTTGCACCTGCTAATGGTAAACATGGCTTCTGATTTTCACGATTTCAATTTGACATTACACATTGAATATTAATTTGTAAACAGCCCTTGGAGGTGGAGTGAAGAGTACTCTTATTGCAGTGGGATCTAAAAGTTTGGTAGTTTGGGCCACCAAGACCTCTGCTAAGGGGTTAGAGATGTGGGTTTGAACCTTCCCCTTCAGGCAGAGAAAAGTCTCCCACATCTGGCCAGTGAAGTAGTCACTAGGCCACATACAAAGATCTCTTCACCCCCCTGGGCTGAAAGGAAAGTGTGAGCTCTACTCAATTCCTTGGAAGGTCAGCAGGAGAGGTGTGTAGAGTCCTGAGTGAGGCACCTGACAGGTGAAATTTAAATTTTATCCCTGTCTTCAGGTTTGGGTAGTTCCCCCTTGCCTACTCTAACTTCAGACAAGTGCCCACCCAGTCTGAACTCTTGGATCACATTCTGAGGTGCCTACTTCTCTCTGCTTTGTGAAGGGAGCATTGCTCTGGATTATAACTTCCACTCCAGAGACCAATCACTTGAAAGTTAAGCATTGAAGCATCCAAGCCCTTTTATTGGTACTGTACTAAGGAATTTGCCCAAGGTCACACAGGACATCTGTGCCAGCCAAGAGATTTAACTCTAGATGCCCCAGATTCAAAGGTAGTACCCTTTGGCTGTGATCATACTTCCCATATGGGCTGTTCTACACTCAAGGAATGTTAGCACTTGAAGAGCAATGGAGTATTATAAAAGCAAGCCCCAAAACTGCCCACAGCACCTGTATTTTGGTTACCTCATCCCAGAGTCAGAGGGGCACCAAGCAAACCACTCGCAATTTGATACACTGGCTCCAATGCTGTTTAAGCTGCATAGTGTGTAAAGCAGCTAGACCACATCATCTAGGCTAGGGAAAGGCTAACGTGGCCCACATGCCACAAGTGCATGGGCAGCCTTTGTGGGTGACATGTGGGAGACTGGAAAGGGGACAGGCAGCACAGAGGGGATAAGGCAGAAAACAGAGCAGCAGATCAGGCAGGAAGCAGAAAGCAGGGCAGGCAGAGGAAGGGGGCTGGAGTAGCACTTGAGAAGGGTGCAGACCTAGATTGTGGCTTGACTGCCAAAAGGGTTGGCCCTCAATGATCTAGGTCATAGCTTAAAATTAGACACCCAGAATTTGACGCACTCAAAATTCAAGCCACTATTCAAAAGTTAAGTCTAAAACTCATTTAGATTAGTCCCACCTTGTATCTAGATGAGTTGAAGTGTGTAGGACTAATGATTTACTCCCATCCACAAAACACAAACATTGCTCATACCATGGGACTGAAAGTCAAGCAGAGACATTTTCTTTTGAAAAATGCACCTATGTGGTTGCTATGTTACCTCTCCTATTAGAAGATCAGTGGCTAGTCCTTTTGAATTAAATTCCTATTGACACAGGGACACAATGTTTCTGGGATTGCTCTATGACCCTCAGGCAATGTACTTAATGGCTACTGTCTCTTGGCTGCAAAACATTATCTGTGGTTAAAGACTTGATCTTTCATTTTCTGGATATAATCAATAAGGATAATACAAAAAACCCCCTATTATTAGGAAGAAACCTATTGCAAAAAAAAAAAAAAAGCTAAAAAGCCATAGTGCATACAGTTTGGGGGAATTTCCTGGCTTATTTTGTATGCACAAGTGCACTGAATAAGTACATAAAGTAAAACAAACTGCTAAAGCAATAGCTGTGCAGATCTCCCAGTACACAGTATTTACAGTCCAAGCTTGAGGACTGGACTGGACTGATGCTGCCCCCTACAGCCAGATGCAGTCCTTGCAGCTCCACGAAGACTGAAATTTAACATGAAAGTCATTAACCTTGGTGTGTTGGGTGACGCAGGTTGCAGTTTTTGCTGCTCTGCCTAGAAGCCTGTAATGATCATCTTAGTTAAAATGGTTTAATGGCTCATCCTAATATTGTCATTAAAAACTGACAGCCATTAAAGGACTTCTTAGTCACCTAATCTTTCCCATGCCAAAAGAAGCTGTCCCCTACTGTATAACGTCTAGTGCCTTGTCAGGCCACATTTGCTTTATTATTTATTTAATTTTCAGTCTATTGGCACTTATAGAATACCTGTCTCAAGCTCCCAGCCCAGCCATCAAAATACAACCTCACTAAGATGACACCAATAGAAACAAAAAGACTGCCTCTCTGGAAAAGAGAGAAAGCCATTTGCAAACATTCATGTCAGGCCCTGTACCCAAGTGCCTACAAATCTGAACCCATCATACTGTCTAACCATGCTGCAGAACCTGCCCCCTCAATGTTTTTCCCCTCCTTGGTTTACCACGGAACAGTGGCAGAGGGTAGTATGTCTTAAGATATTCTTCCTAAGTCATTTTTGTCATCACAGGATGAACTTAGTTCCCACTGGTGAGCCAACCTATGCCCTCAATGATGCTTGGACAGTCGTGCTGAAGAAAGCAGCACACTGCACAGTACCTAGTGGCATCAGTAGATATTGTGGATATTCAGCACAACTATAAAACAGGGAATTTTGACACTAGGAACAGGCACCTAACAGTTAAACATTCACTTTTGAATGCAAGGGGTTATAAAGAGGTCAGGGCAGAATGTGCCCTGTATAGAACAGGTACTATGCAATTGTGAGCTGGACTGTAAGGGTCAGAGATTCTTTTGATCACCACATCCTTGCAACAAGGGGTGAACCAGATTCAACTACTGCGTCTTCACCCACACAAATCTCCAAGCCAAAGGAGGCTGCAACAGTGACAAAGAAAATGCAGGTGATTGGACCCAAGTAGTAAGCAGATGGCTCTGTAAAATAATTGTTCCTTCTTTGAGTACTTGTTCCATTGGGTCCCACTAAATGGCTGGTCAGCAGATATATTTATGGAGAGTTGAAACAGCTAACCCTCTACATCTGCTGACAAACACTACAAGTGACCCTTAGGACTTGCAAAAGAGCTTTGTTCTATGAAAGGAGGAGAAATGTGTCCTAAAGTTGAGCATGTGAGGTTTTCCTTCTCTAAGGGCATGTCTACCCATGCATTTAAGTGCACATAAATTTAATACGTATTAGCTTATTGCATATTAACACCTGTATGTGTAGACAGACACCTGCTAAAGTGCATTAACTGTGTGTGTGGACCAGCCTGGGACTAAAGTTAGCCACAAGTTAGTTCACACACACACACACACACACACACACACACACACACACACACACACAGCATTAATGCGCTTTAACACAGCTACATGTTTGCTAGAGTGCTTTAACTAGTTGCGCCTAAATTTGATACCGGCATTTGCAGGTATTATATTTAGGCACGAATAGCCCACATTTGCCATTTTTAATGAGCATTAAAGGTGCACACATGTAGACAGGTGCCCTTAATGCATATTAACTTAGGCTAATATGCATTAAAGCATCACATGTAGATGTTCCCCAAGAAATGAATGAGGTTACAGGACTCAGCGGTTTTTTGCCAACACAGTCCCTGCTACAGGCTATAGATTTTTGTGCACTGCCCCGTAGCTGCCAAGGAGCAGATGCTATGGAAGGAGGGACTCCTGAATGAAGCAGGTGGTAGGACTCTGGGGATGCCAGCTCCACTGCCCTGCCTGGCACATTCTGCTAATTCCCTTAGTGGCCATAGGTTGGATCCAGTCTCTTCTCAGGCTGGAGTCAGCCTGTAAGCCATGAATTGCCAACACTTGGTTCAGGGGGAACACTAGGAAATAAATCTGTCTATTCAAATCAAGCCTTAGAGAGTCACTTCCTGTTTGTGAAAAGGCATTTAAGGACATCCTGACATTACCACTCAATTCTCGCTGCCCCTTCACCTGATGAACACACCCACCAAAAATGCTGTTAGGTGATCTAAAAAGCATTCTTCTAAAAGCCCAAAGGGGGATTCATTAGGCCCAGGTTTACAATATTTCAGGCACAAGGGGCACATCTACACAAGATGCTTAAGGTGCAGAAGACTAATTCTGCTGTGCATTAGCATTGTGTGGAAATGCACAGTAGATTTAGTCTTATGTACAGTTGTGTCACAAAAAAACACCCGTTCATCTGTCCTGATGTGCAGTAGCGCTGATTACGGTGCATTAATAATGAATGCCTAAGGAGGGGGAAAAAATAAATTGCACATGAGAGAAAACAGACCCTTGAGAGTTTTAGATACACCTGATGGAAGAGTATGAATTTGGAGGGTGACAGGCAACTACTACTGCTAAATGAACCATAACACAGCTGACTGAATATTTGAAAGACCCTGATAATCCATGATTACAAGGATAGATGCCTCTAAAGCTTGAAATGACATTGACCACTCCAGAAATAAAAAATTTTGATTTACGTTGGAACATCAGTCTCTCTTTGAATCTTGCACATGTATAGAACAGCTCCTGCCTATAATACTTACCCAGCTGGTGTGTGTGTGCTGTTAGGTAAAGGTGAGGGGTCTAGCTATAAGAAAAACAATAGGCAGCTTAGTTGATAATACATCAAATAAGAATAATAGCACTAATATTGATAGCATCTGCATGGCTGATGCTATCAGTATTAGTGGGTTTTTATCTGGTTTTACTTTCCTGAAGACATAGAAGCTTAAACAGGATTGACAGGCAAGCACATCACCTTTTGGTCCACAGGAAGGCAGTCTGGACTCATGCCACCTCAGGAACAAAATGCCTAGAACTTCTTGGCTAAAGAGGTCTTTAGTGAAAGTCTTTGAGAATCCATTCATAACTAGTAAACCATGTCTTGCTGAGTTTGGGGTACCAGGTTACTTTGAACAACTCTTATGCATAGCACTACAATGAGACTGATTTGGTGCTGTATCCGTTCCATAGCCAGGTATCTCCTGACAATCTTGCTCTATCTTCTCTGTTTGCAGTGTGGATCACCACAGTGCTTCCTATCAGAACTTGAAGGCTGAGCTTTTGGAAGAGATAGAAAAGTTCTCCATGCCAAACCTGTGACCTTGATTGTTCAGAGTTTGATGACTGTAACTTTTGTCTGGGAGCTATGAATTTAAATGTTCTGCAAGTTAGGGAGGCCTAGAATACAGGTCTTTCATTTTCTGGGCAAATGCTCTTAGTTTCAGGTTCTTGGGCCCATGTTTCCTCCTGTACTTTATTACTGAGCTACATGCTGCTGTTGATAAGGGTGGTTAGGACATCAATCCAATAAAAAAGCCTTTAAAAGCAGCCCTGTTTATGACACCTAGGCTCGAGGCAGTCATTACACATAAACTGGTTTAGGTGGTCAGAAACAGATTTAAACCTGTACTAGAACAGGTGCTCAGTGCACATAAACCAGCTTGAGATTGGTTGAAACCAGTTTGAGATAAACCTGGTTGAATGTAGTATCAAGACTTAACTGATTAGGCTCAAACTGGTTTATGCAATGTCCGTCCCAGACGGACATCTGGTTTAAGATATACCAGCATCCTGGCATGCTCTCAGAGCTGGGTGGGGCTCTGCTCCGCAGAAGGGCTGGCTCCTCTCCTCTGTTCCTTAGCTGCAGCCTTAGAGACTGCCAGCTACTTCCCCCTTCCCCTCACAACTCCCTGCTAAACAGGAATGCCTCCCTCCCTAGAGGAGGTGTCTGTATATTAGCTAGCAGACTACATGCTGGCTATAATCTGTGCTGAATCAACAAATAGCTGGTAATGTCCTTCTGTTCTTTTCTTAATGGGGTGATAAAACAATTATCAATTTCCTGCTGGGCTAATCAGAATTCCTGCTGGAGCCTGGCCATGCCCCCCTCAGCTCCATGTTGTGGAAGGAAAAGAGGGCTGCTCTAGTGCCCCCCAACTCCAAGCCTGAGCCACTGAAGACATGTGCTTATATTTTTGGGATGTCTGTCTGGTTACAAACCTCATTTAGCTTAGGGACATTAGACTAACCTGCAAAGACTGAATCAATTCAGGCTCAGGCTTTTTGAATGTCTGTCCCTAACCTTAAGCTCTGTGAAAGCATAGAAGTTCTTAGACATTCCTCTTAATACCATGCATTTCTATTTATTCACTCTGGGAGCTTCTCTACTGAGGAACTAGATAATTTGATAAGCTTTAAGCAGTACCTAGACTTTCCCTAGTGACTATACAGGAAGCCTAGGTGCCTAACCCCCACAGTTTTTGATTAGCCACCTGAGACTGGCTTGAATGGGCAATTAGGATCCAGCCCCTATTTCAAATTTGGTTTTCATTCTGTAAGAAGATCCAAAAGATGATTCTTTGAATGCCATAGATGGTCCCTAAACCCAACCCAGGAGCAATAGGAGGTAGACCAGACAAAGGACAGTGAAGATTTCTAGGTCTGTAATTTTGAACATTGACCAAGTCTCTTTTTTGGAGAATTGAGTTAAAGTGGTTAGAAGAAAGCAGCTTTCCCCCATGTACATGCATATGCACATGCTCCGAGTCAAAGAAATTAAAAGTTTGAGATGCAGGCAAGTCAGAGGAAACAAAGACTAGAATCCATGGTCTCACCCTGCTGCAGAAGACTCTATCTTACTGAGTCACGGCCATCAGCTTTACCTTCCTTCTGGCCCAATATATTCCTTGTTTGGCTGCCCAGTGGGCTCACTTTAAAGACATCTGGAGAACTCTCTGGGCAGCATTGTATTCCCTGGCCTGGGAAGAGTTCTAACAGCAGGAAAATGAGATGCAGGTTCCAACCCCTTTTTGGGCAAGGTGGACCTATAACCTGCGTGTCCCACTCCCTCTGCAGATGCCCTAATCCCTAGGCTAAAGAGATCCTTTACTCCTATTCTTCCACAAAGCATAAGTGGTACGTGCTCAGAAGGGCAAGAGTAGGTATACGTGTAGAAAGTTAATAAGATCTATTGCAAGTACTCCAGAAGCCTATATACATAGGACTGGATAAGTAGCATTTAGGCATAAAAAGATAAAACAGTATGTGGACCGTTAGCTTCTTTTATGTATGTGCATGTGCACTTCAAATATAGAAGCTGAGTATTTCTTTCCAGAGGAAAACCTCAACTGACTGACAACTTGTAATAACACGTACATGAACAACGCATGCCTCTGGTGGCTAGTGGGGCATGGTGGCAGGACCACAGCAGTGGTAAGCAGGGAAACTTCCGCAGAAGCCGGCAGCACTGTTAGCAGTGGGGAGGGAGGGTGGCGAGCGCTGACCAAGGGTCGGTGACCACCTGCAGCACTGGTGGTGGCCAGTGGGGATTGTGGACTCCCTTTTTGTATGGGGTACACATGCATCCGCTAGGTGTCACCCCAGACCAGGTATATGCCTGACTGTTACAACTGAGAGATTCCAATGCAAAAGCTCCCAAAAGCCTTCAGAGGAACCCTTCAACTTTCAAAGAAATCTAAAGGCCTACAAACACTTAAGATTATCATTAAAAATGCAGTTATTCACATGCAGTAGGGAATATTCTGCTGCAACTCATTACTTTTCCTGAAACAAGTTCCAAGCTTTGCAGAAACAGATACATTGAAGCTGCATTTCTCAAGAATCAAACAATTTATGCTCTAGATCACTAAAGAAATTGCTGATGCTCTTTCTAGATTTTAAACTCTGCAGGACAACAAACAAAAACAAACAAACAACCAACCAGCAAACTATGAATGCATGTCCTATAATACCAACTATATGCGCTGAACTTTAATAGAGCAACAAGAGGGCTGCGCATTCTAACATCAGTGCTTGGTTAAACACCTTGGTCTTTATCATCAAAGTATCTAAAGTTGTCCCTGCTTTTTCAGTCAGATAACAGTCCTCCCTTCCTCAATACTGCACTGCTTAAAAAGTTGCCCAGGACTAATTTGGGGTTTAGCAACTAACTGTACTATCAGTTTGTAATATATGAACATTTTGGCAATTGGCTGACAGACATACACTATTACTTATAACAGTTTCATAGGAAAGCAAACCATTGCACAAGAACTGAGGCCCATATCACAAACTCTTTAATGTGATCTAAGGGTATAGGCTGTAGCCATATTAGTCTAAGGACATAGGCAGACAAGGTCCTTCGGGTAAATCTGATATTTTTTATTAGACCAACTCAATAGTTGGAAAAATTCTTCTTAGCAAGCTTTCATGTTTAAAAACCCTTTGACAGGCTAAGGAAGCATCTGCAATTGGTGTGTGCTCTTCCTGGAAGGAACAAATAGTAAAGAAGCCAGAGGCTGATGTGCATGCAAGAAAGCCAGTCAGTGAAAATGTAAATTGAAGAGCTAAATCCAGTC
Organism: Caiman crocodilus; assembly: GCA_030014935.1. Taxonomy (NCBI): domain Eukaryota; kingdom Metazoa; phylum Chordata; order Crocodylia; family Alligatoridae; genus Caiman; species Caiman crocodilus. The sequence continues at coordinate 80,973,136 of JAGPOW010000304.1, read as the reverse complement.
ATGGCAGAGACCAGTAAGCTCTGAGACAGCAATTAAGACTTCACTTTGGCAACACGGGACAAGTAGGTGAGCATCAACTCCAGCCTCTCTGGCTGTACTACACATAAAAACAGCTCAGAAACACTGGTTTATGGGTTAGCAAGAGCAAACTGATTCAAGGTTTCAAGCATGATTCAAGCATTCAAGTTTTAGGTTAGAGCTGTCCAGAAAACGGTTTCCCATCCACATACCACAATTCCCCCTCCCACCCCTCTTTACCCTTACAGAAGATTTTTTTGACAAGTGTCTGAATTTCAGAGGAATAAGGAGTCCCAGAGATGTTCAACATAACCCCCCCTCACTGCACAACACTAAATGGCTTTGAGTACAGAGAGGTTAGATTGCCTCCTCCAGCAAAAAAACAAACCCCCAGGACAAAAGGCTTTAAAAAAGGCTGTAAGGCAAATGCACTCTTATAAGACCAGAAAAAACACAGCAGTATATAGACAGGGACAGTTAAGAAGAACTCAAGAGCATAATGTATTATCCTTTACAACTTTGATACATGTCACATGTATGCTGCGTAGGCATTCCTAGGATCTCCCCTTCCCCCTGCCACGATCTCTGAGCTCAAGGGCCTGAGATGCGGGTAAAGGCACTGGAATAAGACTGAATATAAATAAGCATGCAGAGGAAGTGGTGCTAAATTGCAGATTTAGCTCCCAAAAGGACCACTTCCTAATGTCTGTTTTTCCCATGGCTACCTTGCCTTCCATTCACAATCATGAACACCACCTCTTCTCTCACTGATGACAGATTCAGTCCACCAGTTTATGGTAACTACTGACATGGGTTATTTAAATTTATTTTTCAGTTTCTTTTGATTTTGATAGTTGTAATGAAGAAGATCATGCACCATACAACTGAGCCAGTCCTCCAAGGCTTATTAAGAGCTCCGCAAGTTTGGAGACTACTATGCTAATTCATTCTAGATCCTTTAATTAGTAATTCCTCTAGGTAGTCTTAGGTATGAATATAAATGCAACTTTTACTGCAAAAGTTTAATTAGTTTATTTAAAAATACTGGTCAGAAATATGGCTGTGCATTAGTTATAAAATATATTAAACATCAATCTGTCAACACTTCTAAGAAACCAGGAGCACATACGTAATGATTTGCATTCAAACATGACAGATCATAACACCAACTATTATCTTGCACCAGAGTATCAGTATATTTTATCATAAACAGTATGTAACAATCAAAACCAAAAGGCTACCCTCATCTTATTTAATACCAAATTGAAATCCCTCAGAAAATAGGACCATTGGGTTTATAGGCAGCCAATGGAATGAGTCTTTCCATCTTAAAGATACGACCATATATACACATACATATATAGCACTGGTAACTGCCCCTGCTTCCCACCTTGCAGGGTGACACTTTGAGAGGCAAAAAGAAAGCTGCATTTGCAATACATTATACTGGAAAATGCAGACAGCAGCAACATGGCAAGCACAAGCGTGTAACACACATTATGGCTGTTTGAATTTATAAATATAAATTCTGAATTTCAGGTCTTCAGAGAGACAACAGACATTTAAAGGAAAAGGAAATGAAAACCTGCTTCTTAAATCATAAGATGATATATTTACAATACTGTAAAATGCCAAGATGATCATAAATAGAGAACGTTGTGTACTAAGCCTACATTGAATTTGTGCCACAAAGTGTGAAGATGCAAACTAGAGTAGTCAACACGTTGCTTTGCATTTGGTTTAGATGAGCTTTATTCCAGAATTTTTTTTATAAGTTTGTGGCAGTTGTGGTGCACAAGCTCTTCTGCTTCTGGTCCTTGATCTCTCATGTTTGGCTCTATTCATCACAGCATAAATGATTTCTCAAAAGAAAAGTTAGACTCTGGTAGGGTAGCGCAGCTGCACAAACACTATACACCTCAGCAGAGTTCTCACTTCTTCAACAATAACAATCTTAAAACAGTTAAATAAATGACATTTCACAATCAAGATATATCTGAGATGGCAACTCAGTAGTCTAGCACTTAAATTGTATTAATTTTGATCCACAAACTGATCTTACATGATCATGCGTGACACGCAAAAACAATTCTAAAACTGCAGCTAGAGCATTTGTAAAAGTCAATCGGATGAGTTGATTCTGTATTAGCAACTAAGGATCATTAAAAGAAGTAATCTGACCAATGTTTAAGGGTATCAGCTCTGAATGTCTCCCATGTAAGCTTTCTTTGTAGTTGCATCAGTCCTGTACCAAGTTTAAACTCTACATTAGAAACTTTAAATATGCAGAAAGTACAATATCAGCAGCTAAAGTGTTAATGATCCACAGGCAGAGTATAATGTGTCACACGCACCATATTTCCTACTTCTATTAGGCTTTGTCATTTGCAATCCTATTCCAATTTAAATAATAAAATCTTACATATTTAAGAGAACTATCACCAAGATGTATATTTCTTAGGTCAAAAAGTAGAATAGTTTAAAAATCAGCTTATTATACTTGTAAATACAAGAACTTTTGTAAGACTCTCTCACCAGATTTAAAAGGATAGTGTAAGGAGACTTTACAGACCTTGGATTATAAACTGGTAGATGCGTTAAACAAACTCCATACAGATCGCTATAATAAGAGGCACAGGCATTGATACTTTAAATCACAGGTAAGGTTATCAAACAAAGAGGGGAAAATGGAAGGACAGGGTACCAAAAATCTGTACAAAATTTCCCTCTCTCCCCCATCCCCAAAAATGTATGACTCTATAAATGATAGTTGGGAAAAGGGAGAGAAATCTGTACTACGACATGGAGGGCAGTTCTAAGGAGAGAGAATGAATGTCTTAAAATACTGTGCAAGTGATAATGCAGCTGTTTTACATCACCAGCTGCTTTACATACTATCTAGTTTGGCCCCATTCACCCTACCCAGCCAAACTTCTTAACAGGAATTCAGAGGGGAGGTCATCCATTTAAACACAAGAGACCCCTACATAAATAACAAACAAATACAGTTAAATAGCACACTCCCTTCAATACAGACTCAAACAAGTTGACTGAGTACAATACTCACCAGTACTCCAATTGTCAAGAGTGTCTATGTTTGAAGAGTACAGCCCCCGGTGGCTACACCAGTGTTCCTCTACCACTGGTAGATTCTAATTACTACCATGTTTTACTTCATTGAGACACCATGAACTCAATGCTCTGCCATGGCATTTCACAATTCTGATCTTAGACAAACAGGCAAAACATAAGCTGTCATAATATAGCGTGTCTTACCCTACTGGGGTTATTGTACATTAACTGACTTTCCTTTCCAGTGTAGGCAGGGCGGGGGGGAAAGGTTGCTTAGAAAACACCCAGTATTTAAATTACCCTTACCAGAATCTGCATAATTAGTGACTGGGTCAGACTGCACTTGGAAAAGTATATCCTGAGCTGATTGGAGATATGGGTTTAAGTACAGTTTAAGTCGGTCTTTTGCCTCATATTGTTCAGCTGTTTACACAGTCTTCCGAAGAAAAAGAAAAAAAGTTTTTTTTGTTTTTTTTTTCTTAAACCTATAGAAGCATGTATGGATAACAAGTCTAAGACTATGAAACTGGTAAGTTTCTGTAAAATGTTAAACTCCATTAGCACCAGAGAACTTAAAAACTTTGACTGCTTAAGATAAATAATTCATATAGCATTCAGAAAAATCAGTACTGAACCTAGATAATGGGTTTTTCTCGGGACTTTTAATGAACGTAGTGTTTATGAAATATTTTACTATGGATGCCAGAATTTGGTAGTTTATTCTGTGAACAAGTAAGCTTCCCTGCACAATAGTATTAGGAGACTACAAACCTCCTCTTTTTTGGAAAACAAGTAGGATTTGGCTATGTCCAGGAACACTGTCTAATCAGAGTCAAATGCAACTGTTACTTGTTGAATGGGCAACTATCTACCGAGAACTAGTGAATGAATCAGCCATTCATTACATGTTCACTAAGGCACTTTGTAACCTGCATAGGAATGATTTTAGATCTTTGGTTTAAATTGGGTGCACGTCATGTGTGATCAAGAAAAAAACTTTTTAAACCACTCAGAATATAGCTCCCTCCTCTTCATACACTCATCCAGTCAAAACGCAAAGAATATATCTGGCATTAGGATGAGCTCCTAACATCTTAGAAAAAGTGGCCTATAGTCATAATGAGCCAACCTGTCCATCAGCACTTTAATGCAGCTTGGAACAAGAATGTCAGCCATGTGTTTACAAAAGACTGACAAAATTAACTAATTAACAAAAGGCTAAAAAACTGATAGGGAAGTCTGGAAGTCGTGGCTTCAGTGAGCTCAGAACATCCAGCAGAAACAAGAATCTCTTATTCTTCTCCAGGGCAGTACTGCATAAGAAGATGTACTTGGATTTCTGTAACTCCACTCTGTAGTCATTATTGCCAGGTTTGAATATTAATACACTCACTAGTCTTGGCAGGAGGAAGGACTTCTGAATAGCATAATTTCTCAGACATCCAAGCATCTATACCAAACATGTTAAATGGTATTTTCCAGGAGTGGAGAAGGCAGATCTCTCGTCTTACCTAGATACTGTGTGGGCCAAATACTAACTTCACCTCAGATTCCAAGAAGAGCATGGGTCAATTCCCTTGCTAAGCTATAAGCTGAAGTTTTAGCCTTTCCTTTCTTTATTCTTGCCACTTGGATTTTATGTCAATTCAGAAACTGTTTGAACTCCATGGTAAAATCTCTCTTAAGGTAGCAAAACAGGGCTTCCTTTAATAGTTTAGGATGCTCTTTATAGGCTGTATATGTAACATGAATCACCTAGGCATCTAGGAACAAGTATTTCTACTATCACCACCACCAGTCAAGCAAACCCATTTTCCTCATGGCAAAAAGCATTTAATGAAATTCCTCTGCAGAAGTTTTAAGCTTGAAAATGTACCCTTGCTCCATTCAGTTAGCTTAATAGGTTAATAAAGAACAATTGCATGTAGTTAGACACATGACATATGAAGAGGGTAGTGGGAATGGAATCTTATACGAAAGTCAAACAGGTTCTATTGGGCAAATAAACAACCATGTTGTCCTCTAGAGAGACACAGTTTCAGTCATAAGGTCTTCTCATGACATTTTTTTACATTACTAGAAAATCTCTTTGACTATATGTTTTCTCTCTATAGACCAGGAGTGTCCAACCTTTTTGAACGTGGGGCTGGATCATGAACTTTTTATCACCCAGTAGGCTGACGAGTCATATTCAAAGACGTCACAGGAAGTGGTATCATAGCAGGAAGTGATGTCATGTGACTTTTAACACCAATGAAGTTGCAGGGGTTGACATGGTGCTGGCTGACATGGCATGCATGCCCAGGTTGACATGGTGGTGCAGGAGCCACTTGGCTACAACTGGGTTGACCTCATGCTGGAGAAGCCGCAGGGCCAGGCCGGGGTTAACCTGGGGCCTGCTCGGCCTGCCAGTGCCATGCCCAGGTTGACCTGGTGCTGCAGGACCCACCTGGGCAGAACCGGGTTGGCACCGGCCAGGAAAAGCGGCATGCAGCTGAAGCAGGCTTCCCACGTGCTGCTGGGGATGGGAAGAGGCCAGCCAGGTTTGCACCAGCTAGCAGAAGCGCCAGCGGAGCTGTGTACTGCTGGGGACTGACCGGTGCAGGCTCGTCTCATCCCGAGCAGCACACAGCTCCGCCACCGCTTCTGCTGGCCTGTTCAGACCTGGCTGGGCTCCTCCTGTGCCCAGCAGCATGTGAGAAGCAGCCCCCTCAAGGCCTCACACATGGGCGGCTAGGCCCTGAGGGCTGCAGCTCCCAGGTGGAGACTGGCCGGGGGAGAAGGCGCCGCCTTGCTGTGAGGCAGGGCAGCGGGGCTGGCTTGAAGCAGGCACGTGGGGAGGCAAGTGTGAGCCAGCAGTGTCAATGGCCACTGCTTGGCCCCCTGTGCGGAGCTGCTCCCCCAAGCCCTGCAGGGGTAAGCAGCTCCTGTCCTCTGCCCGCCTCGCCATGGACCGCCGCTGCCTGCCTTGCTGCGGCACCGTGGGCCGCTGCTGCCTCCCGTGGGCCAGATAAAATGGCCTGGCAGGCTACATGGTAGCCTGCAACCGTATGTTGGACAAGCCTGCTATAGTCTGTTGTGGAAGGGAAACAGAACTCTTTTGGTTAAGGTACAGACTACACCACACCATCAGTACTACGAGGCTGAAATCCCTCCCTCCGGAGACTGTTAAAATCTAATCGTGTTACAACTTCACAGCGCACAAGTAGGGTATCATCTTTTACAAAGGTTTTTTGTTTCAGAGCTTGCAGGTGCATGAAAGTCACGTAACCAAAACCCTTTGGGTTGCGGTGGATTGTTGGTCTCTGAAAGGCTAGCAGCTCAGGTTTGGCTTCCATTACTTCTTCATGATTCAGCCTTTCAGGTCCTTCTGATTGATCCAGAATAGAAAGTCGTATGGTGCCCTGGAATGGCCAAGGCAGATAGCTGTCATATTCCCCTTGCATAGTATGTACAAAAAGGGATATAAAGTTAGCACAACGCTGAGCATTTGGTAATTGGATATGCAGACGCAAACACAATTTGTAGCCAGGTTTTCCAGTGTAGAAGCCAGGACTGTGTGTCACAACAGGCCTTTCTTCTTCTTGGGCTTTCAGAAGTGAAGAGAAATTCTCAATCTTCCAGATATAAATGCCATTACATTGCTGTGCCTCCATTTCAGCAATTTTCCCCTCTAGGTTTCGGATAGTACGTTTGAGCTCGACCATGTTAATACTCTGAGTTTCCATTTTAGCAATCAGCTCTCTGATTTGGTGATCTTGTCTTACCAAGCGACCTTCCAACTGCTGAATGGTTTCCTTGAAGTTTTCTACTTCTGGGTTGCACTCATATGGAGAAGATGAAGGGTGGGAGAAGAGGGCTGGCTCAAAGGATGGGCCATTGGAGAAGGATACAGGAACTGTGGCAGTTGCACTGATACTTCGAAGAGTCTGAGCCATCATTCTCATGTGAACCTGAGTAAATTCCTGCATGTGGCGTGCCAATTCATTTCTCTGCATCTAGAGTTTAAAGAGATGTGACATTATGAACGTAATAAGAATTACCAACATTTCATGCAACTGAGTTGCAAATATGTGGCTAAAAAAAGAGATCTAGGGCCCTCAATCTCTCCTCATAAGGCTTTGCCTGCAGGCCCTAACCATACAACCTCTGAACCATTGAGATTATCCACATCCCTCTTGAAGTGCGGCGCCCAAAACTGGACGCAGTACTCCAACTGTGGCCCGACCAATGCTGCATAGAGGGGAAGGATCACCTCCCTGGACTTGTTTGTCATGCACCTCCTAATGCATGATACAAAGTGTGGTTAACTTTACTGATTGCTTTGTCACATTGACGACTCATGTTCATCTTGGTGTCAGCAATGACTCAGAGATCCTTTTCCACTGCTGTGCTGCTGAGAAGGTCCTCCCCAGCCTGTAAGTGTGCTGGTTAGTCCTTCTCCTTCAGACAAATAGGTTTAATATTTTCTTATACTGCAGCACTACAGTCTCTACATGACACTGCTGTAATGGAAAACCCAAATACAAAGATGCTCAAAAAAGCTAGGGAGCAGCAAGATGAAGAGAAAAATTACATGATTAAAAGGAGGCAAGGCAACCACAGAACATGGGAATATTTCAGCAAATTAGTATTTTCACAAAAATGAAATAAAATAATTTGGGAATCATGGAGATGCGAGTCACATCATTAAATTTCTCTTTTCCCTAAATTTCAGGAGCTGTATATTCACTTACATCTAACTGTACATCCCTTGTTTAAAAGAATAGGGGACAAGGCTACAGAACACTGTTGGCATTTAAGTACAAAATATATTTGTGAATCAACATAGGTGAGAAAAAAAAATAATTCACCAAAATTTAGCACTCAAAAACCTTCTGTCAATGTTCTTACCCTACCCGTACTGATTTTTAGAGGAGCAAAGTCAGGCCACCACTTGGTTTTTTCTACAACGCCACTCAAAATCAAGCCAAGATCAACTGTACCTAGCATCAGGGAAGACGGTAACTGTGGTGCTCCTTGCATCTGTGGAACAAGAACAGACCTACCTTTTCAGGACATCCAAAGTCACTGTAAGTACATGGGACTGGTGCTGTAGGACAGTCATTATCATAATGATTAGGCATCTAAAAACAAAGTCAGAGTTGAGGTTAAATACCTTACATTATAATTCTTATATTTTCTTCAGATCAAAGGTTTCTAATATCAGAAAAGATATGATTACCTTAGCTGATATGTGGAAGTACTCACATGTCAGCAAAGTATTGACTTAGGGACATGTGACTAGGAGGCACCTCCTGGGTCAATGAATCCAGTTTCAGGCTAGATCATCATAACTTTATAACCTTTTTCAAAAATTGATAAAGTTTCACCTTCAAATTAGCTAGTTTTTTTTGCCCCAGTCCTTTTATGGAAAGACTGTTCCAAAATCTTGTTCCTCATAACTCCAAACCCAAATTTATTCCCAGTCAGTTAACAGACATGTTTTTATGCCAGCATTGTTCCTTAGCTTAAATACTTTCTCTTCCTCTCTTGTATTCATCCCTGATGCATTTACAGAGAACAAACATCTCCTCTCTCAATCTCTGTTCTAAAAGGCTAAGCAAGCCAAATTCTTCCAGGTTATGCCCAGGATCATATTTGTCCCTCTCATAGCTTTCTGACAACTGGTGGATTGCTCTTGGAAATGATAACATGAATCAAAACCTAAATAGGTGGCTATCCTTTAAGAGATTTCAACAGTACAGGTTAATCATCATCATACACCAGCTTGCATCTTAGTCACTGTTTGCATGAACTGCTGACCAAGAAGGTCTGACAGAAGGTTTTCAATGACAATGACATCAATGAACATTTTCTACACAATGAGCATTTATAAACACATATTTTTGTGCAGGGATTAATCGAGTCTGTTTCACACGCAAGCTGATATGCACTGTGCTGTGGTGCGTAGTTATATAAAAGGTGAAATGCATGTCAGCGTGCAGAAAGTGGGGACGGTGGTGTGCTTTTGAATGAAAGTGCCTCTGATATATTTTAGTTCAAAAGCGCACCGCCACCATTTTCTCAGTGGTGACACGCACATGGCTACTTGTATAACTGCGGGCACCACAGCGCCAGGTGCCTTTTCAAAGCGCTCGCCACTGCAGTGCGTGCATGTGTACAAATGCCAAATATGCACACGACAGCAGGACTTATTAACACCTTGAAGAAACTGGTCCTTCCACATTCAATCATAAACAGTAGATAAATGAAGATCTACTTTGATTCCTGTTTAACTCCACTCTGTTGTCATTACTGCCAGGCCTGAATGTTAATATACTCACTAGCTTTGCCAGGAGGAAGGATTTCTGAATAGCATAATTTGCTGCCAAAACACAACATTTACATTTTCCTTGAATTTCAAACAAAAGTGGTGTTACACATACGTGCACAAACAATCTGACCTATAATACGTCAGAAATTTAAATGGGAAAGTAAAAATCTTAAATCATTTCCAGTTAATAGGCTGTTTCTTGCCATTACCTCTATTTGAGATTAAGGTATTTCACATTTGGACTGCATCCCGAGCCAATATGGACATATGGAGAAAGATAGCTTCTTACCTGTTGTCTAATAAGCATAGTATTACAATATTCACAAAACACATTTGCCAGTGGACAGTGCTGTTCGTGGCGCTTCAGTTGTTGAAGAGGTGAGAAAAAAGATAAGAACCAGTTAGTTAAAGTTAAAAAGAATCTTTTATTGCTGACTAACTGTACTCTAGATGACCAATTCTTGACTGTTTTTTAAGTCTCAAGCTAGTTTTAAATCAGGAAATAGGAAGGTACTGTACAGATTTCCTTCCTCATTTTCTTCTCCCTGAACATACAAGTATCCACACTTTCAGGTGTTTATTCTGTTCTTGTATCAGAATTAGTTTTTAAATTAGTAAAAAAAAGTCTTATTGCTCGACAAACACCACAAAAGTAATAACATCCATTTACATAGCAACTTCCATTCAAATCTGTCTTTTCAAAAAGGCTAATATGCCAGGCCCATTTACAAGTAAGGAAATTGGATCCCCAACATGGTAAAGTAATGTGTCTAAGATCACCAACATTAGATTTAGAGCTAGGAACATAACACAGAACTATTGCTAGTCTCTTACTCTAAGAAGAAATCTATAGATGGGTGAACAGCTTCCTCAGTACCATGCTCATTTTGAGCAGACAGAGTGAGTCCATATCTATCAGGATTTTTGCCCTTTGGTTATTTTCAGGCCTTTTTAAAAAGGTTGCTGCAGGATAGTGACATTGTTGCAACTCCTAGTAAAGCAAAAAAAATTATATATATATATATTTTTAAAGTTAATGGTTTCTTTTTAGGCAAACACTTTTACCTATCTATGCACTGTAAAGTCCCCAAGAATGGTGAGACAAGTATGACCCTTTTCAAAAGAAGGCTACTCTTTAACCTCCTCTTGAAGAGCACCTGTACTCATTATGGGGTTTAATCCATATTCATTTAAACAGGTTTATAAAATTTAAACTTGTTTATTTTGCAGCATCGTATCAGTGTTTTTACATACTAGATTTTCAAACAAATTAAGCCCAGTTCCTGGCTGGCATTACAGGAGAGTAGGATGGTCCTGTGCTGCCTCCCTGGCCTGGGGCCCCTCACCCTGTGCCCTGTCACAAAGCTGTGGGAGCAGGGAGCTGATACACAGCACAAGGGGGAAAAAAAGTGGCAGTAACTGAAAGGGTGAACTACTAAAAAGCCACAGCACCACCTGGTGGACAGAGAGGCTCATTACATGTCTTTCAGTGCCTTTGTGTTTGCACACAAAAAAATCCATGGACACAATGCTTTGATTTGCAGCAAACCAAACTAAACTATGTCCAAGGAGTTTCAGTTTAATGCACCAGAAATACTTTTAAAGTGACTGGAAACCTGTTTGTGCAAAGTCACGCCACTGCATTGCAAAAAACATGACGTATACAAATGCTCAAAGATAATCTGAAGCTCACAACTTTGGTATGGTGAGCAGAGAAGAAGAAATTGCTTTCTTTCTGAAGCAAACTAAAAAACAGCCTTTACTAATTCCGTCCTCACCTCTTTATCTTCATAAGCCATAGATGTGGCGCAGTTGGGACAGCAGACTTGCCGCCGTGGGCATTCCTGTGTCATGTGCTCTTTCATCTGATTCTTCTGGAAGAAGCCCAGGCACTGTGGGCATTCCACACATGAAAAGTTACACTGCAACTGATGCTCCTGTATAACAGCAATAAGAGGACATAGTATTAAAAGCAAAACGAAAAATTCAGGTACCACATTCTCATTAGCCTTGAAAATAATAGAAAAGCACTTTTAGGCCTTTCTTTGTTGCCCAGCCAGCCCACAGTGATTGGTCTACACAGACACTTATACACCTGAGCAGGGCACCACTGACTTTAATGACAGACAGTATGGGGGCAGAGGGCAACCGTAATAGAGTTAGGGTTTGAAAAGACTAGACAATGTTTCAATCCTGTATTTATACAATCAATAAAATAATTACTACTTAAGCCACTGTTTATCAAACTTCAAGAATTATTTTAAAAAAATCATCCATTATTCTAGCTGTTGTAAACTGCTGCTAGCAGATATTTTGGATGCTGAGGGTGCATCTGTACAAGACATTTACTGAGCAGCTGATTAATTAGCTCCACAGTAGTCTCAGCATCTACAGTGAATCCCTGTTAGGGAACAGTAAACTAATCAATGATGCCATAGGTTAGTATCTGTCAACACAAGAACAATCTTATGGCAGCATTGTTTAGTGCACTGCAATGCATGTGTAGATGTTGATGGGGTTGGCTGGGGCACAAGGGTGCTTTACTGGCTCCATGAAGCCTCTCCGCAGCTTGTTACGTCAGATTGGAGCAAGTCCTGGACTGGCAGGTGAGTGATTCCTCTCTGCCAACTGGGGCTGTTCCAACCTGGCTCAACATGCTGCAGTCCTGAGTGTACATGTAAATACTGCACCCAGGAGTTTATTGCATCACATTAACTACACGTGTAGATGCACCCTGTAGGTAGAAAACTGCCACATACATGATCAAAATTGATCAAAATCATCTCTTACAAGAGACAGTCTACACTGCAACCAGGGTGCTTAAGAAATTAGTATTATTTGTGATGCAAAAAATATTGCCTATAAACTATGCCAAACACTCTTGGGTCACTTAACTTAGATCAACTACTTTCAAAGAAACAGTAGCAGACTTGAAAAAAAATCAGCAATGGATATGAACAACAAATCAGTAAGATGAAAATTACTTAAGTCATTAAGGAATTTTAAGAAACTTTTAGAAATAGAAACCACTTTGTTTGCATTTATAAAATGATTCTTACCTCTAGATGTCTCAGCTCCATCTTCAAACGGCACCCTTTGTTGGGACATCTCACTGTTAGCGAGAGGATTTCCCTCTTGGCAAAGTTGTCAGGGAAAAGTTGATTTTCAAGTAGAATTTCATTGTCTACTGGACATTTGTGACCTGCATCTCTACCATAAGAAGGGGACAAAGGATATCTTCGTATAAAGTGAAAGAATAGCAGATTTCATAAATCTTCTCTTGCCCTTATTTTAAAATCCTCTTACATGCCAGAGAGAAACTATTGTCATATTTAAAGAATAAATTAAGCACATGTCCAGAAGTAATATAGTTAAACAGCCAATAGTAAGCAAAGAATAAACTAAACACGTGTATAAGTAACATAGTTAAATAGCCAATTGTGATCAAAGCTTCTGAATTGTAATATTACTAAAAATACTGATACTATAACAACACACACAGTCGCACATAACTGGGTTAAAGACAAGGAGAATGTGTGGTTCAAAGATCAAAGGCCATACCATTATCTCAGTTCTCACATTCTTGCTAGCAGAGACCTACTGCAGTGGTTCTTACCAAGGGTGCTGAAGAACCTTGGGGTACCTTTAGATCCTCCCAAGGGTGCCATGTAATGTCAGGCATGCACACAAAATTCACAACGTAAATCCCAAGACTTCAAATAGGAGTCTATAGTGTTAAAAGCATTCTGACCTGTTGTGGTCCAAGTTGTTTGCAACAGAAGAAATGTTGTATTCTTTTTCTGTAGCCAAAAAGGAGTGGAAACAATGAGCAGGCACTTCTGTGGAGTGCCTCAAATCTAACAAGGGATGCCTCAAGTCTAAAAAGGTTGAGAACTACTGACCTAGGGGGTTGGAAAGGAGATGAAAGTTTTGTTCCTTGCTGAATAAGGAAATCACTGATCAGCAGCTCAACTATTGTTAGGGGAAGTAGGGCAGA
>JAGPOW010000304.1:80939181-80957344 GCA_030014935.1 Caiman crocodilus | reverse complement strand
GACTATACTTTCTGACCACTCATTACATCTGATACAATGTTGGCAAACAGCTTGCATTTTTCCTTTCAGCTGTTAAGTGAATTGTTTGCAGACACTTTTTTCTACTGCCCAGCTCTACAGGTTGCTTAATATTATTAGCATTACCTTCATATTTGGAGTAATCAGTGTATTCTCACTTTTCAACCAACTCTACTGGTTCTATTAGAAATAGCCTCTCTTTAGATTAAATTATAGCAACTTTAATTAACCAAAATATTCTTGTTGCCCAAAACTGAAATGGGACAAAGTTTTTGTGGGTGTGTCAATAAAGGGCATGACTCCAGAACTCAGACCCTCTTGCATAATATTTCTGCTGACCTAGCAAAAAGATTTTTCTGACATTTGACATGTACTACAAACCTGATGTATGTCATGGCCAGAGAAGATATAGGGTCAATATATTAGAGGAAGGTTCTTATTTTATTTAGTTATTGGATTTGTGTTTAGGGATTCACTTTTAAAATTTGCTAACCAACACAAAGCAAATGCAATTACTCTAAGCTGAAAACTAACATTAGTAGACACCTAAGAAAGTCAGTTAACTTGCAACTGCTGATCACCACCTCATTTGCTATTACCTTTACTTATAACAAGGCTAAAGCTTTTTAAGAAGTAACTTAGCCAACTGTGATCCTATCCACGTTATCTGTGTAGCCTATATGACATAACCAAACATTTCAGTTTTAACCTTTTTTTAAAACCTCATGGATGCAGGAAGGTTTCCAAACATGGAGCAGTTCTAACCAACGGAGCATCGGCCAACGGAGCATCGTCTACCCGAGTTTACCAACAGACTGAAACAATGACTCAGAGGTGTGAACTCACTTGTGCCTTGAAACAGTGACTCAGAGCTATGAACTCACTTGCTTCTTATTAAATCTTGCTGGAATATCAATTTTAAAGATCAGTGATGACAATTTGGTGTCAACTTTAATGCATACAAGCAGAGGGAAGAAATAGAGATCAGGAAGGAAGAGAAAAGAAAGGTAGATATAGAAGTTTTCAAGCTGAGTAGAATTTCCACACTAAGCACTGCTTGATACAATTGTATTGAACGTGTGTCTACTGAACATTTTGTTACTACACAATGGTCATTTCCCCCTTGTGCGGTTCTTATTGACATCACTGTGAATAGTAGGTACCACGTGTACTCCAACCTATGGATCACAAATAAGTGAGGAATTCAGCACTTTCCTCTGAAGGAGTGGGACACTTGCACTATAAACTCTGCTTTCATTAATACTCACTCCATGTGAAACCTGTCTCAGCTATGAGACTGAAGTAAATATAGAGTTAGTGATAGCCCTTGGAAAATCATGGGGATGATCAATAGCCTCTCACATCTTTAAGTGATTTATAGTCACTGAAATAATGAATACTGGACTGAAAGAGGACAGAAGTAGGAAGTTCCACAGCTGTGAATCAAATCCTACCCCTGTAGTTATTAACAGCATTTACAGGTGACACTTATCAGAATATTTGCACCGCAGTTAAAAGAAAAGGCAACTGTTTCCCAGGCTCTGGGGTTTAAAACGGAAGCTTCTCCACCTGGCAGAAAAATGTAGTTGTTTTGAACACATCTCCCCTACTTCCTCATTAAGCACTGCCATAGGAAATCTCTATGAATTGGCAGACTGTTACAAACAGCAGTTAAAAAAATATGGTCATACTAGGAGATAATCTCACAAGGAAAGATGAAGAATCCTATTGATTGGTATTTTTATAAAAGAGTTTTCTTTTCAACTGGCTAGATGACCAAGGTATTTCTAAAGCTTTATATAACCAAACATCCAGGCTATCAGCTTGGAAGATCCAATAAATTTTGTCCTCTTGAAACAGTTTTGACTTCTTGCATAAATTGCATCATAAAAATCCCAAAGTTAGTGTGAGCAGAGGATAAGGTACTGGTGTCAGTACATAAAGCAAGTCTAGTAGGAATATCAAGGGGGCTTGGTTTCCTATGTATCCAACTAATATTACACAGACTTACCATACAAATGCTAAAGCCTGGTTTTATAGACTAAGATAGTTCTTTCATGTTAGATTACATAGGAAGAAGCACATATTTGAAGTTACATAAGAGAGCAAGTTAAGGTTGGAAAGTCAAGCACCTAACCTCAGTTCTGGTATTTTCTTTTTATTTGTACAACCTTAATTTGATTCTACCACTTATATATTATATGTTCATATTTTTATTTCTGCAGGCCCTTGCCTCATTTAATGCCACTCAAAAGGGCACTGTGAAGATAAATGTAGTAGTGTAGTACATTATACATTAGTAGTGGCAGTCACAGAAAAACCATGGAGAATAAAATTTTGTATTGAAAGAAGAGTTTGTATGATGTGCAATAAATAAGAGATTTTGTGGGCAACACATTGAACAATAAGGATGACATAAAATACAGGATAGAGGCTTATTAACTAAGCACTATCCACTATTTGTGGAAAGTGAAACAAGTTCCTGTGGGAAAATGGCATGTGTACACTTTTTCACAACTATTACATTGTACATAAAGGAAGGTTGCATCAAACTCAATTCTGGTGTTTCTCTATTTTCAAATGAACAGCTCTGTGACCCATATCGGTTTTATGAATGCCATTTCCAAGGCTGATTTTTTTTGTAAAGTAGATTAAGACAAATTGGTTTCATCATGTGGCACCATACTGAGTCCCACCTGGGTCAGCAGGGTTGGAACCTTTGGATTAAAGCCCAAATGGCAGAATTCTATTTGAAGGGAACAACAAGCTAGATCAACGGTTCTAAACCTTGTTTGTACTGAGACTCATTTGTAAACATTGATCATCAGTCCCCACCCAGAGCCTCTCACTCCCGACCTGCTGCCTCCCACCCCTGCCCTCTCAAGTGTGTGAGGTTGGGGGGTGGGTGTGTGGGGCATGCGTCCAAGCAGCCCCTGGCAGACTGCAGTTCTGCCAGCCTACAAGGGAAAAGCCACAGTTTCAGGTTTTCTCCTTTAAAGTAGAATCCATTTTTAAAAAGTGAGTTGATCCGTTGTTAAAGTTTGTTTGCGACCCTTTCATATATTCTTGCAACCCACTTTTGGGTTGTAACCCCCAGGGTTAAGAAACAGTAAACTGGATTATTCTTAGTGGGGGCAAATGGCAGAACAATGAGCAATGGTCTCAAGCTGTAGCAAGGAAAGTTTAGGCTAGATATTAGGAAAAAAAGCATTCTCACTACATGGGTAGTAAAACACGGAAACAGGTTACCCAGAGAGGTTGTGGAACCTCTATCCTTGGAGGTTTTTAAGACACAACTGGACAAAGCTGGGGATGGTCCTGCTTTGAGTAGAGAGCTGGACTAGATGACCTCCTTAGGTCCCTTACAGCCCTAATTTTCTATGATTCTAACAAATAAAAGGAGGACAATTTGCTCCTGAGCTATGGGGGGATATCACAAGTTTGACAGGTTGATTCTAGGTTCCAAAATAATGGTGGTCTAGTAGTCGGATAACCTCCTGCCTCCCTTACCTGATCATCATTCTTCCTAGCCAAGCCCATCTGTTCCTCTGCACTCTCCTCTCTCAGATTCTTCAGGTAGAGCCTCTACCGGCCCTCTGGATCAGTGTAATCCCCTGTAACTCTCCTCAGACCAGCCTCCTTGCTTACTCCCTGCTGCTTGGACATCATTAGGGGGAGAACTGGAAACCTGCTGTTCCTGTAACAAGCATAATAGTAGTCTCCGGGTACCCAGAACCACTGCAGTGAATGGCCTGCATAGCCTTGGCCTGGAGCATGATCAGCACAGAAAGACTCTCTGGAGATTTTAACCGATGAACAAATCTCTGCAGTGCACATCCAGAGAGAGACTTAAAGAGGCCTTTATGTTTGTCCATCTTTTAGCCAGATTTCAAACCTTTGCTGTCTTTAACACAGAGACAAACACCTTGAAAATATTAAAGTATTAAGCAGGAAGGCACTAGACCATCTTAACAAGAGAATCCAAAGATTTGTATTTAACCTATGGATTGACAACTTATTTTCCACTAACTTTGTTCTGAAAAAGAAGCTACTATTTATGCTAAAATTATCAAAGGAAAAAGAAAAGATATATGCTCATTTTGGGGCATGTACTTGGCCTGAACAGCTGAAGTTTGGCATTTATAAGCAAAGGTGGTTTTAAGGAGCAACCTAAATATACCTGCTCTGCATATGATACAGTAAAGGCAGTCCTCAACTTTCAACATTTATAAATTGACACTGTTTCAACTTTACAACGCTAGTTTCAATTTTACAACGCTTGATCCAATGCATTGCAATACCAGTGAACAAGTTCACTGTGTCACTCATCTCCCTGGAGAACATCTGTCCAACCTTGCTTGGACACTTTCTTTAAGAAAGCAGATAAGACTCCTGGAACACCAGCAGCCAAGACTCCAAGGAAGACTCCAGCCAAGAACCCTTCAAAAAGTCCAGCAAAGTCACCTCAAACAAGTCCTTCCAAATTGATATGATTGCTGTTTACAATATAAATACATTAATGTAGCTATATTACTCATCTATAATTGATCGAGTACAAAATTATGGGGTATTTTTGGTGAAAATAGGATATCAGGCCTTGGTTCAGGAATCAATGCCCTATTTATAATGTTGTTTCTTATGAGAACATATGTTCCGAGTTACAACGTTTCGACTTAAGACATGGTTTTCAGGAACCAATTTTGCCTTAAGTCCGAGGACTGCCTGTATCTTTCAAACTATTCTCACAAGTCATAATCCATTATGTAGCATCAACACAAACATGTAATGTGCCTTCACAAGTTGCGTTGTGTTTATGTTGCCCCTAAGCAGCTGTACTCAAATTGATAAATGTACTTTCTTTGTAGATTCAATTCCCATTAGCCCTCCTTTACCTTATTGATTTGACAATGCAGCCTTTGCAAAAGCGGTGTCCGCATGGTGTCTGCACTGCTTCCCGAAGAGCCATCAAGCAGATAGGACACTCGTATTTACTTTCCAGCGGCGGATCGAACTCTACATCATAACCCTGGGTCTCTTCCGTGAAGGAATTTGGTGCATTTCCAGTCCCACTGCTGACACTTGCACTGTCTTCTTTTGCTCCAGCGCTGCATGCGCTGGCCATGGCTGCACAGCAGCCACTCTCCAGTTCTCTGGCTCCACAGCTGTTATCACTTTGTAGCAAGCTCATAGTAACCAGCTCAGTGCCAAGGAGGTGCTCTGCAAGGTAGAAAGTAAGTGTTAAATTAAGTATTTGAGGATTCTGCTTTCCAACAGGACATCAATCCCACCCCTAACAAAAACATCATGGCACATGATCTGTAAGATTTTTCACAGATTTTTTTTTTTTAGTTTATGAACTCTAGCCTTTCATTGCTCTTATTCCCATCCCTCATCATCATCATGCAGCCTCTGAGGGAACAGCAAGGCAGGTTATCCAACACCAAAAACCAAATGCAGCCCTCATGATGATGGAGCCATCTCCAATTCTAGTTAAAAGCTATCTTCCCCATTGGCTGTGCCTATTAAGAATGCCCCTTTTTTGTTTTCATACTATATATTTCTGAAGTATTTCAGTATGTTTAAATGAAAAAATGCTTTCCAAAATGTTTTCTTACAATCAATCCCTTGCTTTACATTTCCTTTGCCACCATGTGTCACACCTGACATTTTTAGTAAAGCAAGACTCGTGGTTTAGATTTCAATTTATTTGATAAGAGAATTTTGGGCATATGCCTCCAAATAAAATGTAATACAAATAACCTGAAGAAAGTAGATACTGAGCTGCAAAATGTGAGTTAAACATTACAATGCGGATAAGATTTTCTCATATTGGCAACAGGACTTTCATTTTAGTTAGAGTATAAAATATGAGATAAGGGCCCCATTTCTGCAGTACAAGCTAGAAAAGCTAGCTACTCTTGGTCTGAGCCTTGGAAAGGCCGAGAAGCGGCTAATAGTACTCCAAAATCCTTTCCTGATCTCCTGTCCCACCTTCTGATGTAGCTGGAAAAACAATATTAAACCAGAAAATGAGAATTATTTCTCTCTGCAAAGGGAAGAATTTTCTAATAAAAGTCATTTTTTTAAACACTGCTCTCAAACATGCGGAACTCACATAGCAACAAAGCCAGTAAAGTCTAGTTATCCAAAACGATTCAACAGCAATTGGAATATTCATAATTTACACCTTTCTTCAAAACTCTATTCCTTTTAACAATAATTTGACAAGTCTAAAAATAGTTTTGTTTCATTACTGATGTCCTTTATGATATCAAAGACCAATTTTGCTGAGGTTATTTGGAACCATTTGTGGTTTGCTTCCAATACAAAATATACTTAAGTATGGAGTCACTAAGGAGTGTGACTATGTAAATGTTGTAAAATTGAGCACTTAACGTTAGGGAACAGCAGACTCAAGATTGCCTATGTAACCTTAAAATGGTATCCATACCCACAAGCATTATGGATATGGAGGATTAAATGTCATGGCTTTGTACCATTTGGCTATAGCTCCCCCACCTCATTCAGAACACAATATAGAAATCTGCAGTTTAATCAGAGTTGGGCAGTAAGTTTGCCTATAGACCCACACATATTATTTATTGCAGAAGCTGGCAGACACGTGCTAAATGAGCCAGGGTTTTAAGAAAACTGAATGCTACCTTGATTAATCAGATTATATCCCTGCCTTTGTCAGA
Source organism: Caiman crocodilus (assembly GCA_030014935.1). Taxonomy (NCBI): domain Eukaryota; kingdom Metazoa; phylum Chordata; order Crocodylia; family Alligatoridae; genus Caiman; species Caiman crocodilus. The sequence continues at coordinate 80,950,628 of JAGPOW010000304.1, read as the reverse complement.
GCTGTCCTATGAGTCACTTCAACCAAACATTCACTGGCTGTTACTACTCATGTTCCTCATTTTCTGGGTGTACAGCACGAGGTATGGGAGCAGATTTGCAGAAGTACTGAGCACTCCAATATGCAACTGAAGTAATCTGGAGCCACATACTGAGTATATTGTCACAGAAGTACATTTTAGTCGACCTTAACTGTAGGCAGAACAGATGACACTGCCTATAATAATGAGATAAAATGGCCATATTTGGCCCAAAACTAAAAAACAACTAATAAATAAAATAAAATCTAATGATGAAATCTATTGGACTGGAATTCCTGTAATGACCCTGTTGGGGTCACTTAATCTTAGACTGGATATAATCCTGATGGTTACCACAGGCAGATGGAGAAAAAATTATCTGGCAAAAGTCTGCCTTGCTACAGGCTTTTGCCACCTTGCTCTGGATGGTGAATTCCAGCAGGAGATGATTGCTGTCGCCCAGGTGGTCAAGCACCCGCAGCCCCCACACGAGGTCATCGCCCGTGGCCAGCACCAGATCCAACAAGTTCTTTGGGTAGACGTGATATCTTTTATTAGACTAACTAAATAGCTGGAAAAATTCTTTGCATGCTTTTGGACACAAACACATTTCTTCAGGCACAGGGAGAATTTGTCATCTCCAGAGATAACATCTTTGTTAATAGCAGTATATGGAGATCAGAGATAACAGACCTGATTACCCGCCCATCAGCCCTATTGCCTCTCTACAAGTCTGTGTACACAGAATCAAGCCCTTACCGCTCTCTAAAAGTACAAAGTTTCAAGAAGCTAAATGAATAAAGGATATCAAAAGCAAGAATGCATTTTTTTGTGGAAAACAAGGATTAAATTGAGGCTTCCTGGCCAGTGATTTAAATCAATTTGATTTAAATCAAATTCACCCTGGTTCTCACTAATCCACTGGTAAGAAGCTCCTAAAGGGAAACTACAGAGGGCAAACCAAGCTGGAGGCATTGCAACCCTGGGCCCAATCTAGGAATGACAGAATTATGCGATCCTACTCCCAGAGGAGTGAAGGCACAAGCCCCAAGAAGCACCCAACATGACCACACAAGGGAAAACAGGAACAAGCCAGCACAGACAAACAGAAGTCAGGTTTGATGAGCACACATATTTCACAGAGAAGTAACAGTTAAAGGAAGGTCTCCATCTTCTGTTTGGTTTTTTTTAATCCTTGTTTAGCAGTAATTCAGCAAGATATTGCAAGTACTATCCAACTAAATAAAGGATCACATCTTGCTATATAATCTTAATAGTTTGATATTTACAGTACTTTACAGCTCTAAGTGCTGCACAAACAAAAAATTTATTCTGTTCCATCTTGCATTATTCCTATAACCAAAATAGTTGTGCACCATTTAGTTCTTGGAAACAAAAAACCACCACCAGATATTAATTGTAATGGGCGAGTCAGAGCAACCACTCACTGTCCCATCGTAATACAAAAATCCCGTACTTTTACAACCAGCTAACAGTCCCCTTTTATCTGGAGCTTTCCAACTGCACATCTCCAAGAAGCTTACAAAAGTGAGGCAAGTATATTTATCTCTATTTTATAAACTGGAAAGTTAAGACATGTTAAAAAAAGGCAGCTATAGCAGAGCTTTCATGCGGAACTCACATGCTACATGCAACATGCTAGCCTTGAAGTCTAGAAGAACTGTTACACAATAGCCAAGACCCATATTAGATCACTGCATTGTATTTTAGAATAATTCACTTTTTTAAATTGAGTCCCTATTTTTTAGTCCTTTAATTATTTATTTATGAAATCCATCTCTGCATCCATTTTCTCCTTCAAAGGAATAGCAACTGTGCCTCTACTCCTGCACACCTAAGTACCAAGTGAGCAGACACCTATTCTGTTGCACTGTAGGGTGCAGGCTTCTGTCTTGGACCAGCTGAGGAGATAATTAAATAAACTAACTGAAATTTATGATCTTCCTGGGAAAAGTACTGCATCCAAGTCTAAAAGCACCAGTATGATTTGTTCCTAGAAAATTTCCTCACAAAAAGTAAACTTAAAATAAGCCACAGGCCAGGAAAAAGGGATGCATTTGAAAATGAAAGATACTTTCAACCGAATACCCAGTTTAATTTGTTCATCTCTACACTTCACTAGGAGTTCACACACTACTCAAAATTTAGGAAAACCAAAAACATTGAAAACCACACCATTTTTTCTTCAATTACTTTGAGAAATATCGCTTCTTCTCCTGGTTAAGTAAGACTTCAAACTAGAGTTTGGCATTATGAATAGTTTGACAATCATTTAATTCCTTTGCCCCAGCATTACTGCTTATGGCAAAGGTTCAAAGGAATGTGCTTATTCATAATGACATGAGCATGGAAGCTAAGAATAAGATAAGTTACTCTCTCAAGAACATTTATTCAGTCATCTCTCTACATGAGAGCCACCAGAATCTCTGTAATCTTTCGTAGTGTGGAGGAGTTATGCCTTTTAGAACATTTATGCCTGGCAGCTTAGCTACAAAGACGATGCCAAACTAAGCAGTTCATAACGCATGTTACTCAATTAACCAAACATTGAAAATTAAACCTGCATGTGAAAAACTCCAAATAATAGCTTGTTCCCTTATTCATGAAGAAGTACCTGAACTGGAACAAACCTAAACATTAAATTTAATGATGCTTCCTGATCAGCCCTTTCAAGAAGCTAGAACAGTTGTTCTCAACATTTTTAGAATTGAAGCACTCCTCAGAAAATGCCAGCTTTTAGTTTTCACTGCTTTGTTTTAAAAAAAAAAAAATGGAGCAGCTCTTATGTTGCAAAGAACTCAGATCCTCCCAACAGGTCAGGAAGTTTTTGATACTATGGATTCCTGTTTAAAATCTCTGGATTTATTTTGTGAGTTAACATATCTAACAATGTTAATACTGTGTGGCAACCTGTGGCACCCCTGTAAGGATTTCACAAAACTCTAGGGTGCCATGACAACCTGCCATTGAGAGTCACTGAGTTCTAAACATCCATTTGCTGATGGGGAGAATGTGCACATTCACTCAAGCATGCATGTGCATTTTGCAGCATCTCAAAGTCCTCAAAAACACGGCAGAAAAAAGCAAGGCAGAGCATGGTCCTGGACCATGCCCTGAGGCAACCAGGGGCTTGGTCCTCCACAGAGATGCTCTGGTAGCTTGCCAGACCATCTCTGTGGTTGGCCCTTTCCTGCAGCAACCGGGACCTGGGCTCTGTGCCAGGTAAGTAGGGAGTGGGGGAAGCTGGAGGATGGGGGACTACTGAGGATGCAGGGGACCACGGGTGGGATGCATGGCTCCATCTCTCCTTGCTTGCCCTGCGGCCGGGTGCAGCTCCCCCACTTGCCTCCCTGCTTGGCTCCAGCCCCCTGCTCGGCCCGCACTTGGCTCCAGCCCCCGCTTGCCCCTCTGCTCAGCTCCAGGCCCCCAGCCTGGCTCCAATCCTCCCGCAGCTTACCAGCAACAGCAGCCACACTCTTGGCCTTGTAGCACAGCTCCCCTGCACAGCGGGAGGCAGCGCAGCTCGGCCCCAGCCATCAGGTATCCACATGGCCTCTGCCACAGTGCACTGCTGTGGTCTGGCTCAGGGGGCTGTGTGCTTTTGGACAGCTCTGGGCTGTCAGCCTGGGCTGTGCGCTGCTTGTGGGGACCACCAGCCACACCGGCCTGAGTCCTGTGTGCATAAGCCTTCCACCATCCAGCCAAGGTGTTTCTGTGCATGCAGGACCCAGGCCGGTGTGGCCAGTGGTCCCCATGAGCAGCCCTGGGTGACAGTTCAGAGCTGCCTGAAAGCACACAGCCCCACGCCAGGCTGAGCCAGGCCGATGCAGCATGCTGTGGCAGAGGCCATGTGGATAACTGGTGGCTGCGGCCAAGCTGCACTGCTCCCCGCCATGCACGGGTGCTGTGCCACAAAGCCAAGAGTGTGTCTGCTGCTGCTGGTAAGCTGTGGGGGTAGGGAAAGCAGCAGCTGGGGGAGGGGAGGCAGAAGCCAGGTGGCCGGCTGGAGCTGAGCAGGGAGGCTGGAGAGGGTGGCATCCACCCGCAGGCCAAGCTGTGGGGGCGGGGCTGCAGCCAAGCCAGGTGTGTGCCAAGTGGGGGGCTGCATCTGGCTGCAGGCAAGGGGGGAGCTGGAAGAGAGAGGACTACTGAGGATGCAGGGGACCATGGGAGGGAGGGGGGCAGCTCGGGTGGGGTGGGTCTGCCAGCCACAGCCCTGCATGGCTCCAGCCCTCCCTGCTTGCCCAGCAAACAGGTGCAGCCGCCCCACTCGCCTCCCTGCTTGGCTCTAGACTCCTGCTCAGCCTGCACTTAGCTCTAGCCCCTATATGCATAGGTGAGACTGCACCCAGCCATGGGCTGAGCAGCGGGGTTGTAGTCAAATAGGGAAGTGAGCAGTGGGCTGCAGCCCACTGCAGGGCAAGTGGTAGGAGGGGGGGCGCTAGACCCATGTTGGGGGGGTGGCCAGCAGACCCACCACTCCCAAGCTGCCTCCCCAGAATCCCTTGCACCCTCAGTAGTTTCCCTCCACCCCTACTTACCTGGCACTGAGTCCAGGCCCCAGTCGCTGTGATTTCTGTGGGGGGGCATGTGGCCCCTGTGGGTGAGCAGTCAATTAGGTATGCAGGGGGTCTGCACCCTGCAGAGGGCAGGGGAATGACCCCTCCTGAGCAGTCCCCCCTCATAGCCCCTTCCATGCCCACACTCCCCCCACACCCCCAAAAACTTCTCACCCACATTCCTGGCCCTGTGTGGCAGGACTGAGGCAAATGGGTCACAATGTAATCTGTGGGTTCAGAATGAGGGCCAGGAGCAGATCAGTGGTATATCAGTGCTGCTCAGCGGTGCACATCCTCGTGAGAGAAGGTGGTAGGGGCAGCTCTAATTTTTCCATAATAGAGAAGCCCACAGTCAATGCCAAACTGTATAGATTATTAGAATTTATTTTACTATGAGGCACTGGTAGGCTTCCAAATTGCTTTACAATTGTCAGCCTATTAATAAAAACATTGACCAACTGATATATCTCTCCCACTCATTTTAACTGTGGAGGAACATGGATTTTGGGGTATTTTAAAGAGTTAATCTGGGATTTTTTTCAAAGATTTTGCAGGTTTTAAATAGGGAACACTGGAATTCCTGCTAGTGAGGCAAATGGCAGGACCCAGGCAGAAAAGCCTGCTCAGGGCTGGCACCTGGGACCCAGCTTTGAAGCAGGCCACTACACAGGAACATCTTCCGGGTGACAGCTGCCTAGATGGCTGGGCAGGGGCACACATGGCAGTAGTGCCACACAAAGGCTACTGTGCAGCCACAGCCCACTGGCAGCTGGCCCAAAGGGCAAGTGCCTCTACTGGCTCTGCAGTCTCCATCTGGGTCTGGCAGGCGTGCAGCCTTTGGGCCACGTGCTGTTGCAGGTGGCAGCAGGTCATAGCAGGCAGCAGACCCCACTGCCACAGTGGGTACAGGGTGCAGAGAACTCTCAGGGCTGCTTCAGGGCTAGTTTCTCCAGATACCAATTGGCCAGTCCCCAATGATTTTAACTAGTGTGCAAGACTGAGGCACTCATTTTGCGCAACTGTGAGCCACTTTGGCCCTGGGGGGGCATCTCTGTGCAAGGGGACAGTTTATGTGACAATAGATGAAGAGGTGTTTTCCAAGTAGAATGGGAGGACAGGATTTTTCTAACAACTGTCTTGTCATAATTTATACTAAAAATTACTAAATGCAATGTTGGAACACCCTGCAACTAAGCAAGTCCAAGGTATAGTTAAGGTCTCTAAGAAGCATCACTATTTATGATCGAACTGCAGTAGAATTTTTAAGCACTAGGTCATTTGATGCCATGGAACAGTTTCTACTCCTGCATTATGAAGCAATGAGGTTAATTTAGTATATTCTTAGTCAGACCTGAAGAACAGGTTCTAGTGTGAGCAACAAACCTTATGCTTAACAATAAAGATTCAAAATAGTCCAATTTAAAATTCAAATTAATCACTACATTAGCTACTGTACCTGGCAAAGGCCTGTATTTTGACCTGCATACTTTCATAACCTGGTAAAAAAATTTTTAAGTAAAACAGAAAAGAAAACTCCAAGTTCAGCTAACTTTTCTGACTTTAACGTACATGTCACAGGCATTCTGGAATCCCTTTTGCACCCAGAATCCTGCCAACATAAATAAGTGCCTAAACATGTAAAGAGTGTCTGAATGTGCTTCAGAGCAGGGATGGACAATTATTTGGGCAAGCAGGCCACATAGGCAGTTTTTTTGAGCTGTTGCAGGCCAGGTAAGCACTTCACCCCCACCCCCACATAATAGCTCACCAAAACTCCTTATGTGAGAAGGGGCTGCAGACAGGTAAGGAGTGGTGTTTGGGAGAGGGACAGCTAGGTGAGGCCAGGATCCCATCCCAAGTGCCTGGCCCAGTGTTCTGCCCACATGGGTCCTGCCTCCTGTGGCTGGTGTGGCGTGGGTGGGCCAGGGTATCTGGGCAGCAAGGCTGAGTCTGGCAGGAGATGAAAGGAGATGAAAGGAGATGCCGCTAATGGAGCTGCCAGGAAATGGAGGCCTACCGCTGCCAGCCCTACCTTGCTGTGTGCCTGGGGAGGGGTGGGACCAGCCACAGGTGCAATGGCTCAAGCTACCCCTCATACCTGAGTTGTATGGGAACAAGGGACCCACTGCGGGTTGGGCAAAATCCTTCCACAGGTCAGATCTGGCCTACGGGTCATGTTTTACCCACCCCTGCTTTAGAGTGAGTAGGGGGAAAAAAAAAGATGGAGGTAACAATTAATTCTAATTCTACACCTTGTTGGGCACTGACACTAAAGTGCTTAATGCTATTCCCTAAATAATGGTGACAACTTGAGTGGCTACAGACACAGTACAGAAAATGCATTAGACAGTATAACAACTTTAAACTTAACTACTAAACACAACAGACATTATTAAGAGAGGTTTTAGTATTAATATTTCTTCCCTTTGTGTACAAGAAAAGCAGGACTAAAAGAAAGCTAATACAGATTATTGCAAACACTGTGTCCCTATTTGAAGTTATTAAACAAAAAATGTATCCTTTTGCTTTCATCACTGTGGTCTATCTACTGCTGTAATTCTCAACTGGGGTGCCACAAGATCCTTTTAAGGGTGCCATGCAATATTAGCAGCTATAGGTGTCTACAAACACCTACACATGATATATAAAGCAAACCTAGAGATTTTAAATAGGAATTCATAGTTTCTAAAACATTCTGACCTGTTATGGTCTGAGTTCTGTGCAAAAAAACAACCACTATTTTTCTGTTGTCAAAAAACAGGCAAAAGCTAAGAATTGGAATTTTCTAAGGAGTGCCTACAGTCTGACAAAGTTGATAATCATTCATCTAGAGTGTCGTCAGTAGGGGACATCCTTATAAATGCAAGGAAGGAATACAATTATTTCTGGGAAGAATTTTTAATTGCCCTATATGCACAGGTGGAATTGGGGATCCAGAAAACACATTTGAATTCTTGAATCTGACATGGATTTATTGTGCAACTTCCAACAACTTACTTTGAATTCAATCTGGTAAACACTTACTACCAGGTCCATTAATCAAAGGGAATACTCACCACTAATAAGCACTGTGCTAAGCGGTGTTGTCGAGGTCAGATGCTTATTCACTGGGTCTCAGATTTGCCTCATCTCAGGATAATAAGATAAGGGGTTGCAAGTTTACATTCATATTTTTAGAATGCTTTGAGATCCTCAGCTGGAAGGTGCGAGAGAAACAAAAAGCAATATTAGATTCAACCAGAGCTAAAACTCCAAGAAACAAATCATTTTTCTTGCTAATGCCATTAGGTGATGGTAATTTTTGGTCATACATTTCCTTGAAGCATAAGCAATGCCTGCTAAATCTCCCAAGTCCATTTGGCAACAGCTATGATTTAATTTTTTTATCTCATCAACTTGAGACTCTGAAAAGGGAGAAAGGTATATGCTTTGAATAAGAAACCTATCAAAGAGCAATAATAATAATAATAATAAAAAAGTATTTAATGCTTCTGTGCAGCTATATTCATTGGTGATGGGTATAACAGGCCTTTGGGAACTTCTGAAGCTTTTTAGCTGGTTGCTTTTACTTGGAGAGAATGGTGACATACTTTTATGATTAAGTAACTGTGTACTTAGTGTTACTTAAGATACAAGATAGGAGCCACTCACTTCTGCACGTATTCTTTCCCTTGTGGGCTTAAGTTATGTTTATCATATCAGAGCCAGTTAAATTTTATTGGATGTTCAAACTGCTGCATCTTCCAACTAATCTCAAAAAATATTCTACCACAGGGCTTTTCTTACACACGAAACATTTTTTCAATTGGAGACAAATTATGAAGAAAAATTCAATTGATATCCAAGGTAGAACATTAAGGAAAGAATATTTAAATCATATTCTGAAGAGGAGAAAGGGCCTTGTGCATTACATTGGTAGTAAATAACAAAGAAAAAACATTTGATAACTTAATTATAATCTGTTGATCCAATTTTTAAATTAAGTTGAAATTATTCTTTGTGAAGCTAAGAAGTCTTTTAAGAACTGTACCAATTAAATGGACTGAACGTAGTAATCAACGCAGACCACGGACTGCTAGCTTTGGACACAACAGCTAGGTTCAGTCCTTTGTTCTGCCACAGACTTTCTGTACAACTGATTCTCCCTGTGCCTCAGCTCTCTCCTCTGTAAAACAGGAAGACTGAATAGAAGGTTTGTGAGGATTTAAAGAGCACAAGGTTTTCAGAAACTACTGTAAGGTGCATGCTATAAATACTGAGGAAGTGCAGAAAGCAGTAGACAGATCGTACGGACCAAGGAAACAAAGGGCCAAGTCTGTTAGACTGATTCACAGATGCATATGCAGGCAATAGCTTTACTTGCATAACAAATGCTGCTGACTTAAATAAATGTAAGCTGGTGTCTAGTCTCGTTGAACTATATGCATGCTGAAGGATTAGGGCTGAAATCAGGACTCTTATACTTTTAGCTCTATTATGGACATGCATGTTGCCATCTCTAAAGCAGGGTCATGATTTACCTCATTCAGCAGTTTCAAAATTTAATTTGTATTTGTAAAATGTTTTGGACTTTTGAATATGAAGGGGTGTATTATGCATTCATTGTTAAACAGTCTTCATTCTCTATTTGACGTGTTTTAACATTACTGGCCTTATACTGTGTTTATATGGGTTATTATAGCAACAAAGTTCTAATATTAACTTTGACAACTGCCTACCACAGTGCTACAACTGAAGTAATTTTCTGGACAGCTTGGATTCATGGAAGTTCACAAAACTGAATGCAGACTACGCTTACCTCCAGACATTTCACAGATTGGAACTTATATATCTGAACAGTTAGTAGCATACTTCTGAGAGCATACTGCATTGCTAGTTTACAATATAATGGCACAGCACAGATGTAGCATGGGCAAGAGTTTTGGGTTTTTTTCTACTGACTGCCATGGAAACAAATTCTATTGCTTCACTAAGGTCACAAAATGCAAATATTTTTTCTATGGTTATTATACCACATCTTGCGATGCTATTTTTTTTTTTTTTTGGATAAAAGGTGAAATCGACTTATATTGAATTCACATACTTCATCACTGTTCCTATTGTCATTTTGTTCCTTCAGCACAAGGCCTGTTGAGATGCCGCATTTAGTTGCATTAACCACCCATAAATTCTACACACCTATAAAAGTATACCGGCTTTTAAGTCAATTACCAGAAGTTACTGAAAGGGGCTCCACATCTACAGCAAATTTCAACTTTGCTTAAAATCAAATCTAGTCCTCATCACAGAAATTCTCAGCCACGGGGAAATGGCATGCTGATGAGCCTTGAGATCATTTTCATAGTTTCATAGTAGCTAGGGTCAGGAGGGACCTGAACAGATCATTTAGCTTGACCCCCTGCCACAGGCAAGAATGAGTGTTGGGTTCACAAGACCCCAGACAGGTGATCATCCAACCTCCTCTTGAATTTGCCCAAGGTAAGGGTGAGGACGATTTCCCTGGGAAGTTGGTTCCAGATTTTGGCCACCCTAACTGTAAAATATTGCCTCCTGATCTCCAACCTAAACCTATTCTCCATCAGCTTATGACCATTGTTCCTCGTCACCCCAGGTGATGTTGGGGAGAAAAGAGCTCTGCCAATTTGCTGTTAATCTCCCCTGATGAGTTTGTAGGCAGCCACCAGGTCCCCCACTCAGCTTCCTCTTGCTGAGGCTGAACAGGTTCAGGTCCTTCAGTCTCTTCTCGTAGGGAAGAAGCTGAAGCTGCTCCTGCTGCCCTCTCACCAAGCATGGGGCCCTCCTCTGAACCCTCTCCAGGCTGGCCACATCACTTTTGAAGTGCGGTGCTCAGTAATGGACACAGTACTCCAACTGCGGCCTGACCAAAGTCATGTAGAGGTGGGGTATCACCTCTCTGGACTGGCTTGAGATGCACCTTTGGATGTATGACAAGGTATGGCTAGCCTTGCTGGCTGCGGTCTAGCATTGGCAGCTCATATTCATCTTGGACTCAATAATGACTCTAAGATCCCTTTCCGCCTCCGTGCTTTCAAGAAGGGAACTCTCCAGCCTGTATGTATGCTGTGGATTCCTTCTCCCAAGATGCAGTGCCCTGCATTTGTCTACGTTGAACCCCATCTTAATCTCATCTGCCCACTTTTGTAGTCTGTCTAAATCTAGTTGCAGCCTCTCTTTCCCTTCAAGTGTGTCTACCTTGCCCCACATCTTAGCATCATCAGCAAACTTGGACAGCGTGCTTTCCACTCTCTTGTCCAAGTCGCTGATGAAGATGTTAAACAGTGCGGGCCCGAGGACCAAGCCCTGGGGTACCCCACTGCTCACATCTCGCCAGGTTGAGTGCAACCCATCCACCGCTACTCTCTGGGTACACCCCATCAGCCAATTTTTTACCCATCCAACTGTGCAGGCATCAATGCTGCAGTCGCTTAATTTATTGATGAGGATGGGGTGAAAGACAGCGTCAATGGCCTTCTTAAAGTCTACAAAGATTATGTCCACAGTGACACCATCATCCAAGGATGTAGTTACTTGGTCATAAAAGGCAATCAGGTTGGTCAGAAAGGACCTGCCTTTGATGAACCCATGCTGGTTGCCCCTGAGCATGATCTCCCCTGCAGGTCCCCCACAGATATGCTCCTTGATGATCCTCTTCAGGACCTTCCCAAGCACCGAGGTGAGGCTTACAGGCCTATAATTACTTGGGTCCTCCTTTCTCCCCTTCTTAAAAATAGGGACCATGTTAGCCAGTTTCCAATCCCCCGGCACCTGGCCAGATGACCACGAATGCTCATACAGCCAGACCAAAGGCTCCACGATGACCCCTGCCAG
>JAGPOW010000304.1:80923553-80939081 GCA_030014935.1 Caiman crocodilus | reverse complement strand
ATCTGCACTGAATGAAGGCTTGATAGAGCTATCCCCAAGATTGTCCCTACCTCTGGTAGGTGGGATATCCCAGTCCTTGTACAGGAAAACAGAGGCATAGAAACTGTTAAAAATATCAGCTTTCTTGTCTGGCATGGCCACCAGATTACCTTGTGTGTCTTGCAGGGGACCTACATTCTCTGGTGCCCTCTTCTTGCTCCCAATGTACTTGAAAAAGGACTTTTTATTGTCCTTAATTCTGGATGCTAGCCTGAGTTCCATCTCTGCCTTGGTCTTTCTAATAGCCCTCCTACACTCCCAGGCTGAGGAGGAGTACTCCTCCTTGGTGATAGTTCCTCCCTTCCACTGGTTGTATACCTCCCTTTTAGTCCTCAGGCATTGCTGAATGCCCTTGCGAAGCCAAGGGGGTTTCTGAGCACTCCTACCCGCCTTGCTTTTCTCAGGGACTGTTATCCTTTGGGCCTAGAGGATCGCCCCTTTAAGGTATGACCATGACCATCCCTCGCGGGCTCCCATCTCCTCTACCTTCTGAGCCCTTAGTGCCTCCCCCACTAGTCTCCTAAGCTCATAAAGTTGGCCCTTCTGAAGTCAAGGCTTTAGCTTTGGTGTGAGCCCTAGATGCCCTGTGTTGGATAGTGAAATCCAGCAGGTGATGATCTCTATTTTACTGCAAGGTACCGTGCCATGTTAGCATGGTTAGGTGTGCAAATGCAATTGACCAGATAAATTCATAGCTTTCAAACAGGGATCTACAGTGTTAGAGAAGCACAGAGAAGTAGGCTGGAAGGGATCTCCAGAGGTCATCTAGGGCAGCCAACCCCTGCCTGAGGCATGATCAGCCCAATCCAAATCCTTCTGTTCAAATCCATAATCTATACTTGGTCAAAAAGAATCTGATCGGGAGAGGGCTTTCTGAGTTCCTTGCAGCAAAAAGAATGGCTCTAGCATTTCTCTGTAGTCAGGAAGAGTGAAAACAAACCAAAGCTGGCCTTCAACATGAGCCTTAAAAAAATGAAAAAAAGAGAAAAAGGTTGAGAACGACTGACTTGGCAGACCCCAGCCCATGAAACAGAGGGGCAGTTTTCTGCCTGCACAACCACAACTCAACAGCAGCACTGGTGCGCAAGCTCACCCTAGAGAGGTCAGAGGTGAACACACAGCGCTAAGGACACCCTGCTCCACTGTGGCCTGCCCGAGTCCTAGCAACCAAAAGAACAGAAAGTAAAATGGGGTGTAAACAAAGAAGGAGCAGAGCTGCCTGCAACTGGAAGAGGTTGCTGCAGGGACTCTGGAGAGGACCTCCAGAGATCTAGTCTAGTCCAGCAGTTCTCAAGCTTTTTTTGTATCAGGACCCATTGGTGGCCAGTCCCGACCCAGTGCCCCTCAGTCACAACCTACTGCCCCCCACCCAAGTCCCAGCTCCCCAGTGTATGGGGCAACAAGGGTGGGTATGCAACGGAAAAACCAAATTTTTCTCCTTTAAAGGAGAATCCATTTCTAAAGTTTGTCAACCACCCTTTCATGTACCCTTGCCACCCACCTTTGTGCCACCCCTGACCCACAGGTTGAGAAACACCACCCAGTGCCTAGTGCAGACTTGCCTGTCAGTGGTTTCCTCTCTGTATTCATACTACTTTACGCAGCTTAAGCACCAGGTGAAGTCGCATTTAGGCATATACATACAGGGTCTTTTTAAAGTCCTTGCGCACTTTTAAACTTCAATAACTTTGTTTCTATCACACCTACAATCTATCTGTAAACAGCATTTAGAAGCAAATTTATTAAAGTTTTAGGACAACTAGAGTACACAATGCTAGGTTTCATAAGTAATAACGAGTTTATTCTTAAATAAGATGGAGCTCAGTGCCACTACGCTCTGAATGTACAATGGGTCCTAAATGATGTTTCCCAGAGAAACGGATTGGCAGAGGTAGACCAATTTCTTGGCCACCTCGTTCACTTGACCTGTTGCCACTAGACTTCTTTATATGGGAACATGTTAAAAGTGTAGTTTACTTGTCAAAACCACGTTCTACACCAATGCACTTAGTGCAGCAACTCAGAAGCAACTGGGAAACGTTTTCAAGGAGTTAGAAGATCACATTGAGCACTGTATCATGACAGACGGTTATGTTGAAGTTTAACATTATGCACTCTAGCTGTCCTAAAACTTTAATAAATTTGCTTTTAAATGTCGTTTACAGGCTGTTTTTATCATACCTACAACCTACGTTACTGAAGTTTAAAAGTGCACAAGGACATTATACATATACATGAACACACACATTATATTATAGATAGGTTTTATATACTGCACAGTATACAGATACACACACACACTATATATATTATATACGCTATATGCTAACATATTATACATTACAGATACATTATTACAGATAGATACAGACACATACAAGAGAAATCTATTGCACACAGGACGGGCCTGGCCCGGAGCCTCCCGCGCAGCCATAGGCGAAGCCCCCTCAGGCCGCACACGACCCGCCGCGACGCTGTGCCTCAGGGTCTGCGGAAGCTGCGTGCCCCCCGGCCGCGGCAGGGGTAGGGCAGGGCAGGGCCGGGCCGGGCCCAGGGGGGAAGAGAAGCCTTAGCCGAGGCTGGGGAGCCCACCTCCCCCCACTTCCCACGGCCGCTCCGCTCCCGCTCCCGCCCGGCACTCACCCGGCCAGGCCGCCGCTGCCGGGGCGGAGCCCTCGCTCCCTCCCCCGGTCGCCACTTCCGCCTTGGGCGCAGGGCGAGGAACTACACCGCCGCCAAGAGGGCCCCGCTCACAGCAAGAGATAGCTTCCTTACTGTGCGCGGCGCCCCCTGCGGTCGGAGGTGCGCGGCGCTCTCCAGCGGCCTGCGTGCGGGGTGCTGTGTGCCCTGCGCCCGTGGGGCTCCTGGGGGCTTCCCCGGCCTGTGTTGCCAACTCTCGTGGTTTGTTCTTAAAGTCTACGTTTCGGGAATGTGACACACGTAGCTCTTTATTTCATATATATCTATATAGATCTATATATCTATATTCTTAAATTATATATATATATTTATATTGCCCCCCGCCGAAATGGAGAGAGCCCCCCCCACTCCCAAAGCCCTGAGGAAGGAGCTCCAGGGTTCATGGAGAAGGGGCCACAGGCGGAAGGTTTCTGCCTTAGTTTGCAAAGGGCTGAGAGAGGGATGATCCTGCCAAGAAGATCCTAAGCCCCCTTCTTGCCCCGCTTGTTGTCACTCAGCCTGCCCTTAGCTCAGGGCTCCTCTCTCAGGCTGCCTTGAGAGCCTTGTGATGGTGGCACGCAGGGTTGTCACTGTTCGGTGGGCAAACATGACTTGTTAAGTAAACCCTGAGCTTTCAAATAAGAATTAAAAAATTCTGACCTGGCGCAGTTGTTCTGGTGGCCTGGCAGAAAAAAAATGGCTCTGGTACTGTCAAGAAAACAAGGGGCAGTGTGGCATTTTCCAAGGGGTGCCTGCCTCGAGAGTAAAAAGTTTGAGAGTGACCAACTTGGCTCATCCACACATGTGAAACAGAGGGTAAGTTCCAGTCCTGCAGACCTTCCGACGTGCTTGAAACACACGCAGTCCTGCTGCTTTTTGAAGGCAGTGTGTGTAACACTGGGGCCTTTCCTCAGGTGCTCTCACCGTGTATGTGAATCCTGAATAGGAAATGACACCCCCCCTTTTTTTTTATTTTCACATAATACCTGGGACATACTTCCAGACCTCTGCATGGAAAGACTATTCACATCCAGTCACATAAGGAACGTATCCTTGCTATTAACTCAAGTGTTCATTAGGTGTCTCTGCTGTACCACTGATCAAAATGTAGAGCTACCACTTATTCTAAGTACTTGCCATTAGTTCTTTGAAGTGTTCTTGCACTGACAACTTTTGGGGTGAACAAATGGGAAAATTCTTGTCATGGTCTGTATCTGGGTTATTTTTTCCCCCTAATCTACTATTGTATTGATAAATTACACTCTACCAGCAGAAAAAAGGTAAGCAGGCTAATACAGATGAAACACCAGTTTCTCTACCATAGTGGGTGTGTTTACACATGCATTAATGCACTTTAGTTAATGTATATTAGATCTAGTGCTTTTACACGTGCTCTGGGGGTGATGAGAAGCATTTCTTTTATTAGAGCAACTCTGAGAGCCACTCTAATTTAAAGCACTGCCGTGTCTCATCTATCAGCGTCCCCATGCTTAAAAATGGCAGACGGGGTGCTTGAACTAAAACTCATTCAATGAGCTTTAGTTCAAGTATTCCCGCTGTCATTTTTAAGTTCACAGTTAAGTGATGCTTAATGCACATTAGCCTATTTTAACGTGCATTAACTAAATAGCACTTCTTTCAGTGATGCTTTAATGCACATTAAAATAGGCTAATACACATTAAAACTTGTGTGTAGATGCACCTAGTATGCTCTAGCTTCATTTAAGAGTTGTTGCCATGACACCCTCCAGCATTTAATCACATCAGCCACTTTTACATGTCTCTAGTGCCATCTAATGGTAGATTAGGGATTTTGTATTGATTTTAATCAAAGACTTCAGTTTTTGGGCAAATGTATGAGAGGCAAGGGTTTCTTTGAGTTATACCTTTTATTGGGCCAACTGAATGGTTGGAACAGAGTCAGACAAACTTTATAATGCAGGACATTCTGCAGGTCTTGTGGGAAGAACAATTAAATTCAAGCTGATGAAAAGCAACAACCTTGTTTTAATAAAAATATTATTAAAAAATTTGTCCGTGTTGACAAAATATGAAGTTTCAAGGGTAACAGAAATGGTAATAAGAAAAATTTCATTTTTTTAAATTTTAAAGTCATCTAATATAAGCGACTTTACTTTCTCTTGTCCTTGCAGGATTACTCTTTATGGGAGTATATAGGGATGTGTGTAACTATTGTAGACTTTAGGCTCTAGTCCCTGATTCTGACCTGCATAAGTATAACCTATGAATATTCAATATTTCCTTCTTATATAGGGAGATCTTTGGGGGATTTGGGGGTATGGACAGAGTTGGTTGAAATATATTTGAAGAAGACTATCATAAGAACTTTTGAAATGCTCAAAATGTTTCTGTTTTGCAGGGCTCAAAACAAACTTTTGTCATGTATGTGACATAGCATCATTATGATGACGGTGGCTGTCTAGAGACGGTGTGGAATCTCTATCCCTGGACATTTTCAGGAGCAGGTTAGAAAGGTTAGACCAGTGATTCTCAATCTTTTTAGACTCAAGGCATCCCTCATTATTTATACTGAAGGCACCCCTCAGAAAATGCAAGCTTTTTGTTTGCACTCATTTTTGTCTGAGAAAAAAATAATACAGCAATTTTTCTGTTACAAGGAACTCAGAAAGACCACACTAGGTCAGATTGTTTCTGACACTATGGATTCTGAGCTCATATTTCTGGGTTTATCCTGTGAATCATGTTTGCACACTTAATTGTACTAACAATTTGTAGGACCCTGTGGTACCCCTTGAAAGGATCTCAAGGGACCCCAAAGCCCTAACTGAGATGTAGTTAGCTGTGTTGACAGTACTAGGAATATAACAGGCATAAACCAGGGGGTATAGGGGACACTACAACGCCTTGAGGGCGCAGGATTCAACAAAGGTTAGACACTTACAATTATAGACATATTCATCTAATTGACAAAAGACAGGGTTAACAAAATATAAAACACAAACAGCAGACCAAACAATACTGGCTGGTGAAATATAAAAAGTCACAAAATACAAAATGTCAAATAACAAGGAATATAGAGCGAGAAAGGGGGAAAACCCACTGCAATGTTACCCCACTCATTCTACCTAGGACTTGAACTCATGTCCCACACAGTAAGTAGAAACCTCTATCACAGAGCTACCACTGCTAGTACTGTGTTAAGCTGCTAGGGGTATTGGCCTTCCTGGAACCCTAGCTTCACATTGAGCTGCCTGCTTTCTTACTGGAGGAGTTGGAAACAGAGCTGGCATCCTCTCAGGTTGCTGCTCAGATCCTTGCTGGAGCTGGGGAGCCTCTCCTGCTGGCCACAGCCTCTCATAGAGGATTCTGGAGCCCAGCAGGGAGCCTCTCCTGCAGGCTGCACTGTTGAGGGTCCAAGTACTGCCTACAGGTTCCACTCCTTCAAGTGCTTCTGGGGCAACTGCTCCCACTCCACTGGTACAGTTCTTACCAGCTCTTTAAATCTTCTTCCTTGTGATCCCTCACTGGTCACCCCTGAGTCAGCCATGCTGTCCCTTTTATCCCCCTCCAGATGACCCAAGGGGCCAATCAGGGGACATAGAAGGTGAGTCTCTGGGGCCTGATTGGTGAGGAAAGGGAATCCCAAGTCCTCCAATCATCTTTTACCCTTTCAAAACCCTTGGGCTAAGTCACTGCCAGCTAGCTCATCACAGTGTTCTTTCCCCGTTTTTAATTTTGGAGCATCCAAGACTACGGAGGCCCTAGGAGGAAAGAAGGCAGCAGCCCTGCAGGCCTGGGTAGCATCTCTGAGCCTGAGTATAAGGCTGGCTGGTATAAACAGGGTGTTTCTGGATGTTTGTGGGCCCTACTTGCTGGACACAGAGCCCTCTGACAGGTTCCATCATTTTTTTTATTTCTTTTTTTTTCGTGAAGTGTGTGTATGGGGTAGGGTGGGGTGCGGAGGTTGGGGGAGGTATGTATACTGGTATGGCAGTAGGTTGGCTAACCAGCTGAAGGTAGGGGGCAGACCCCTTGTTATGTGGCTCAGGACACTGGTTTCTGAACAGTCAGACAAAAGGTTGAGTTGCAGACTGGCTGAAGAGCTCTGTAGTTCAGTAAGCAAGAACAGCAGTCCACCTATTTTTTCCCCACATGACACATGCCAAGGTACGAAGCCCCAGAGCTCTTCTGATGTATGCCAGGGCTGTGGGCTGGAAAGATGCAGGGCTTGGCATGCCGCATCCAGGACCCAGACTGTAGCATGTACTTTGATTGGAGCCTTGGCAGTATCTGTGAGGATTGGCAAGGACACTTTTTTTGTATCTCTGGGGCTGAGCAGCATGCTGACAGGGAAAAGGGGAGGTTTGTGGCTGCCTGTGGCCTCTTCTTGGGGAGTAGAGGGCCCTACCTTAGGGCACTGAAATATTTATTTATTTAAAGTGTGGGGGTAGTAGAGTGCAATATGTATGTTTGTGAATGTGGTGCACATGTGGCAGGGAGGTTGGGAAAGCAGCAGGCCTGGTCTGGTTGTGTGCCTCATGGGTTTGTGCGTTGGGCTTATGGCAGGAGGGTTGTGAATTCTTTGCACTTAGAAACTGAATTTCTAAACCTACTGCTTTAAGAATTTGGAAAACACCTGTTTGATTTATTTATTATTTTAATAACTACCAACGAGCTATGAAACTGAATGACAGAAAAACAAAATACTTCTTAATATTCAATAAATGAGCTATTACAGTCCTTGTATTATTTTAGCTGCAAGAGATTTTTCCCAAGCAGGCAGGAAGCGGTTCCTGTACAGCTTCACAGAGTGTGTGGTTCCTTCATTCTTTGCCTGGGTGCTGGATGGCTTTTTGATCTTCTCTGGACTGCACACCTTGCTGGCAGTTCTGTCTTGCTTTTTCTTATACTGTTTTAATTGTATAGCTTCAAAGTATACCTTCTTGATAGTTGGTTAATCAAAGTCCGAATAGAGCAGGCAAGGTCAGAATTAACATATTACAATTGTATCTTGTTTGTGTGTGTGAAGTTTGCAAGCTTTTGATCAGTTTAGAATCAAATGGGATGGGTATTGATTGAATGACGTATCTTTAGGAAGCTGATCACAGAATACGATCTTTCAGTAGTTATTTTAGCAACGGTACCTAAAAACTAGCTGCATCAAAGGGCTTATGGGGATACTGAAGATCAGAGGCCATTGGATACAATAGGTATGAGTTTCAGGAGAATACAGGAAAATACACTTGTTCGGTATAATAAACGTTTTGACATTTGTAAAACTTTAGATGGATATTGGATGTTTGTTATGGGAAATATGCCTTAATCAAAGGGGGAAGGTATTAACTAGGATATATTTACAGTCATGTTTTCAGTGCACTTTGGCTTCTTGCCTCTTAAAGGCTTTGCTTTGAAGCTGATATTTTAGTTCTTTTGTTTCCTTTATTCACACTTAGCTCTATTGAGATGTATATGTAGTTTGTAGTTCTTTCTAGGCTGTTTGGCTTTCTAGCTTGATCTTCAAGTTTTGTTATATACATGTAATGAGTGTGTCAGGTCTCTGCCAACAATTTTAATCATCATTTTAAGTTTTTTGGCGCAGGTGTGGTAGAAGGTTGAGGATTGTTATCATGACTGTTATCATTTTATGGCACAGGTCTGGTATTGGTTGCTGCAAGCTCCACTTTCTTTTACGCCTAATGGGTTGCAACCCTAGTGGAGACTTGATTTTTCCTGTGGCAGACTTGCCACCACAACCCAGTTTTACCCCAGCCAGTATCTTGCGTTTTTGCACAACAGGCACTGTTATTTTAATTTAGTACAAGCTTTTACAGCCATCTGGAAGTGGACCCAGCGATTCAGCCGGAAGGTGTGGGTCTGAGAACCTTTTTTCCACCTAAACACATGGGAAGCTGTAATGGGCTCCAGAACCCACTGGACCAGCGCCAGGGCTGCAGAGGTGAAAGCTTAAGGGCTCAACATTTCAGCATGCCACACAGAGCCCCAGATTTAGGCCCATGCTTCAACTGGAGCACTTAGAAGGAAGGGGAACACAAGAAGGGGAACTCAGTGTGGCCAAAATTTTTTTTTTTTTTAATTTTGGTGCAGTCAAGACAACTGATGCCTGACCAGTGAGGAAGCCAGCATCCCTGGAGGCTTGTGTTGTATCTCTGGGGTTTAGCATCATGCTGGCAGGGAAAGGGGGGCTGGTTCTGGCTGTCTGTGGCCTGTTCTTGTGGGGCACAGCATCTGGCCTTAGGACACTGATTTTTTTTTTCTTAAGTCTTGGGGTAGTGGATTGCATATGTATTTATGTATGTGTAGTGCTACTGTGGGCAGGGAGGTAGGGAATGTTTGGCAGCTGGTCCTGTTTTGTGGTTCAGGAGTTTGTGTTCTGGATTACTGGTGGGAAGTTTGTTACTTCAAGTGTGTGTTTGGACTTAGAGGCTCAGGTGAAATGTTTGTCCTTGTGAGGAACAAAAAGACTTTTTTTTTCACTCTGACACATGGGAAACTGCAATGGGCTTCAGAACCCAATGGTCCAGTACCAGGGCGCCAACGCTGAAAGCTGTAGTACTTGGCATGCCATACCGAGTCCAAGATTTTAGGCCCATAATTCAATCAGAGTACTTGAAGTGTCTCTGATGAAGGGGAACTCTGTGCATGCGGAGCCCCAAATTGTAGCCAGTTCTGTGATCGGAGCCCTGGCAGTATCTGTGAGGACATGTGAGTCAATTCTGCCAAAACCTGTTTTGTTTCCTTTTTCATTTTGGGGCAGCCAAGACCACGGAGGCCCTAGCAGGAAAGAAACCAGGAGCCTTATAGGCCTGGGTAACATCTCTGAGGCTGAGCATGAGGCTGCAGGTATAAGTGGGGTGTTTGTAGCTGCTTGTGGGCCGTTTTTGCTGGATATAGCACCTTGTCACATGTTCTGTAGTTATTTTTACTTTTTTTCATTCTTGAGGTATGCATGTGTACATGGGGTAGGACAAGGAATGTGTATACTGGTCTGGGGGTAGGTTGGTCAACAGGTTGTAGGTAGGGTGTGTATTTCATCTGTTGTGTGGCTAAGTGTTGTGAGTCCTGAGCTGGCTGCCTGATGGTTGAGAGTTTTAGGCTGGATGGAGAGCCCTTCAGTTCAGTCTGGGAAAACAGGGCCTGGGACCACTGCCTCTTTTTTTTCACTGCGACACTTTCCAAGGTGGGATGTCCTGGAGCTTACTTGATGTGTGCCAGGGCTGTGGAGTGGAAAGATGCAGGGCTTGGCATGGCATGCCAGTGCAGGACTTGGCATGGCAGGGCCCTGTCACAGGTTATGTAATTATTAATTTTTTTTATTTGTGGGACGGTGGCATATATACTGGTATGGAAGCAGCTTGGCCAACAAGATGTAGGCAGGTCAGTGTTTTTGCTTGTTGTGAAACTTATGACAGTGGGTTCTATTCTATAAGGCATAAGGATTCAAGCTCTAGATTGGCTTGAGAGCCTTTTAGTTCTGCCTGGGAAAACAGAGGCTTCTGGACTCTTTTTTTTCCCATAGCACATGCCAAGGTGGGAAGCCCCAGAGTTTACCTGCCATGGTCCAGGGTGCGGGGTACAAAGATGCAGGGCTTGGTATGGCATGTCCATCCCACCCCCCATATATACATACATACATATATTCAACTCATGAATGAACATTTTTTAAAAAAAATTATGGAACTTGTGACAGGGCCTTGTGTCCAGCAAAAAAAGCCTACAAACAGCCACAGGCACCCCACCTATACCTGTCAGGCTCATGCTCAGCCTTAGGTATGCTACCCAGGCCTGCAGGGCTGTTGGTTTCTTTCCTGCATGGTCTTATCTGCCCCAAAATAAAAGCAAGGGGAAAAAAGGGGGGCTTGGCCAGACTGACTTGCTCATCCTCATAGACAATGCAAGGGCTCTGATCGAAGCACAGGCCGCAATCTGGGCCTTGGCATGGCATGCCAAAACCCCAAAGTGGGGGGGTGTATATACTGGTAGGTATACCTGAAGTTTGGCTAACAGGCTGTAGGCAGGGTCCCTGCTCTACCTGATGTGCGGCCCAGGGCAGTGGGTTCTGAGCTGTCGGCCAAAAGATTGAGAGTTCCTGTTGTTCAGTCTGAAAAAGAGCGCTTCAGGCCTCTGTTCTCTTTTTTTCCCCCCTGTGACACATTCAAAGGTGAGAAACCCCAGAGCTCACCTAACTTTTGCAGGGTTGCAGAGTGAAGAAATGGGCTTGACATAGCATGCTAAAAACTCTTTGGGATTTCGGCATGCCACATCAAGCCCCAGATTGTAGCCTGTGTTTTGGATCCCTGGCAGTGTCTGTGAGGATGGCTGAGTTGGTCTGATGAAAATCCATTTCTCTTTCTGTTTTTAATTTTGGAGCAGCCAAGACCATGGAGACCCTACGAGGAAAGAAGCCAACAGCCGTGCAGGCCTGGATGGCATCTCTGAGGCTATAAGGCTGGCAGGAATAAGCTGGCAGGTATAAGTGGGCAGCCATGCAGGCCTGAGTAGCATCTCTGAGGCTGAGCATGAGGCTGACAGGTATAAGCAGGGTGTTTGTGGCTGCTTATGGCCCCCAAAGGACCCTCTCCCTTGTTGGAGGCCCTTGAAATTCAGTCTGAAAAATCAGAACTTGAGGGCTTAGGGCAATTTTTCCCCTTGTGACATATGCCAAGGTAGTATGCTCTGGATCTCACTTGTCCTATATCAGGGTTTGGGGTACAAGGATGCAAGATTTGGTGTGGCATATTTAAACCCTTCTGGGTCCTCTCCTCCTAATTGTTTTTTTGTGACTCAGGCTTATTAGTAACAAAAGGAGATGCATTAATGGATTTTCAGGGAATGGAATGCATCTCTTGGATATAATCAAATCTAGACCAAAGTCTGGGTCAAGATAGTCAATAACTACAAATATACACATCAGAGACCCCAATAATTTAAGCAGACATTGAAATTCTTTATTTTTACTTTTGCTTTGGCAAAGGCATTTTTACTTTGAATTCTTTTGCAACCTCGGTGGTACTCTAAGAGGTACCCCCTGTCCAACTGAAGGGATAAAAGCAGGTACACAGGTGCTGTGGGAGGTGTAGGGATTCTCCTCCCCCTATAGAGCAGAACCAGACCACCAATGGGGATGTAACCATATACCTTTTAATGAGAGAACAGTATTGGGAACATAACAGGCATAAACCAAGGGGTATAGGGGACAACGCAATGCCCCAAGGGGGCAGAATCCAACAAAGGTAGACACTTACAATCATAGACATATTCATCCGATTGACAAAAGACAGAGTTAACAAAATATAAAACACAAACAGCAGAACAAATAATACTTGTTGATGAAATATAAAAGACACAAAATACAAAATGTCAAATAACAAGGAATATAGGGCCTAAGTCCCTTACTGGTCTCCCATGAGTCGGCTGCACTGCCACTTTTATCCCCCTCCAGATGACCCAAGGGGCCAATCGGGACATGGAGGGTGAGTTTCTGGGGCCTGATTGGTGAGGAAAGGGAATCCCAAGTCCTCCAATCATCTTTTACCCCTTCAAAACCCCTGGGCTAAGTCACTGCCAGCTAGCCTGTTACACTTTTGTTATGTTTCATTACTCTGTGTGTGTGTTATGAGTGGAGGTTGGAGCCTTAGTAGTTTCCTAAGAGGAAATCCTAAACCGTCAGTGAATTTGTCAAGAACAGCGATTCTCAATCATAAGATCCTCTTAAGGGTGCTATGCAATATTAGCACTGTTAGATGTACAAATTCCAGCATATGATTTATAAGATAAACACAGAAATTTACAATAGGCATCCAGAATATCAATAACTTTCCAACCCACTGTTGTCTTGAGTTCTTTGCAGCAGAATTGCCCTATTTTTCAGTCAAAAAAATGGGCGAAAAGTAAAGGTTGGGCAAAAGGTAAAAGCTGGTATTTTCCAAGGGGTGCCTCATGACAGGTCCCTTGAGTCTAAAAAGATTGAGAACCACTGGTGTAGTCATTTCTTTGTGGGTAAGTAGTAGGCATGCTATTCAAGAGTTCTGTGCTAAAGTAGATAAAAAATTCTGTTATTTGAAGAGGGAGATGTAGTTAAGAAGAGCACTGAGTAGCATGCAAGGACAGAGAGATTTAAAGAGGTAATGAAAAGGCAGAGTTCTGCAAACATTCATAGATCTGTTCTTCTTGAAGAGAAATCCACTGTTATGGGTGGAGATATGGTGGTAAGTTCACTTATCAGCTGCATATGTTTCTATCTAGCAGAACTTTGTGCTGGCTATTGCCTCTTCCCAGTGGGAAGGTCAAACTCCTCTGCAGTGAACAACTTCCTTGACAAGAGTCTGAGACCAGAATGGACATTTAGGTCTAGATTCTGTTCTACCTGTTAGGTGTCTAAGGAAACTTTGGTGCTTAAATGGATTCTATTCTACCCATGTCCAGTCCCGGAAAATCCATTAATGCATCTACTTTTGTTGCTTATAAGGCTGAGTCAGAAAAAAGCAGTGAGGAGGAGGACCACTCACCTTTTGCATTAGCCATTTTTCAGAGTGGAATAGAATCACACTTAGGCTTTGACCTCCACTTACACACCTACAAGATAAAATAAAATCTGTCTGTTAGGCCTTAGGAACATTTATGTTCTATGACTACCTGTCTTCCAACAACTTAAGTTGACACTGAATTACACCAGGCTGAGGTCTAAAATGGAAAGGGATCTGGATCCTCTGTAATGTCTCTCAAGACAAGTTTAACATAACTTAATTCTTCTAAATATTAAACTTGTAATTTGGCTTAATTAGTGTATTAATTTGGAGATTGGAAAATTTGAATCAACTAATTTATTGATTTAGTCTTAGTCATGACCTCAATTTGACCACTGCATTGTTCTAGCTTTAATTAGCTCAAATGAAAATTCTACAGTATGGTTTAGTAATGTTCTTGTTCATCCTTTTTTATAAAACCCTTAAACACTGCATAGAATGGACTTATTCTATCAAATTGCAGCATGTGTCATGAACTCAGATGGCTTAGGTGACCTTGGTTAAGACATTTGCTAACTATTTATCTCTTACCAAATTAATGCCTAGTCCCACAACCTCACATGTGGTTCTCTATGCCCCTCTTCAAGGTCCAGGAAAAGTAGCTGCAGCATGGTTCCCTTCTCCTTTCAAATTGGGTCTTGCAAGGAGAATTGGGAAAGAAAAGGGAAGGGGAGGAGCAGAGGAGTCTTTTGTGTTCCTCACAGGAGAGGAAAGGGAAGAACGAGATGGAGTCTCCTAGAGCTGCTTGGATTGTCCTATTCTCTCCTTCCCACTAGCCCTTCTGCCTACCAGAATAATGCCAGCTGTTGACATGAGGGAGAAAAAGAGCTCTGCCTATTATCTGAAGCAGCTTTGGCTGGCTGAATTACTCTGTGGGCACATCCACACATGCAGGCATGTGCGCTTGCGGCAGCTCAAATAGAAGTGGTGCAAATTTGAGCCAGGGCTTTTTGCCTCAGCACACATGGCCAGACAAGCACTTTGGTGTGGGGCAAATTGTGCCACGTGAGGCAAAATAACGCCGCCTGGCTCCTCCTGGATCTGCAGCCAGGGGGATCTAGAGCCTGGGGCCAGCACCTGTCCTAGCCCCAGCAGTACAAAAAGCTGCCTTGTCAAGAAGCTCAGGGCTACATGCTCTTAGGAGCTTCTGGGGCCCAGCCAACTGCTACCCGGGGACACTATCCCTTGTGCCAGCTGGACTGCTGAAGCAGCCTGGAGAGTTCCCTGCACTGCTTATCCACTGCAGCAGTCTGGCAGTGGGGGCTGCTGCCTGGCTGTGACCTGCTGCCACCTGCCAGACCCGGATGGGGACTGCACAGACAGCAGAGGCATCTGCCCTTCTGGGCCAGCTGCCAGCGGGCTGTGACTGCGGAGTTGGCCTTTGTGCAGCACTACTGCCATGTGTGCACCCTGCCCGGCTATCTGGGCAGTTATTGCCTGGAAGATGTTCCTGGCATGGTGGCCTGCTTTGAACTGTCAAAGCATGTCTTCCTGGCCCCAACTGGCCAGGTCAGCCATCTCCAGCTGGGTCCAAGGTGTCAGCTCTGAGCATGCAGGGTCCTGCTACTGGTCTCCCTCGCAGGAATTTTGGTGTTCCCTATTGGAAAACTGAAAAAGCCCTGATAAAAAATCCTAAAGTCACTCTGTAGAATATCCCAAAATCTATGTTCCTCCACAATTAAAACAAAAGACAACTACAAAGAGAGAGAGAGAGAGAGAGAGGGTGAGAGACAGCGATCAGTTGGGCGACGTTTTGTTGATATATCTCCAGTGTTAAAGCAATTTGGAAGATGACCAGCGTCTCTATCATAATAATAATGTGACTTCTAAATACGTTTCATGAATTTATGAATACATGAATATATGTTATGTTGCCCCCCACAGGGGCTACAGCCCCCCCCTTCAGTGGTTAGGGCCCCCCCACAAGGGCTACAGTCCCCCATAGGGGTTACAGCCCCCTGCACAGGGGCCAAATGGCCCCCACAGGGGCTACCACCTTCTGCTTGCTCCCCCAGCCCCCTGGATTGCTGCCCAGGCTTGCCCCATACCCTCCCAGCTCCTGCAGCCCCTCCAATGGCTGTCTCACCCAGGCCCTCCTCTCCTAGACCCCACAATGGCTACCCCACCTAGCCCTATTCCTCACTTGCACCCCCAATCCCCAAATGGTTGCCACCCCCCCCGCACTTTAAAAAAAAGCCTCTATTTACCGCAGGAGCAGGGAATGTGAGGGCTCCAGGGCCTCTTGGCAGAGCAGCCCCATGCAGCATGGGACAGCGGGGGGGGG
>JAGPOW010000304.1:80891536-80923453 GCA_030014935.1 Caiman crocodilus | reverse complement strand
GGGGGGGGGCAGCAGGGCCTGGGCTGGGGCTGCTGGGGCTGTCACCCCAACCTGCACTGTGCAGGGGGTCTTCAGTGACCCTGGTGGGCAGCTAGAACTGCCAATGAGTGCCAGGGTTTGTTTTTTTTTTAATTCTTTTAGTTCCTGGGATGCTGGGGTGGGGAGGCAGGGATCAGGGAAGGGGGCTTGGGGGGATAGGGCCAAGTGGGGCAGTGATGGGGGAGTCTGGTGGTGGGCAGGTGGGGATGGGGCCAGGCAGGGATTGGAGGAGCTGGCAGGGCTGCCAGGGGTCCCCCCCATGGTCCCCTCTCCCCTTTTCCAGCCCCCCCGAACCCCTTACTTACCACACTGGAGCCTAGGTCCAGCTCCCTTCCAGTATGCTGCCTGCCCTGCACGGCTTTTTTTCTCTGTAGGATTTTTTGACCCCATGGATATCCAAGGGACTAATTTTGCTCCTGCACTGCAAATTTGCAGCGCAGGGAACATTTTCTTGTTCCTACACATGCCTCTTGCAGCCTGTCAAGGGAGTTTGAGATGCTGCCAGAGGCACATGCAAGCTGATTTGGACATGTCCTATGAGGTGAAAAAATGTAGCAGGCAGCTAAGCAGAGAAGGTTTTCATCTATGCAGGATTTACATTGGCAAGTCTGGAATCTGGAATATCTACTAGTACTATGCTAGACTAGTTTCAGTCCCACCAAATGTCTCTTTGCTTAGGAGAGAATATGACTCTAAGTCTGGTGCCTTAAGTAAAAGGGCTGAGCCTTCCACATCAGAGCTGAGGTAGATTAATGGAACAGCCTCTTAGGATGCATGTAGACATTCATTAATGCACCTTAAAAACTCCACATTTAGTTTAGTACTTGTTTAATAAAGTACTAATTGTACAGTAACTACAGTTATTAAAAGTCTTAAAAACTACAGTTACTGCACAGTAGCATCAGTGCATGGTTATTTTGTGATGTTTACTGTGCATTGGCCTAATAACACCACACAATAAGCTATTAGCATGGTTTTTAACCGCCATGCTATTGTGCAGTGTTATTGGGCTAATGCACAGTAAGTGTCTCATGTAGATGCGCCCTTTGAGAAGACTGCATTGCCACTTCTGTTTCTGATGAAAAATCTTCAGTTTCCAGGGCCCTTTTGCTGAGCACATGCATGAGGGGATGTAAATAGACCAGGGGTGTCCAGCCTTTTTGAATGTGGGGCCGGATCATGAACTTTTTATCAGCCAGTGGGCCGGCGAGTCATATTCAAAGATGTCACAGGAAGTGGTATCACATCACCCCCCCAAAACGAAAGTACAGTGTTTACTTTCATTTCCCATCACAGCAAACTCGGGTCTCAGAAAACAGCTTGGAGGGCCGCATGGTGTCCCGTGGGCCGTATGTTGAACAAGCCTGATATAGACAAATAATGAAAAAATGAGTTAGGTTCCGGTTTTAAGCAGCACACACTGCAACCCTGTGTGCCACCCTGCTTTTTGACGTTTTTTTTTTTTTGACACCAAGATTTCCTGGTGTCAAAAAAACCCCACCATGCTGCAAATTAGCAGCATTGTGAACGTGTGCATGTGTGATGCATGTGCATGTTGTTTGTGGCATTGCAAATGGATTTACAGTGCTGTAAACCTCATGTGCACACACATGGGGACACCCTTTGTGGTTGTAGGGGTCAGGACTAGGAACAATGGTTTCAAATTGCAACAGAGGAAATTTAGGATGGAGATCAGGAAGAACTTGCTCACTATTGGGGTGGTCAAGCATTGGAACAGAGAGAGGCCCAAGGCTCTGGAATGTCCATCCTTTGGCATTTTCAAGAGCAGGTTAGACAAACATTTGATTGGGATGGTTTAGTCAGAAATGATCCTTGAGCAAGGGGTTGGACTAAATGACCTTTTGAAGTCTCTTCCAGCTCTATTTTGCTATGATTCTAGGATCTTGTAAAACACTGAGAACAATTTCCCCTAGTGTACGTAGGCAGGATATATATATTATGCTAAGTGTTAAGTTGGTATGACCCTAGTACCCGATCTGTAATTCAAATGTGTTAGCTGCTCATTGACAATAAATGGGTTTGAGCTCAATGCTCAATTGTGAAGCTAATGCAATTAATTAGGATAAGTTTGTGAGATGTTGCCATGGTCCTGATTGTGATGAGTAGGTTAATATACTCATTATGGATAATTCAACCTGGTTTATAGCTCCATTGAAGTCAGTTGTTTTCACTTCCTCCAGGGCTGAAATTAGTCCCAACAAAATGACCGAGCTGCATAATTTGAACCACATACCTTGGGGATCTGTACAAAGGGTCTTGTTGACTTCTGTGTGAGCTGCATGTATACAGAAATGTTACTGTAGAATGACTGACAAATGGCCTTTTGTTTGCTGGTGGGAAAGACATTTTTATCCCATGAACAGAACAATGAAAAACAATGGTCTCAGGTTAGTGATGCTCAGCCTCTGGTTCCAGGTCCCCAAGTAGTTTTTCAAACAGTTTCATGTGTTCTTCCAGGAACTCAAAACTGAATATCATCTTATGCTTGTTACTGAAGTACCCCCACCCCCCATAGTACCAGACACTGTACAGGCAGTGTAACAGTATACACAGCAGATATCAAAATTCATCTTGGCCAGAACATATGCTTAAAGGAGGTGAGTGAGCATGCACCCTACATCAAAATGAATCAGATAATTGTGTCTGGGAAGCAGCATTAGCCAGGAGTTAGAAGAGGAAATCAGGAGCACTGGAGCCACATAAATAATGTGCTAATGACTCCTAAGCACTTCATTCACATAAATAATGAATAATAGTAAATAATGGCCATGTCTACACGTGACTGTATGTCACCACAGCAATGTACTATGACAACGTAGCATCCATGCACAAAACCCATGATGACGCAGTTATGTCACCATAGCAATGTGTTCCCTCATTATAGCATGTTGCTGCAGTGACATAGTGCCTAAAAATAACCATGCACAGCACGCATGGTGCAGTAAGAACAGCACCATAGCAGCACGTGTAGATGTGCCCAGTAAGCGTTATCCCTTTCATAGCTTTTGCATCCTTTCATGACCTTAATAGCTCTCTGTGTTTCAAAAGTCTCCAGGATACTGTCAGAGAACAGTGTGTATGTGTAGCTAGAGTTTACCTATATGTTTGGTGGACACCACTCTGATTGGCTGTTTGTTTCAGGTTGTGTTTGCTGTGCCAGGAGCAAAAATACAAGTTTCCATCACTGTGTGACATTGGAAAAGTCATTTTTGGTTGCTGTGCCTCAGTTTCCCTAACTGTAAATGAAGATAAAGATCCTTACCTACCTTAGTATAACATTCTGAGGGCTTAAGATGAGAATCTCTCTAAATAGGAAAAATATTATTGTTATGATGAACTGCAAGCTAATAGGAGTGCAGGTATCCATTGCAAGAATGGGAATAATCTGTATTCTGAACTGATTACAAAATCCAAATCAGAACTTAATCTGAAACTATATTCTGAATCTAGCTTTAATAAACATATTCACTACAATCTCGAGCTCCTAATAAGTTATGGAAAGCTGCACCTTGAAGACACCTCTGTTAAATGCTTATGCTGTGACCTAATGTGATGCAGCAACTGTGTTCACCACTTGGTGGTGCCAGTTGCATGAGAAAAACAGATACTCACTTTGCAGCAGTCCTGCACAAATTTAGCAGTTATGCTTTTGCTGGGATTTACCCACAATAGATGCCCAAGATGTAGCAATTCAAGATGAATTAAAATCTTGACTTGAGGCCAGTATCCACATGAGCCAGCTTCCCTACTGGTCATTTCACGTGTGCTTGGGAGGTAAAGCATTCGGCTACACAAATAGGAACTCAAATGGTTATTTGACAATCAAATTGTTGCTGTAGAGTGCCTTATGGCTGGCACTAAAACTCTGGCTTCAGGGAGAGGGAGCAGTTAGCTAACTACATCAATGAAGTCCTAAGTGAGCACCTCAGAGGGTTGGATTGGTTAAACTACTTACCAACTCCTTCCCACCCTCCCAACCCAACAATCTGCATTGTCAGTGAACTGCACCTGCTGTTTCAAGATAAACTTGGAGAGTGTAGCCTGTGTCTTTGGAGAGAGATTTTGATTGATATCTGCTGTTTCATCCTGTCTTGAAAGGCCTTTGAAAAGGTCTCTCCAAGAGCTAGTGGGTGAATAGTACCAATCAGGTTGTTAGGAAATCCAGATAGAAGGGAGATAGGAAAGGCAGCAGGGCCCAGGAGAGCCATTCTGGTGAAGGGTCTAACATTTTCAGAGGTTAATAGCTCAGTTGCAAGATTTCACTTCCTTCTGATATTTGCTATAGTTTGTCTTAGTCTGAGAAGAATCTCTGTGTTTTCTTTTTCACTATGGAGCCAATCCTGACTTTTTCATTGGCATGCCTCTTAAGCATGAGCTAGAATAGCACTTGCATCACCAAGTGCTAATTCTTGTTTTAGTGAGAATTTTGCCTCAGTCAGAATTTGAGTAGGGAGGCCAGGATTTGGCTCTGCATGCAGTCTGCATCATTGTGCATAATTTGTTTGGGGGTGGCTCATTGAGCCCAGTTACTCGGGTGCTGAAGGTTGTTTAGTTGCCATCTGCTCTGGTACATGGTGCAATTTGAACTGATTATTCAGAAATAGCTACACTTCTCTAAGTGTCATCCATTTAGCAGAGCCAAAGGCAAATGCTCTGTTGTGGTATTGGAGCCGGGAAGTTTGCAACTTTCCTATCTACTTTTCCCGTAACAAGAAAGTTGTTCTCTGGCCTTGTATAAAAAGTCTTAAATAACCTTTTAGGGAGCACACTGTAGATTGAAGGAGAGGCAATGCTGAAAAATGCAAATTGGATGACCCAGGACTCTCTGGCTCTGCCAGTAGCCCGTTTTATCTGGGCAAGTAACTTGATCTCTCCATACCTCATTTTCCATCTTGATAAAATGAAGATAACAATATTTTCTTTGATTTATTAAGTACTTTCAGTTCTTTGGATACAAATTGCTATAAAGAGCAAGGTACTGTTAGTAGCTAACCTAGGAAATATGGGTTCAAATTTGGATTCTTGGGTCTTGATCACAAGTGGGCTTGTCTATACCATAGCATCCATACATCTCAGAGATCACAGGTCTGGGTATGTTTGCCTGCCCTTGTCTGGTGATGCACTCCAGAGCCAAACATTTGCCAGTGACTTTGTCTACTTCTGCATTGGACTACTTCTACTGTGCATTATTGTGACTGGCAAAAAATGTGCTAATGTGCTAATGTGCAGTAGATTAATCCAATGGGCTTTACACATCACACAAAAAGCATTCATCTGTGTTAATGCACAGTAGCTATAGTCCAATGGGCATTACGTGTCACTTAAAAAGCGTTCATTTGCGCTAATGTGCAGTAGTGCTGATTGTGGTGGATTAAGTTAATATCTGTTATTACGGGTACTAAACTTAATGTGCTGAAACTACAGTGTTTTAATGACTGTTTAGACTCCAGCAGTTATTTAACCCCAGCAGTCTTTCCTGTCCAGAGTAGGAGGGCTGGACCTGATGGTCTCACGAGTCTCTTTCAGCCTTAAACATCTATGAATCTCTAGACATGCCTAAGGAGTCTGTTCCAGACTTGTCCCCAACACTTGTTGTCAAGCCCTCAGCCTGAGAGTCCCGGGGACAAGTCCAGCTAACTAGCCCCCAGGCCCTGGGAGAGACACTTGACTGAATAAGTTGGGTTAGTATAAACAGAGACCTAAGGCAATAATGAATGGACTGTAGCTTGTGTTTTTTACTAGCCCCTAGGGTGTGTGCAGGTGTGACGATAAATTGGAATCCCGTGGAATACCTCCGCCTGGAGGAAGAGCCATTGCATGTGGAGGAATGTAGGTTTTATTTTGCTTTTCTTTTTTGTTATTCTTCCAAGTTCTTATTTTTGGCTTGTGAACAAATGTCCTGTTTGGGAAACTTGCTGTGTTGTTGCTAGAGTCTGTTGTATGAGGTTCTGTATAGAGGCAGTGATTGTGGAGACATTATTGTGTGACCAAAAGAAGAGTTTTCTCCATGCTTTACACTCTGTTTAGAGTTAATTCTTGAAGCAGAAATGTTCCTTAGGCCAGGAATTGTGTGGGGATGATGCTCTCAGATTCCCAAAAAAGGGGATTGCCCTGCATGCTGTTTGTGACTGCATGTTATTGAGCACTGCTATATTGTATAAATTAAAAAAGTTACATAGTGATTATACCTTGTCTTTAAATATCAATATCTCCTTGACTTGACTAAGAAGCCAACTTGCAAGACACTGGTCATCTGCTATTATCTGTCAAAAAGTGACGCTGTTATGGGATGCTGGTGCAAAAAAGAAAGGACACCAGCATGTGCTTCATATTGTACTTGCCAAATGGAAACATGATTTGAACAGGACTGAAAATACAAGCTAATCTTTCAATAGGGTTACTTCTGTGAAGAAAGGTGACCTGATTGAGTCACAGATTTTCCTACCCAGTTCATATCTGAGTGAAGAAGTTAGCTCTGCAGCAATAAAGACATCATCCAAATACAAAACTTTTAGCTAAGTAATGGGGCAGATGCCCTTGGGAATTATTCAGCATACACATCTCAGAGCCTTGGAGTCTCTCATAAGAGGACTCTGTTTTTATAAATTTCATGGTTAAGCCTCATCAATTACCAGGTGCCACCTGGAGTCAAGAGTTCTGTGTTGCGTGTAGCTGACAGTAGCTTGTGGTTAGCACCAGGGCGGTGTTGGGAGCTGGGAGGGACAGGGAAAGAGTGAGATAAACGGCCCCACAGTGAGCTTTAAAAAGCAGAGGGAACAGTGAGAGAAAGAGAGAGCGAGATCAATCTATCTTGATACTTGGAACAAACTGAACGGACAAACGACGCTACAAACTGGCAGCGAGTGACAGGTAGGCTGGCAGGTTTAATGGCAGCATTCCAATTGCCTGTGCAACCTTCAAAAACTGATTAATTTTCTTGTTTGAACATGCATATCATTGATTGTACTATAATTGTTCCTCCTTGTTTTTGAAAACCCTATTCATTTAGTAGGTTTACTCTTGGAGTAAGGTGATACTCACGTGTGAGTACAGGCAGTGTAATCTGATCCTTGTTTAGAAGTAACTGAGATGTTCTGATATAGTAAAAAGAGGAATATTTTTTCCAAGCTAAAAAGAGGCGACATTAAATACAGCTGTTAAATCCAATTAATTATCAATGTATTTGACAGCTGGGGGCGGTGTTCAGGACAAGAACAGACAAGTACCTGACAGGAGTAAACAAGGAGGAGGAGGGTTGTTTAGTGTGCCTCAATTAGAAAAGCAAAGAAAAAGCAAAAAAATAAATGGAATATGAGGCATATATTCCTAACCCTAAGGTATCTGGAAGACTTCCAATTGCCTGGGAACTGCAGAATTTAACTAGACCAAATGCTTGATGAATAGACTGTAGGCAAAAATTCTGTGCTGGCAAAATGAGTGGTCAGATGACCCAAGAGGGCTTGGTTGCTGTCTGTCTTTTTAGGATGTAGTTGCCAAAAGGAAATAATGAACTTTTGAACTTTTCTTCAGCAGTGGGTGAAATCTGTCTAATACATTTGAGCTGCAGAATAAGAGCAAGCATTAGGCCATGGCCCTAGGGATAAGTATGGAGCTAAGATACACTGTTGGAGGTTTAGACAAGGAGAGGAGGTTTTAATTTAACTATGCCGATTGCAGGCTGGTTACTGTAATAAATGTATGGGTAGATTATAAGGGATGTTGCTTGTTGGCTGCTCTCTCATGCTGGGTATATACTGAAGCTGCTGCTAGATATGCTGAGAAGGTAGAGTATAGGGTAGGTATAGAGAAGCTCTTCAGTTACCCTGCAGGCATTGGAATAATATTCCATAATTTTGCTTCTGGGGCAAGCCAGACGCTGCTGTGTAAACAGGAGGTTTCAACACAGATGGGTCCAGAGCATGGTAAAGCCAGGGAATCAAGGCAGTGAGTACGGTTCTCTATACATCTGGACACAACTGTGTAGGATAGTAGTGGATAATTTTGTAGACAGCAGAGTAAAAGCAAGCAGGACATCAGGCAGCAGCTGAAAAGAACAGCAGGAGATGGCAATACAGGCAGCGATATTCAGCCTTGCAGGCAGCTGGGTATAGCAGTGTAGGCAGATGGGTACAGCAATACAGGCAAGTTGTTCTCAGTGGGATGGAATTAAGAGAAGCTGGGAAGAAAGCATAAGTTTTTGCCTAGGTCCACTTGGAGGATTTTGAAATTAAACACAGCTCTTAAGGTGTGAGCTGAGTGGGCTGACATGTCACTCTGGATCAGGAACTTAATCAAAACAAGTAATCCGTTCCAGCTGGACTCTGAAAGATTGTATTGAAATGTTGCTCCATTGAAAGGTTATATCTTAATTTTTTGAAGAATACTGCCTGAAAGACAGATCAAAACTTCAGACATTGAATGGAGTGTGTTCTTATGTAAAGCATCCTTGTAACTGACACAGAATCTAGGCTGATAGTGAGCATGGGAGCTAAGTGAATATACAGCATTTTTAAAAAGTAATGTCAAATGAAAATGAGATATTTTGAAGAAAAAGTTTCCCCACTTCTGTTATTAACATTGACCTAAATTGTTAAAAACAAAATAAATGATCAAATCTAACTTACTTTTCACTATGCCCTTTATTTACTTTTTTGCACTTCCTCTAGCTGGGCAATGAAAAATGGGTTAGTCCTTTTCAGTTTTGTTTCTATTCTGTTTCTCTTGTCAATTTTCTTTTCAGGGTCTTCTTCCCTAGAAGGATGTTGAAAGTTCTGTATTCATGTGTATTAAATGCAATATTTTAATGGAAATGATATTGCTGTTATATTTGATAAGAGATTATTCTTCTAAAACTTGAAATAGAAGCCAGATGTGACCAGACATTTTCGACTTTCAGTTCTTCCAAATAACCCAGCTCAGCTTCCCAAATTTAAGCACAGGAATAGTTCTTATAGGTCAGATCTTCAGCTAGTCTAAATTATCAGAGCTCTGTTAAAGTCACAACTGAGGGAATACCCCATTAACTTTAATTCTTAAATTCAGAATGCACTTAAGTGTCTTGCTGAACTGGAAGAGGAAATCCTGACTCTGCATTGGTCTTGGGTGATATAATATCAAGATATGGTTACTCAGCATTTGGATCACTCAGCCTGTGCAAAACTCTTTTAAGAAACTACAGCCAAGCAATCCCATTTTAGATTCACAGCCTAACATATGAAGTAGAAATGATTGTTTTGATGACTTAAAGACTATGGTTTAAGGCATGAAGACTTCCATTTCTCAGCTCCCAGTTTAAGTAGTGATGACCAGTAATGTACTATTATAGTCCTCATTTAGAAAGGAATTCCTTTGATTTCAGGAAAATTACTTGTGTAAGCATGTAGTATAGGAGTGAATGGCAAAGGTTGTGTGATGCTGTTTTCTAATAGGTATTAGCTGCTCTACTGTATATAAAATGAGCAAGTGGTTTCATGCTGTTTCTAGGGACAAATGGGCTACATCAGATTGAGGCACATAGCAGTTGTGTGAGGAACCTGAGTGACTGCCATTTCCACAACTATCTATCTTGTGCCTGTTATGTGTATTTACCAATGATTGAATCCTGTCTCCTGGACAAAAATCCATATTAGTTATGATGGTTGTGTATGCATTATTACATTACAAAATGGGTTAACTGCTTTAAAAAGTTTGGAGGTTGATGTGAAATACTAAAAGTACAGCTCAGGTTCTCTCCCATGGCAAACTTCCTCTACATAGATATGGCAGTGTACCTTCTTCTACAGTAATGATTCTATTCCATAGGTGAGGGATGCTTATGATACAGGCTTGCATAGTAAATAATCTGGGCAAATATGACATCTGATGAAGTGATCTTAAGTTGACAAAGGCTTATGCTTTTTATATATATCTTTGGTTAGTCTATAAGGTTCACGTCTACCCTACCTTCTGCCTAATCCCAGCCTAACATGGCTAGTAACTACCCTTAAATACCAACAAATTTCAAATTAGTTTAACCAATGACAGTTTAAACGAAAACTGTTATTTGCTGTGCTCACCTGCAAACTCATCCAATATTGGGCATTTCTCCCAGCATCTTTTAATTGTAGCTACAAATGCAGAGTTACCTAAGGATTAAGTTATTTTGCTCAGGTTATGGCCACTAAGATTTTTGAAGAAAAGGTACTACATATAGAACTCAAATCTCTCTGTTAAAAGATCTAGGCTCTACCACTTCAATTAAAAGAAATTCTTCTTTGGTTGTTAACACTGTCTCACTTAAATCCTGTTTTGAGGGCTTAAATTAGCCTCTAGATTGTGGACAGGTTATTTTCCACTGTCTGTGCAGGTTGACATTCCCTTTTTGTGACTGTCATATCTCCATTGTCATCACATTGTTTATAATTATTTCTACAATAATACGGTATACTTCAGGAGGTAATTTACCTTCAAAACAGCAAGTCAGATTGTCTGAAGGAACATGCCAATTGTGATCCATGTAATTTACACCTTGGCATCGTTGTTCATGCTTGAATACTTCACTTACCTAAATCTTCTCTTTCTGTTTTTCTCTCTCTTTCTTTTCTTCAGGTGATCCAGTTCCTGGAAGAATGGAGATGTTACCACCGCCAAGCATGAACCTGCCAGAAGAAATCCAGCATCCATACACTAAGTTTTCAGAATGGAAATTTAAGCTGTTTAAAGTAAGATCATTTGAAAAGACACCTCCTGGGAATAGCCAAGTGGTAAACAAAGATAAAGCAGAAGAGGCAGCCTCTTTGGACAAAGACAATGTGGTACATATGGATGCAGTAATCCCAGTGATGGATAAACAGGTTGTGCTACAAGCAGAATTAGAGGTCACTAAGCAGACACTTGAAAAAGATGCCAACAATCTGAAGATGCATGATAATGCAACTCATCAAGCAAATCTGGAGGAACTTTGCCGCATCTGTGGAGTTTCATTCAAAACTGACCGCTACAGAAGAAGTTATCCAGTGCATGGACCGGTGGACAATGAAACTCAGGGGCTTTTGAGAAAGAAAGAGAAAAAAGCAACATCTTGGCCAGATCTTATTGCCAAGATCTTTAAGATTGATGTGCGAGGAGATATTGACACAATTCACCCTACTCGATTTTGTCACAATTGCTGGAGTATCATTCAGAGAAAGTTTAGCAGTTCCCCATATGAAGTGTATTTCCCAAGGAACAGTGCCATGGAATGGCAACCTCATTCCCCAAATTGTGATGTTTGTCACACCAGCTGTCAGGGGATCAAGAGAAAGAAGCAGCTGCCCAACTTACAGCTTGCAAAACGACTGAAGATCATTGCAGAACGTGCTCGAAAAAACAGGTGTGTAAAGAACCAAGGAAAGCTAAACAACAAGAACCTCATGAAAAAGATTACCAACTGCAAGAAGATACATCTTAGCACAAAGCTTCTTGCAGTTGACCATCCAGTAGATTTTGTTAAGGCTATCTCTTGTCAGATCTGTGAGCATATTCTGTCAGATCCAGTGGAAACAACGTGTAGGCACTTATTCTGCAGAACCTGCATCCTTAAATGTCTCAAAGTTATGGGCAGTTATTGCCCCTCCTGCCTATACCCTTGCTTCCCTACTGACTTAGTGACTCCAGTGAAATCCTTCCTAAACATCCTTGACTCTCTGACTTTGAGATGTCCAGTGAAAGAATGCGATGAAGAGATCTTGCTGGGGAAATATGGTCAGCATCTCTCCAGCCACAAGGAGCTGAAAGGGAAAGAGATTTATACACACATAAATAAAGGGGGGCGACCAAGACAACACCTTCTGTCCTTGACCAGAAGAGCTCAAAAACATCGCCTGAGAGAACTCAAGCTTCAGGTCAAAACGTTTGCTGAGAAAGAAGAAGGGGGAGATATAAAGGCTGTTTGCATGACTTTGTTTTTGTTGGCTCTCAGAGCAAAAAACGAACACCGGCAAGCAGATGAGCTGGAAGCTATAATGCAAGGGAGGGGCTCAGGGCTTCACCCAGCTGTTTGTTTGGCAATTCGAGTCAATACATTTCTCAGCTGTAGTCAGTACCATAAAATGTACAGAACTGTAAAAGCTGTCACTGGGAGGCAGATCTTCCAGCCACTGCATGCTCTTCGCACTGCTGAGAAAGCCCTGCTCCCAGGTTATCATCCATTTGAGTGGAAGCCTCCTTTGAAAAATGTGTCTGCTAATACAGAAGTGGGAATTATAGATGGGCTTTCAGGCCTGCCACATTCAGTTGATGACTACCCAATTGACACAATTGCAAAGAGGTTTCGATATGATGCAGCCTTGGTTTCTGCCTTAATGGATATGGAAGAAGACATCTTGGAAGGCATGAAAACACATGATCTGGATGACTATTTGAACGGTCCTTTCACTGTGGTGGTGAAAGAGTCTTGTGATGGGATGGGAGATGTCAGTGAGAAGCATGGATGTGGACCAGCAGTCCCAGAAAAGGCAGTTCGCTTTTCTTTCACCGTCATGACCATCACTATAACTCATGACAATACAAATGTAAGGATCTTTGAAGAAGTCAAGCCCAATTCAGAGCTATGTTGCAAGCCATTGTGTCTTATGTTGGCTGATGAGTCAGACCATGAGACTCTGACAGCCATCCTGAGCCCTCTCATAGCAGAAAGAGAGGCCATGAAAAACAGTGTACTACTTCTTGAAATGGGAGGCATCCTCAGAACATTCAAATTCATCTTTAGGGGTACTGGTTATGATGAGAAACTTGTGCGTGAGGTGGAAGGCCTTGAAGCCTCTGGCTCCACTTACATTTGTACCCTCTGTGATGCAACCCGCCTGGAAGCCTCTCAGAATTTGGTCCTCCACTCCATAACAAGGAGTCATACTGAAAATCTAGAGCGATATGAGGTGTGGAGGTCCAACCCATACCATGAATCAGTTGATGAGCTCCGTGATAGAGTGAAGGGTGTTTCTGCAAAACCATTTATTGAGACTGTTCCCTCTATAGATGCATTGCACTGTGACATTGGCAATGCAGCTGAGTTTTACAAGATATTCCAATTTGAGATAGGTGAGGTCTACAAGAATCCTGATGCATCTAAAGAAGAGAGGAAGAGGTGGCAATCAGCTCTTGACAAGCACCTGAGGAAGAAGATGAACCTGAAACCAATAATGAGGATGAATGGAAACTTTGCTAGAAAGCTCATGACTAAAGAGACAGTGGAAGCAGTTTGTGAATTAATAAAGTGCGAGGAAAGGCATGAAGCCCTCAAAGAATTGATGGATCTCTACCTGAAGATGAAACCAGTGTGGAGATCTTCATGTCCTGCCAAGGAGTGCCCAGAACTGTTGTGCCAGTACAGTTTCAACTCACAACGTTTTGCTGAGCTCCTATCCACAAAGTTCAAGTACAGATATGAGGGCAAAATTACAAATTACTTTCATAAAACTCTTGCTCATGTTCCTGAAATCATAGAAAGAGATGGGTCCATTGGTGCCTGGGCAAGTGAAGGAAATGAATCTGGGAACAAATTGTTTAGACGTTTCCGAAAAATGAATGCCAGGCAGTCAAAATGCTATGAAATGGAGGATGTCCTGAAGCACCATTGGCTGTA
The DNA here is from genome assembly GCA_030014935.1 of Caiman crocodilus. Lineage (NCBI taxonomy): Eukaryota > Metazoa > Chordata > Crocodylia > Alligatoridae > Caiman > Caiman crocodilus. Next base: position 80,909,793 of record JAGPOW010000304.1, on the reverse strand, counting down.
TACATCTAAGTATCTGCAGAAGTTCATGAATGCTCACAAAACATTGAAAAGCCAGGGCTTCACAGTTGATCCAGAATACAGTTTAGAAGACTCCCTGGAATTGGAAGACTCTTTGGAAACCAATAATTCTATGGAATTCTAAATGTAACGAGCATTTGGAATTGGTTAAGAATGACGTCTTCCTTTAAGGGGGTGCAGTAACGTCTGCAAATTCCACTTTTACACTGGGCATTAAAGGGAATCTGTCCGTGCTTCGAGGAGTGGCACAATTCTTTTCTGGAAAATAGGTGCCAGAAAAATAGGATGCATCAGTGTTGGTGTCATTTACCTGCCATTTTGTCAGGTAAAAGTGGAAAGAAAAGTTCTTCTTTGGTCTCAGATATTTGTCTGATACATAGCCAAAGTGAACAAGGTTTTAGACAAGGTGATGCAGGTTGAACACAATTATGAAGAGTTATGATGATTGAAAAGATGAGGATGGGTGTTCTTTTTATTTACATTATTGCATTTTATCTACTATATAAACTGGTTTTATTTCTTTTTTAATCAATGGACCTTTGTTTTTTTAGGAACAGGAATTTAACATAGAGGCTTTTAGATGTTCATTTTCAGATAAAGGCTCAGTTATTTTTGTATAAAACAATTGACTTAAGGTCCAAAAGTTGATCTTACCTGTCGCTTTAAATATTTTTTTTTTAATTAACATTTATTTTAATAGTCTGAGTACAGGAAAAGTAGCCAGAATTTTAGAAAGATATCTAAAGTATAGGCCAATATGTTCTAAAAATCAGGCTTGATCATGTGTTCTTAAATCAGACTTTACAAGAGAGTATATTTTTCTCTGAGCACTGTCTACATTCAAGTGATGCTATAAACCTGGCTATCAGCCAGCAACCACAAAAAAAAGTTTGTTCAGTGAGCATTCTAGATTTCTAGAGTTAGATCCTAACTGGTGGGCATATACAACTTTTCTGGGTTAAACCCTGGCCTCCCATTGTTTTCAAAAAGACTAGAATTTCAGCACTTAATATTAATGGCGTTTCCTTTATATACGCAGGCTGTGGAGACAGTCTATTGTGGTTGCTCAGCTCTGTTACATTATTTGATAGGGATATATTTCACATATCACTTTTACTGTGTTCTACTCTCCTTCTGATATTGGCTCTCTTTGTCTTCTGGGACACATCACTTACATTCTCTGCCTCAGTTTCCATGTCTCTAAAATGGGACTAGCAATTACCTACCTCAAAGACATGCTATGAGAATTAGTTAATATTGATAATCTTTGGGAATTAAACTGCTTTATATGTGTTAAGTAGCATTACTTCAATATTTAGTCAACACTCAGAGAAGCAGTTTACATTAAAGTGAAGGCACGATTATTATGAATTATTTACTTTTATAGTGATATTGCTACATGCAGATATAGATGCAGATAAAGAAAGACAATTTGAGTAGATAATACAGGAAATTTAATTCTTGCAGGTTATAAATACCCAACTTTTAATAATGACCATGAGGCAACTAGAATTACTGAGAAATTTGTTTTAACTGTATTGTGAGATTTGGCACTTAAGTTATTCCTGAACATATTCAGTGAATGAATGTCTAAATTTGAGATCCTGATTCAACAAAACTCTTAAGCACATGCTTAAATTAAGCATGTGACTTGTCTCATTGCATGTAATGTGATTACCCAGAAACTTGTTGATTGGAACTTATAACTATGGTTTTTTTAAAAATCACTGACTAATTTTAGAAAATCGTAACATGTGAACCTTAACTTATCAGGAAATATAATTGAAAACTCCTAAGTTACTGTGGCTTGTGCTCCTAAATCACTTATGCAGTTTTTAAATTCTCACTCTTACCATCTAATACCTAATGATTAATCGAGGCATGTTAGTGTTTGGAAAATTAATTTTGGAACAGGATTAAATGCACAAATATCTACACAATATGCTGTTTTCATTAAATTAAATTCTGCTTTTGTTTTCTTTTTTTGATATGTTGTTGATTCCCAAATGGAAATGAATAAGTGAAGCCAACAGTTTTTGGCTTTTTTGTAGTAGTTAGTTGTGCTTATATACTATATATTTAGGAATTTTGTATTTATCACTTATGGCCAATGTATACATAGAGCTAGTGTTGGTAATTTAGTCATGTGGACAATTTGGTGATATTGGCTGAATTGAATATTCATTTTTAAAAACATTTTATAATTTAGATTTAATGCTGAATATAGTTTTGAAACAATCTTTTAGATGTCTCAGCACTTTGAGTGCCAATAATCAATAGCTTTTTAGAATTTTATGTTTCTAGATTATTTTCCATAAATACTACCTTGTATATATTTCACAACAGGATTTTCAATTTATGGGCATGTTGATTTTGAAACTTTTATTATTTTTCCCAGATCAAACCCTCTCTTTTAATTCTTATTGACAATGACAAGTATTTCCCGTGAACCATAAATATCAGGTTTACACAGAGTCACATTTTTGTAAATAAATGCATTTATATGTTTTTGGTTTTTTGGGACTATGTCTGTATGCAAATAGTTGTATCCATTTTTCCTATCTGCATGTTTATTTTCTGTGATGGTAATATACTCTATGTTTTCTACTTGAATTTATTTGAATAACACAAGGGTCAAGCCAGCAATCCTTTCTTGTACACTGTTAAATTCAGCTCTGTGCAGTTTATCAGTTAAATCTTTAATGGGATCTGAGCAGTGTATTGAGGTTGGGTTGATCCTCTGCACAGGAAGGAGTTTCAGCCACAGGTGGTCCTTACTCACAGTGGTAGTTCTGAAGTCAACAGGCCTCATTTTTTCCTTTTTTACAAGTGATCTCACTGATTTGCCTGAAATGCTCCAATCTCAAAGCTCCTTCAAAATCTGCTCATGTGCAATCAAGTGGGATTTGATCCAATGAGGTCTCAGGACGCCTCATTGTAAAGATTTCTTACATATACAAGGATTTATAAGTGGGGGAGGGGAGCTGGGCGGGGGCAAGGACTGTAATGTAATTCAGTACACTGAACAGTATACAGACTGGGACCCAGATGTGCAATAGCATGCAAACACATCCTTCTGTCATATATCAGTGTTGAAGTCACACTATTCACTCAGCAAGACACGCTACATGTATAACAGATTTGGAGAGTGTGGATGACATGAAAATCAAATGTAATTTTTCTTATTTTTTTTACACAAACTTGAATTCATTCTCAGTTTTTTTCCGTTGTCATCTAATTTAAATCGAGAGACTTTTGGCTGGAGAGTTTTGAACTCATTAACACAAATAGAATTCAAATGCTAACCACCTGCAAGTGAAGCTTCTGTAAACAGGGAATAGAAAAACAATATTACAGACACTGAGGCATGCATTTGAAAGCAAGTAATTTTTGATTGCAGAGAGATGCACCATGTGTTCACTCAGCCTATTGTTAAACCCTTTGATTTTGAAGAGACTTTAGATAAGTGGAGACACTTGTATTCATTTTTTTTCATAAATCATATTTTCTTTTTACTCTAATAACTGGTATAAATACCTCAGTGATTTCTTTATGGCGGATATTTTTCTTGTGAAATTGTACTGAACTCCTGATATTTTTTGTCAGTCATGTTTCGTTTGAGGTCTTTTGTAAGAATTTAGTAAAGGCACGTTGAGTTTTGCTGTAAAATACATAAAATGCTGGGGGGGTTGGATTCTGTTCCTGCACCATTTTATCACTGACTTCATTGGAATCATTCCTGATTTACCTTGTGCCAAAGGAGTTCGGAGCCCGCTCCTTGGTAGTTTCAACAACCTAGTTTCTGACTCAGATAAGATGCTTTCAGTGCATTGTCACACAATATTTGTCTAGAATATTTTATGTTTACTTAATGTATGCCAGTTTCTTTATTTTTAATATTTGATTTAAATAAAGTTCTCATAAATATTTACATTTTCTGACTTTCTGTTTCTTGGACAGTTTTCACTCATCCTTTTTAATTCAAATAGGTGAAGTACAGACACTTAAAAACCCTGAGGTTGAACTGATTCAGTCTTTGCAGGTTCGTCAAAGCTATGTATATTTAACCGATAAGCAAGTGAATAGACATTCACTTTTGATTCTGGAAATGCAGCTACATGCCTGCAGTTGCCCAGGCCAGAATCCAGGGGTGGCGGGATGCTAGAGCATGCCTCCCTGCTCGACTGGAGCAGGCTGCTTGGGCCAAGGCTAGCGCAACCACCCTGAGGGGGGGAAGGGTAGTGGGGGAAGCATCTTGGGATGCTGGGGGACTGTGAGTGAACTTGAATCTTGAGGGGATCTGGGACAGAAGTTTAATAAACCGAGTTAATCTAACACAGCTTTTGATAGGGTGCTGTCACGACGCTGATCACAAAGTCGGCCTGCCCACCTGTCTAGGGCAGTCTGCCCTGATTTTCCTGCCATGTCTTGTTGTATGAATAATGGGTGTAAAGTGCAGGAAGCTGCCCATAAGTGTCCTGACCCCTGGGGTGTTATACATGGTTCCAACCTCCCCTATGCAGTGTCCCATGCCTTGCAAATGGCATCGAAAGTATACACTCTGCCTCAGACTTACCCTGCGCCTGGGCTTCCTGCCTTCTCACTAGGGCCTCTAACATATGCCCCTTTCACTAGGGTCTCCACTTATATTATCTAACTCTTGGGGCCGGCCTGTGCACAGTTCTTCAGGCCACACAGACCCTACTCTGTGTGCCCCTGTGTAGCCCTTCAGGCCCGCCTACACAGACCCTACTCTGCACCCTCATGTGCAGCCCTTTAGGCTGCCCCTGTGACCCTCCTCTGCATGGCCTACTATGCACTCTCTGCCCCCTCACTCGGGCCACTATTCTGCCTCCTGGATGGGGCTACTACTTGGTCCCCCTTCACTGGAGAAAAGGGGTCTTACAACCCACGGGACTCAGGTGTCTGTAGACATGTCTGGACCCTTAACCTGTCTGTGCTATGGAGTTACCCACCAGGTTGTGAGATTGGGCATATACGGCTATAAGGAACCCCATACTCACCTTTCACTAGGAAGGCAACTGGTGTGGCATTTCCTGGAGACCACCCTGCCACAGACAGCCCCACCACACCATACTACCCTAGCAGGGTGTAGTTTTATGTCATTCCTCAGGATCAGGATCCTCCTCCATCCACACAGTTCCTGCACTGTACCTCCAAGATGTTATGCAATACTCTCACTTCAACTGATTGCAGCAAACTGCTGGCTCCACTGTTCAGGGCCTGCTCTTATCACTAGCACTTGTGCCCTCTTCCCAATCAGGCAACCTTCTGCTGGCCATGTGACTCCTGACTGAGAGCACAGTCACATGCAGGCTGCTCTCCTGTATGTTTTAGCCCTTAAAGTGGCAGGCACCAAAGGTGCCCTGCCACATGGTTAAGTCCAATACTGCATCCATCCAAGTTCATCTTAAACCGGTTTTGTCACTTTGAAAGTGATTTATGTGTACTGAACTTTTGTTGCATTACAGATTTTAACTGGTTTCTGGTCACTCATACCAGTTCACATGTAATTTCTGTCCCTAGCCGTAAATGATCATTTGTCAGCGTTCATGCTACAACGATGCCCAGAGATTGCAGTCTGGATGAGGTCCTCAACCTGGCAGCTACTTACATATAACGATTACATCTGGAGTCCCATGAGCCCCCTTCACTACCTCATTACCTCATGAGACAATGAAATGAAAAACAAAGACAAAATAAAATACCTTACTACTTCTGGAAGTTCCTTTGGAAATAGCATCCAGTCTTGGTTTAAATTAATCTTTCTTGCTCCAGACACATTTATCTGTAGGTCTCCATATTAGCTTCCTCCCACCATCTGCATCAAATCCCAAATCTCACTTTCAAAGATGACTGAAGAAATACTTTTAGTTCTTCACTATTCTACTGTCACCAATCACTCCTCACTCCCCACAAGTTATGCAATCTTCCTTCCTTCCTTCCAGCAGGGGGCTGGACTTGATGATCTTCTGAGGTCCGTTCCAGCCCTAATGTCTATGAAATCTATGAACTCTATTACAGGCATATCTTGGTGTAAAAAATATATATTTCAAGCGCATTCAGAGGAATCAACTGGGACCACAGTTGACAGTTTACATGGTTAGCAATAGCTATACAATTTCAGTCACCTCGGTAACATGTAACCAAGCATATAAATGCTCTACTTTGCACATTCAATGTTATACTTTTAATTAACACTTGGGCACACAATCCAAATAGTGTGTGAAAACGTAGAGCCCATTAAAAACAAAAAACAAATGTGTAGCTCAAAGAATCTTTTGGTTAATTTGAACTAGTTTATTTTCTTGGCTGAGTATCTTGTCCTGCATAACCTTACAGCATCAGAATCCCAGGGAACCAGCAGATGCTGGTAATGAAGTACAGTGTCTATCACATCTATGCTATTGATTCAAATTCAGCAGGTTATTCAATTTGGCTTAATGTTTCAAAGCCTTTGAGCATCTGCAGCTCCCAACAGCTCTGGGAGATTTTTACCTTTGACATTAGACTAAATGACCATAGTTCTTGTTAGCATTGTCTATAATACAAACCTCTATCACAGAACTACTTCCCTGGTTAGCAGTCTCAGGACAGAGGTCAAGAAGCAAAGATGCTTGGATTTTGAACTACTACATCAGTCCAGAAGTGACCATTTTAACTCAGTTTATCAGAATAGCTTATGAGTGGTCACAAAGAGGGTGAAGGATATATGACTGCTACAAGTTTAATTTACATGGTAGAATGTTTCCTCCTTCTACAGATACATATATATGCATGAAAGAGATGGAAGTTTATTAACCAATTGTATTCTTTTAAAAAACTGAGCATTGATTTTGGGTGCTCCATTTGGAGCATCCAATCTAAGTTCACCTAATGGGACCTGATTTTCACAGGGTAGCAGCTGTGTATGTTCTCAGACACCAGGCCCCTTTCAGTTCTCTGAGGCTTGGCACCCCAATTCAGGCCACTCAGAATTGCTAGTCATTTTGGAAAATGTGGGTTTGGGTTTTTTTTTTTGTAGCACACCGATTTTTTAAATATAAGAATGAAGGTACCTTGCAAGCACTACAATCAGTAAATAATTCTCTTAATGAAAACAACGCAGTGGGCATCTTTACACAAGCTCTGGGGGTTTTGCAGAGGTGCTTTAATTAGAGTGGCTCTAAGGGTCAATATATTTAAAGCGCCTGCAGCATTTCATGTATTCACAGCATTCCATACTTCAAAATGGCAGCAGGGTCACTTTAAAACTTGTTCAACGAGCTTTAGTTAGTGCTCCCACTGCCATTCTGAAGCACAGGGGCACTGCTTACACAAGATGCAGAGGGTGCTGCAGTGCACTAATTAACATGCTTCAGCAGACTCAATTAATCAAATCTGCTCCAATGCTAGGGTTACCAAACCTCCAAAACTCCCTGGAGTCTCCAGAAATTAGACATAAATCTCCAGGATACTGCTGAAAGTCACCCAAGAGATAAAAGATAAGCCATCCATTAAAATAAACATTAAATGTTGAATCCAATTTATATAGTAGTCCAGTGGGTTTTTAAAATGTAATAGTAATGTGCATTTCCCTTCTTGATGTAAAGTCTTTAATGCAGGATGGGCAATTATGTTGGGCAGAGGACTGCTTACTGAGTTTTGGGAAGCCATTGAGGGCTGCATGACAGGCAACTGGGGACAGATAAATATACATTTTCTGAATTTTTTAGGGGCCCCGCAGGCTGGACAGAAGGGCCTGGCGGGCTGCATCTGACCCCTGGGCCACATTTTGCCCACCCCCTGCTTTAATGCTATTATGTCACATAATTAAACCTCCCAGAATAGATTCAAACAGAGTTGTCAACCCTATCTGATGTGCTGTAGTTACAGCACGTTGGCACAGTGCCCCACTCATCTACAGGCACCCTATGTTCATAAATTAGGATTGGAAGCCAGAATATTGCCTACTGTGGCTACAAAAGTTTTAGGTCAGATGGGTGCAGATACAGAGGAGATTTATTTACCTATATACACAGATTTATTGCATTTATCTCTTTGATCTATCCTATATAAAAAAAAGAACATCTTCTATGATTAGACATCTTTCTGAATCTAACAATGCTTTCCCACAGTACACATCTGCCTTCCTGTGTCATCTGAGAGATATAACAGAATTCATTATGTTTTCTAACCTTAAAAGCTACATTGAGCATTTCCGCAATAATGACTGATGACCATTGATCTCTTTGTTTCAGTCTGTTTAGGATATTGTTTCACACCTCTCATCACTTCCTTTTGCTACATTAACTGTACTCTCTGACTTGTGATTTAACACTCACCATGCTGACTTTCACTTGGAAGCTGGCTCATGGTTCTCAAAGCAATCTTGTTCTTTTTTTGGGGTACTAAATGTACACACTATTTACAAAAGCCTCCACATCAATATACCATTTATTAGCACAATGGACTCGACTCCTTGACTGGAAAATGAGAAGGCCAGGTTCTGAGCTGCTCTTCTTAGGTGGCACAGCCCAGGAGTGGCTGGGGTCAGGAGTAGCTTAAGAGAGGGCTTGTCTGATCTGGACTTGTGTATATTTTAGATTGCTCTGGGTGCTGATGTATCCCCCCAGTTTAAGTTACAGAAGCCATAGGGCTTCTTTTACATATTGCATCCTCTTCACAGCTGCCATGAGGTTACTCTATAGTTCAGAGTAGCAAGAGAGTTTAGGACTAGTCTTCCAATTTTAATTTAGTAATTCTTCTGACTATTATCTCATATTGAAGGAGGTAGTGGTGGAGGCCTGTGTAATAAAGGTCACATATGCCAGCTCCACGTTAAGGTTATTCTTTGGGTATTTTAGGCTTGCAAATGTTGATCTGATGGTTTGCTTTGTTAAAGGTGATTGGAGGAGTAATAAAAATAAATTATGAACTTGTATAAACAAATAAAAGAAACTACAAAAAGTTGGTAAAACAGTGTTCTACTTAACATAGAGCATGTCTTTTCCAGTTTGAATTCAGTCTTCCCTTTCTGCTTTGAGCACAAGAGCTGCACTAGTTTCTGACCCTCAGAATGGCCTGTTGGTGCAATGAATCATTCTGAGCTGCAGTTTACATTTTAATGCTTTCCAAATGCTGCCGAGTCACCTGGGAGGAGGATAGTTTCATAGTTGGTAGGGCCAGAAGGGACCTGAGTAGATCATCAAGTCCAACCCCCCTGCCAAGGGCAGGAAAGGATGTGGGGGTCAAACGACCCTGGCTAGGTGATTATCTAGCCTCCTTCTGAAGACCCCAAAGGTAGAAGCCGGCACCACTTCTCTTGGAAGTTGGTTCCAGATCCTAGCTGCCCTGTGAAGTAGTGTCTCCTGATATCTAGCCTGTCTACTCTTAGTCAACTTATGGCTGTTATTTCTTGTTACTCCCGGTAGGGCTCGGTGGAACAGGGACTCTCCCATTGGCTGCTGGTCCCCCTTGATCAGTTTGTAGATGGCGACCAGATCCCCTCTCAGCCTTCTTTTGTGGAGGCTGAACAGTTTCAGGTCCTGTAGCCTCCCCTCGTAGGGCCTGCCCTGCTGCCCCCTGATCATGCAAATGGCCCTCCTCTGGACCCTCTCGATGCTGTCCATGCCCTCCTGAAGTGCGGCACCCAGAACTGGATACAGTACTCCAACTACGGCCTGACCAGTGTCACATAGAGGAGGAGGCTCACCTCCTTGGACCTGCTCGTGATGTATCTGTAGATGCATGACAAGGTGCAGTAACCTTCCTTACTGCGTCCTCACATTGGCAACCCGTGTTCATTTTGGAATCAATAGTGACACCAAGAACCTTTTCTGTCTCTGTGCTGGTAAGAAGGGAGTTCCCCAACCTGTAGGTATGCTGCTGGTTCTTCCCCAGGTGCAGTACCTTGCACTTGTCAGTGTTGAAACTCATCCTGTTCTCATCTGCCCACCTCTGTAACCTGTCTAAATCTAGTTGTAGCCTGTCTCTCTCCTTCAGCATGCCCACTTCTCCCCACATCTTAGTGTCACCCGCGAATTTGAACAAGGTGCTTTTCACCTCCTCATCCAAGTTGCTGATGAAGATGTTGAACAGTGCAGGCCCCAAGGACCGAGCCCTGGGGGACCCCACTGCCCACATCCCTCCAGGTCAAAAGAGATCCATCCACCACCACTCTCTCGGTGTGGCCCTCCAGCCAATTTGTGACCCATCTGACTGTGTAGGCATTGACACTACAGTCGCCTAATTTCTTAATGAGAATGGGATGAGAGACAGTGTTGAAGGCCTTCCTAAAGGATAAGAAGGGTGAGATAACTCTGTGGCATGGGACTCAAAGGAAATTATCAAACTCCTGCTCAAAATAAGCAAATCCTTTTGAAATCAATGAGAATTCTAGGCATGAGAGAGCTGCTGAATCAGGCCCTTATTAGACCTGATAGGCATGATAAACAACTTTTAGCTTTTGCAGGCAAATGAAGTCAGCTATTTCCAACTTGCAATTTATAGTATTTAATCATCAACAGAGTAGGAGGAAAAACATAGAATGCTCTTTTTATAACTGCTTTATTAATTCAGTATATTCTTTAACAGACACAAACAAGTTACATGTTGAGCTACTTTAAATCGCTAATGTGTTAGCCATAAATACCATCTTTAAAAATGAAATAAAATAGGAAGTCTGATTTTTGGACAAGCAGACTTCCCACAACCTAACTTCAGCTGCCGATCACATCTGAAAATCAAAGATCAAGTACCAAAATTAAGCACCCTAAAATGAAGGATTCCCAAATTAGATACAACAGATCTGAGCCACCACTGCATCAGTTCAGTTTAATGCTAGCGTAATTTATTTGATTGTAGTTCAATAGATTAGCATAAAACTAAAGTAATGAAGCCAGTAATTTATGCCCTGTGTTTCTAGTTCTACTGACTGAGATACCAAAACAAAATGTGTGACATCATGTTCCAGATTCTAACTCTATTCTTCACACCAGATAGGGCCTTACTCTCCATTCTATTAAATTATATTAAAGTCAGTGGGTTATTGTAGATTAAGGTCATGTAAATTGAGCAAGACTTTCAGAATCTCGCTTTTTGTGTGTTTTATAGCTCCTGCACAATTGAGCTTTAATTCTGATTGTAACCCCTGGATGCTACTATAATATATATTAGCTTGAGCTTTTAAATTAGATTAAAATTGTCTAATAATTACAATTAAAAATAATAATAAAGAGCACACTACTAGGATCTCTAATATTCAATATACTTGCAACCATCATTGACTATCTTTGGCCTGTGACCTTATTTCATCTAAACGAAACATTAATCATTGGTGCAAATCTATTCAAATAACCGCCGAAGAAAGGATTTTTTCACTGGTGCCATTATTCTCATGGTTGTTTTTCTCCGTAATGGCTTCATGGGCTGTTTTTTCAAAGGCAGCATCTTCTTAGGAGTTTGCAGCCCCTTAGCAAAGTCCACATGCTCATTGCAGAAGTATTTGACATTAGCTTCTGAAAGGTGTAAAAGCATATCTTCAGACAGGTCCATACACTGAGCATGGACCCAGTGGCCATCTCCATTGGAACAGAGGATCATAGCTGGTTTGTTCAGTTCAGTTGAATAGAATGGCACCCAGGTGTTAATATCTATATCACATTTGGCAGAGCAGTTTATCCAGTAGCCTGTTTCTGATTCATCATCTTCATCATCCTCATTGTAGGTGTCAATATCATCATCATCAAACCTGTTGGCTTCAGTGCTAAAACAGAACTCTTCTGAATCTTCAAATGGAGTGGAGTCCCCTGGGTCTTCTGTAGATGTCTGGCTAAAAGTTTGTGCTGCCTGTTCTTCTTCTTCCTCACCTTCTGCTTTACATCTCAAAATGTAAAAGTAGTTTGCATCTGAAATCAACTGCCTGTTGTCCCCTGGTATGCCCAACAAGATAGCCCCATTACCCATATTACTACCAAACCATATCTTGCAGTGCTTAATGTCTGGTGTCCAATCTGGGGCTTCCCTTTCCTCAATCTCAATTTTGTTGTCTTCTACAGTGACTGTATTGCAAACCATCCTTTTCTGGTTGTCAGCCATGTAGCCCCCGACAATGACAAACCCTTTGTTGCTTGTCTGTGTAACAATAGCACTGGATACAGAAATTCCCCCAGGCAAGATGGTGCAGCTCACAGCAGGGCTTCCCAGTGGGAGGTCAATTTTTAATCTGTACAGGTTGGGAGGTCTAATGTTATTTTCAAGGGAATGACCTCCTAAGATATAGATAGTATCATTTCTAGTAATGGAAACATGGAAAGAAAGTCCATCCTGAAGCTCAGGAAGGACATACGAGGTACAGCATCCAAACCCCAAATCCACCAAAAACACATGAGGCATACAGTCTACCACACTATTCCATTTTTCAGTGGTCCTTTGTCCAAAAGGGACATATGATCTTCCTCCAAATATAACAGTCATGCTTTTACCTCGGCTATGAACTATATTAACTGTATGGCCATACCTAGCTTCAGGGACATCACCAACTAACTCTTTCTCAGTGCATTTAAAAGTGCACTTCTTGCTGGACTTACTTACTATACTCATAACATAGATCTTATTGGAAAGGTCATTATTTGGTGTTTTCCCACCATGGATGACATATTGACATTTCTCAGACTCTTCATTGCCTTCAAGAATGCAGGTGGCAGGGTAGCGAAGAGGGGGAAGGTAGCAGGACTCCTTAGAAAAAAAAGCAGGCTTCAGTTTCATCTCATTCTTTTTTAAATCAAGGAGGAAAACGCCTGTGGGACAGGATCTCTTTGGCCAGCCTTTCTGTCCAAAAAAGAAGACTTGCCCATCAAAATTCAGAAGAGAAAAGCCTGGTTGAATCAAGGATGAATTATTAACAGTTGATATAATCTGTAGGGACATTATGTCAGGTGACTGGCTCATTTTATGGTCAGAATCTGGAAAAAAAGACACAGAAAACCACATGAGGCAATGCTTAAACAGGGTCAGCGTGATTAAATCAACAACCAATTGGCTATGTGACCTTGGGTTAGTCATGTCAATCTTGCACCTGTTTTCCTTTCTGTACAATAGTGACATTCACTCTGCTTTGTAAAGTGCCCTGAGATCTAGAAATAAAAAATGCAATATATATGACAGTTAAGTTAAGAACCAAATAAGATATTACACTTCTATTGTAGTGCCACAGCTGGGAAAAATACTGCAAAAATCAATGATGCTTTGTCTGAATTAAAAAAAAATATATTTGAACTGTAACAATGACTTCTGTGAATGTATTGCAGAAGAGGTGTACTGGAGATGGGAAGAATGCTCACTGAAAAGGTGAATGCTGAAGGTTATTAATGGAAAGCAAGTATTGAATATATAATTGTGACTGTTCAAACCAGAAACCTGATTCTAACAGTCCTGTTAGAATTCCTTTGTGCTGGCAGGGAAAGGAAACATACTATGGAGCTTGATCAAAAGTTTGCATTTTAAATTATTTATGGATGAACTGTAGACCATGAATAAGCCATAGAAATTATTTAACACAGCATTTTGAAAATCCCAGTAAAGCAAGCTACAATTTACAGGTTGTTCATGAATGGAAAAAAAAACTAATCACCTGCCAAATGTTTTATGATTTCTTTTGCTGGTTTCTAGCTACCATATTACATTTGTTTACATCAGCTTCTCTGTGGCACAACTACAAGTTGCCTCACAATTTAACATGAGTGAACTGAGCAGGTAAATATTTCCTTAAAGTATATTCAGACTGAATGTAATGTAAGATAACAACTGTGAACAGTATTATTCAATGCCTACAGATGCTGGGTAATGTTGACTGCATTAATTAGGATTATATCCTCGAACTAACGCAGTTCGTACTGGTAATGGTGGCAAAATCCAGTCTTCCCTGAGCGGTGTATTTCAGTCTACACGGAGGTGTACTACCTTGGAGCGTGTAGCCACAGGACTGACAAGAAGCTACACGCTTACCCTGTACATAACACCAGGCAATGCTCAGTGATTATAGGAATAGCTGGCTCCCGACAATTCCTAAGGGCCTGTTTCCTCATGCCTTTCATAGCAGAATGAGTTACTTCAAGTCTGCCTTGTTGAAAAGGATAGACCAGTTGGTGTCAACACTGATGTCAATAGGTAGGCTGGCGGTTTTCAACCTTTTTCTTAGGCTCCAGGAGCCCCTCCATACACTGGAAGGGCTGCTTGGGAAAGGCCAACTCTTGGTTTCTGAGCAACCTGGCAGCGAGATGCCCGGCTCCAGCAGGGCCTGGGTTCTTTAAACTCAAGATTTTTCAAAATAAGAGAGCAATTCGGTGGCTGCTGCCATCAAGAACTCAAGAGAGCCCCACGGCTGCGGATTCCTATGTGAAATCTCCGGGTTTCTCTTGCCAGTCTGGTTTGCGCGCCGAACCGTGCCAAGGACCTCCAGGCAGTCCGGGGTGCTGTCAAACCCCTGGCTGAGAACCACAGGCCCAGCCACGAGCCCAGGGGGGTGAGTAGGGCCCCCAGTGCCTCTGCACCTTCCCCTGGGCCTGGCCTCGCGCTACGCCCACGAGGCCCGTGTCTCACACCCCGCCTACATGGGCCGGCCCCAGCGCTGCGCCGGACGCCGGCCCCGCGGCCTTCTGGGAAGGGTAGTTCTATCGCTCGGGACGCGGGGCCCTCTCCGCACGGGCCGTGCCAGGAAGGACTACAGCTCCCAGCAGCCCCCGGGGTTGCCCTGGGCCTGGCCGAGCGGCGCCGGGCGGGGGAACAGGTTGGCATGGGGTGCAAAGGTGGGGTGCAGGTCTGGCTGGGCCCCGCGGGGGCGGGGTCAGGGGCCCTGCTGCCGGGCTGCGCCGAGCGGCGCCTGGAGCCAGGTGGTGGCCGAACACTGAGCTGTGGCAATGACTGCCGCTAAAGTCTCCCTTGACTTGATCAGCATCATCATCATTGTTATTGTCGTTATTACTATGATCATGCGTGCTGTTATTGGTGCTATTGACATCATTACTGACATTATTATGAATGTTAGCTTTGGCATGTCCAATACGATTTCTATTGATATGCATATTATGAATATTATTGGTGTTTCCAATTACTGATAGGCGCGTTATGGGTATTATGGGTGTTTCCAAAATTATTATTATTATTAGCAACAACAACAATAATAATAATTTGCACATCATGGATATTATTGGTGTTTCCAACATTATTGTTATTAACAATATGCATATTATTGATATTATTTGTGCTTTTGATATGTATAATATGTATATCAATATGCATATTATGTGTAATTGTATAATATGCATACTATGTATATGCATATTATGGTGTTTCCAATATTATTATTCTTGGTGTTTCCAACATTATTATTGATACACATACTATTGGTATTTCTGATATTATTAGTATTAATAATAATAATAATAATAATAATAATAAGTGTATTATGGATATTATTGGTGTTTCCAATAATTTCATTATGAATTATAAATATGTATATTATGGATAGTATTGGTGTTTCCAGTATTATTATTGATATTATTGGTGTTATCAACATTATTATTATTGATCTGCATATTGTTGGTGGTTCTGATATTACTATTGATATTCATATTATGGATATTATTGGGGTGTTTGATATTATTACTATTATTTTTTTAATCATTATTATTAGTGATAGGCATACTGTGAATATTATTGATATTATTGTAGGTATTATTTATATTATTGCAGACATTGCCAGTATTATATTATTCCTGTTATTATTGATGTTATTTTATGTTCATCATTATTATTGTTATGGTTTTTAGTACTACTAGTAATGCTATTATTATTAGATAATATTATAGTGATCATACCTTTAAAAGGATAGTACCTTGAATGTAACTATAACTCTGACATGATAACCATCATTTTAAATGAGAATAACTTTTAAATGATGATGGTGATGCGAGCAGCATGAGCGTGATGTGGTGGTGGTGATTGTGGTCCAGAAATGATGCAAGAGGCAAGGATTTCTTCGGGCGATGTCTTTTAATCAGACAAGGCAAGGCAAGGCATTCTCTATTAGGTCTACTTCTCTGATGCTTCTTCTGATGATAACTAATGATAATAATAAACCATTGTGGGAAATGGTACTAAATAGTGCATTTCCCCCCTTGGGATTGTGGCTCCCTTTTGCTACAGCAGGATTGTGCTATATGTTTCCAAATTGTTCCTCAAGTTATATTGCTTGTTCTGACAGTTCAGAAAACAGGAGATGAAAAAAGTCATGAAATTCAGTTTAAAAGTCGTGAGGTTTGTGGGGGAAAGGAAAGGGGAGGAACTGCTAGATTTTTTTTAGTGCTAAAAGTTTTAGGATTCACGGTTTCAGACCTTACTGGCACTGATAAAACAACCTCACTGAAAGCTGATTTCCTTCTGTGGTCACACAACTGTGGGTGTTAAGGCCTTAAGGAAAAAACTGCATAGTAGGAGACTCACTCTAAAATTATGAGGAGTGGCAATGCTGCGTGGGACGTCCACCATCTCCTTTGGGATTTCTGTAGCACAGTCCCAGATAGAGTTAAAAATCTGTTTTTGTTTGCTGGGTAACTGTTGCCTTAGCTTGAAGATCATATATTTCACTGAATTTGACAGCCTTCTCAAAGCTGATATGGCTGTGCAAAAAGATCAAGGCCCTGTACTGTAGGTGAAATTCAGCCATGGACCCTATGCATCATTTGAGCTGGTGATCTTTCTTTTGATGGCTTACATGAATGCAGTTAGCCCTGACTGGCCTTTGTACAAAGGTGAGTTTTCCTGTATTAGAATTGGCAGCCTTCACACTGGACGTTAAACAAAGATCCTCCCTGCCTGTCTCTGACTACTCAAAGGACAATGTTTTTACTGTAACTTAGGTTTACTGGCTAATATTTTTTCTGTCTTTTGCTTTGTGGTTTCTTTGCCTCATTATTTCGGGGGCCTCAGAAAAGTGGTAGATCTTCCACACTGCAGGTACAGCATTTCTTAAGCACATTTTGGGGAGGAGGGAGAAAATTCTCTGCCAAAGTGATTTAATCATGATCTTGCCATTAATTTTACCTTTATATATGCACCTTAAAAATACCTATACCTTAAAAATCTTATTATTATAGCATCCACAGTCTTGCAAATTACCTTCCAAATATAGAACAGTACACATCTCTGTTCTGAAGAGTATATGTTACAGACAAACCTAGATTAGGAATTTGGGGAAAGACATGACTGAAATTAATTGAAGGTGGTGATAGATGCACATCTTGGTGGGCACAAGGTATATTAGCTACATGTTTCTTTTCTGTTACTTACATTAAATTAACTTTTGTTATCTCCCAACAGCAGTTCCTAAATTTGGATTCAGAGATCTCACATGCCAACATTAGATCTCTTCCACTACACATAAGTGAGTAGTTCCATAAGTAAGTGACAGACAGGTTTCTTGTAGGAAGGATTGAGTAGCTGGATCGAAAATCCATTGTCTCAACTGGCTTGGATTAGATTCTGACAGGGGAGAGGGTAATGGATTAGGAATGCTTCACAGAAATATTCCCTAGAGAGAAGAAAGGTGGGAGAAACATAGAAATGGGTCTAAAGAAAAAATGGAAAGTTTGGGATGAACAAGTTTTGGACAACAGTGTTTTTCTGATTGTTCTCTTTGACTATATATGCTAATTGATTAGTCATCTAAGTCACATGGTTTTGTTTCTGCCTTCTGATTAGGCAACTGACACATTTTAAATAGAGAATAAAGGAAAACAAACATCATTATTTAACATGACTTTTCAGTGTGCGTAATGATTTATGCCAACATTCAGAAAATTCCAGTATCCACACCTTTATTCACAAATATATGGCAACTATCAGTATATTAACAAATAACAAATGATTTGATTCCAGAAATGCTAGCAAAGCATTCTGACTAATCTTTAGTCATGAGAAGGTTTGGAAACCAATGTGTTTGCTAATTGCATAGCTAAGATTTGACTCCCTAAGAAAAAAAGATGCCAGGGTAACAATACGTCTTAGTAGTCAAAGCTCACTGCTGCTTATCAAATTCTCCCATCAGTCTGCAGGCATAGGTAATTTGGCACAAAAATAGATGTTTAGTGCAGGAATTAAAAAGCTATTTGCAAGATTATATTTGTTTTCCTCTCCAGTGGTTCTGCCAATGCAGCATTTGTGTGTACCCTGCCCCCCCC
>JAGPOW010000304.1:80867987-80881306 GCA_030014935.1 Caiman crocodilus | reverse complement strand
CCCCCCTTTCCTGGCTGGCACTCTCAGGGTGGGCACCAGTGCTCTCGCCTGTCCCCTCTGCCCAGGAACACTGGCTGTTAGGGGGTGCACATACCCCCCTGTACACACCCTACACGTCGCCACTGGGCAGATCCAGAATGGGTGCAATGATGCAGTCATACCTTCTTTTTAGACCATGCCACAGGAATAGCAGCTGGGGACTTTAAGTCCCCAAAGTAGATAAAAACCCTGTCCCGCACTCTTGGCACCCTGTCCCTTTCCCTGTGTGGTCAGTGGTACCTCTCCTCCCTTCCATTTCCCCCACCCCCTAAGTCTGCTGCTGCTGGTGTTCCCTCTGTGGCTCACCCTGGGATGTGGAGAGCTTCAGAGCTGCTCCTGCCCTGTTCTAGCTAGGCTCTGTGGGGAGTGGGGCTCATTTGGTGGCAGCAGCACTGGTAGTGACAGCAGCACTCAAGTGATTATGAAGTGGGCAAAGGCATCACACTACAAGCCAAGACAGAAGCTGTATCTCAAGGTGATAATTAAAGTTGCAGAGGGCAGTGGGGAGTTCACTGGCTGACACAGCAGGCATTTTATTCCTGGTGATTCGTTGGCATCACCTAAACCCTCTGTTTTGCCATATATAATGTGGGTGTATTAATTTTTGGCACCTACCTTAAAGAATTACTGTGAAGTTTAATTCATTAATACTTGCAGAGCCCTGAGAGCTCCCTAGTAGCTACTGTGGTAGGGTAGGACATTGTTGTAGTTATTGTAGTTATTATTTAGTTACTTGGTAAAGAATGAGGTTGGTTAACAAAGACCTTATAATGCCCCCTAGTCTTTTGCACAAAGAAATATACTTAGAGTAATGACTCTAATAACTGAACAGTAATGAAAAATAAAAAAGGCATTGCTTCCTTCTGAAAACCACTAAAATTTGCATAAGCCACTTTGACTGTCTGGTAAATGCTTATATGCTCGGTCAGTCCCTAGAGAGATTAATATTAGCTTGTTTTTAGTAAAACTTTATAAAAGCGTTGTGTATTTTGGGCCATGTGTATTTTTTAACTTCAAAATAATAATCTCTTCTGCCAGTCAACAGCACACCAAAGTTAGGATAAGACATGAAAAAACATGGCTTATTTTGTTGTTGTGGTTTGAGTGTTCCTTGTTCAATCTGCTTTAACTATGAATCCAAAATAACGGTTGAAAACCTACCTTGTTTGGAGTCAACTGGATTCAGTGAATACAGGATTTTGTCTGATAAACTATTTCTTACTGTTGTAAATTAGGTATTGGATTTACAAAAGGCAAGATGCCCAGGACCACATGAAAAACAAAGTGTGCAGCATATCTAATAGTCATTCACCTTTATTGCAATTGTGTCTACAAATGGTATTTACATATACACAACTAAGTTACCTCTTGAATGCAGAACTGTAGAAATGTATGCAAAATGCACATCTATTTATTTAACTTGGAATTATATCCTTTGGAAGTCAGGTCCTTATGTATACTGAATGTTATTATTGTGATTATTACAATTATTAATGGACTTTACATAGCTTTCTGAAGTGCTATACACATTAATTTGGACATCACTGAAACAGAGCTACCTCAAGGCTGTTGTTTTTCTTCTGCTTTGTGGAGGCAATCAGGATAGGTTCGGAAGTAGTAGTTGGTAACCAGAAAATAGTGACAGGGCACTAGCTCTTAGCATTTGTTCACTCTTCCAGACAGAGACCATGCTTTCCTAGGTGTATACAGTGCCTTCAATAATGCACCCCAATCCCTGTCTAGTTCCTCAGTATGCATAAAAATTGTAGCAACACATTCTTTCATGATCTAGTGCAATGCTTTGATGATATAGTGCAAGATAGGGCTTTGATGATATAGTGCTTTGATGATAGGGCTTTGATGATATAGTGCAAGATGCACCTGTTAAATGAGCTGGTGGATTAAGTCCAGATTTCCACTGTACAGGTATACCTACCATACAGTCCAACGTAATGACTAGATTCTGGGCTATACCTGTGTTGCATGGCATAGTGCTGACCAAAGGTACTCAGCCTAGCTGTAAGCATCCAAGAAACAGCATACCTGTGTTATACCGGTGCTCCACCCAGGCACTGCTTTTCAACAGGGCTGATTAACCCTAGGCAAAGTGCTGTCCTAATGTGACTATACTGTTTTTTTAGATCCAGTCAAATTCTTGGGTATCTATCTCTTACTGCATTATGCCTTTTACATATACACTGAATAACATCCTTTTAGCAAAAAAAACCCCAAAACAAACAAAAAAATCCCCCCCCCAGGGTTGGATAGGCAGTGATACTAAACTGCTTAGACATGGATCCTCAAGAATAAAGTAGAAAGCACATTGCCAAGGTGTCTTGAGAGAGGCATATGTCATCCGCTGCCCAGGAAATACCTGTTCTGTGGATACAAGTGTTTAGTCTATAAGGATGATAGACCAGGACCTGTCACCTAAATAAAGCTGGAATAACTATGTCCTTGATCTGGCTAATGACCTTTCATGGGTAAACTCCTGTGCTAGTTTAGAGCCCTATTGAAGGATTCAGGAGCATCAGAAAGAACGAACTCTTGGCATTGTAATGCTAACCCACCTTGTGCAAGTTAGAGAACTTGTTTCTGTAGTCTAAAAATAAAACCCAAACAAGTCCTCAGACTCCCTAAACTCCAATTTGTTTTCTTCCTGTAGAAAAAAAGAAGTCTTAAAGTCACACTCTTTACGGCTTTCCTTTTTTATTGCAGATGAAGCCTGTCACAACGGATATGCCTGTTTGACTGTCAGGGTTGTGATCATGGAAAAGCAACCGTTAAACAGCATCCTTGATCAGTTTATCAATAGCCATGAGCAGACATATGAAGAGTTTCTAGGCACGTTCACTTATCTTTTGAAAGGTATGTCAACTTCCAGAATCTCACAGAACAAATTCAGTTTGCAAAGTGAAATCTTTTTCAAGTATAAAAAGAGATAACCTTGTCCACTGGGTAGGGTACTGACCAGCCAAGCTCAGAGACATGGGTTCTCTTTCTAGTACCACCACTAACCTGGTGCATAACCTTGAGTGGGTCATTTCAGTTCTCTTCGCGTTCATTTTCTCTGCTGCTTTTTTTTGGGTTGCCTATTTAGATTATAATATCTTGGGGGAGAAAATGGCAGTTACTGTGTGTATGTACAGTACCTAGCACAGTGAGTACTTAGACTTGACTGGGGCTTCCACGTCTGGATGATAATAGGTTAGATTGTGGGTGTTTAGTTGTTTCTTTTTTCCTGTTTCTTTAACGAGATGGTACTTTGAAAAACCTGGGGGTTCTCTCGTTTTGTTGTTTGAGCTAATGATCACCTTTGAAATCCACAGCATCACTATCATTAACCACTTTAAATAGCTTGTTAGGGCCTGAACATAATGCTAGATTAGTATTATGTAAGAAGTCAGGAATCTTTCCTGGACCTGCATTTCATTGTGGTTTAGGAATGTGGAAGACACTGAGCCAGAATTTTTCTACTTTGAGCAACTTCAGGTAATCATTATTTAGCTGACAATATAGATTTTGTTCCCTGCCCCGCATATTTCTGAATTTTTGGCTGCAGTGCCTTTCATTGAAATTAAGTGAAATCAAGTTGATTAGAGCAGAACCTCAGGAATTATATTCATTAAAAATTAATTCTTTTATTTTGAAGACATGCAGCAATACAATATGGCCTGTGGCTTCTGGTTGTGTGAACACTGATTTTTATGAACATTGATTACACGTATTGTCCAAGCTATAATATTTACTAACTCGGTCCTCTGAGTAACTTGGGTCAGTGAGGGATGAGTTTGGTTAAAGGAGAAGACCTTAGACTGACTGAGGATTTTAAGTTTTTTTTCTTAAGTTTGCATGGTTTCTAAATTCAGTGAGCATTAGTGCAACTTAAACAGCCTCCAAGATTTGAATAGGGAAGTTCAGCTCTGGGTGCAAAATATATAGCTCAGACTCATCTCTGATGAGCACAGACCTAGAGATTCTTTAAATCAGTCTTATAAAATGAATATATCAGTTTGATATTGCTGAATTACATTGCTTGCAACCGCAGTTGTTTATTAAAGAGTGATATCCCTATATTATTCCAGAAATAATGTATTTTCCAATTACATCACGTGGCACAGTCCATTGATTGGCACTCAGAACCCTGCTCTGTCCTTGTCCTTCAGGCAGAACTGAGTGTCAGTCACAGGTATTGAAGCAGTAAACCAGTCAGGGGGAGTGGAAATGGCTCTTGTGGCAGGCTTCCTTTCCCAGATCCAGAAAACCAAAGGAGAAATTCAAACATTGGAAAATACGATTAGGTAATTAAAAATTTGCTTCTGGTACAAATCCTACTATTTTGTGTTGAGCTTGTTAACTGAGGAGAACTGAGACCGCAAGTATTGGGAACAGATCACCTTGCAAAAAGCTATAGGATGTATCTCCGTCACATTGATACTCAGTACAACATCTGCCTCCAAATATATGCCTATAAAACATAACTGGAGTTCCAGCTGCAATAAATGATTGTACCAGCACAGAAAACTGCATTTCTAAACAAAATAACTTGGGTTGCCTTTTTTTCCCCCTTTCAAAATACCCAAAGGCACTGGTTCACATTATAAACTAATGACCTGCAAAAATTCCACTTAAAGCACAAAGCCTTTCAGGGCTGGAACAGTGCAAAATGCATTTTAAACTATCACATTCCTATTTTCTTTATTTTGCACTCACATATCTTGAAAAATAGTCATTCAGATTTTAATGAAAATAATTTAAAAGGAAGATGGGGTGGCTCAGGCTGTATCTGATACTAGGGTACAGCTTTTTCACTTTCAGGTCACAAGTTCAAATCCTAACTATTACCAGATTTTAAAAAATGACCTGTGATATTTGCAAGATTAAATCTGAATGCACAGTTTCTATGATTATATCTTTGGAGACCAGGCACTGCAGTATTAAGCACTGTACTCAGACATTTTTAGACATGTAATAACCATATGTATGCATAAATATCCAATATGGCTATGCCCCTGTGTGTGCAAAGGTATACATGCTTCTTCTATATACCGATTTCTGCATGAGGACTTAGTACTTCATTTAAATAATGATTTTCTTTGAAAGTTACTGCTATCTAAAGGCTCTTTGCTGGTCATATGGTTAGAAAAACAGAATAGAAAGAAACCCCTAAAGATTCTTAGAGTGTTCATTGTGTTGAGGATGTGAGCTAACCTGAATTATTTTATTATGTTTGTATTTATATTTATATTGACACTCTCCTATTGACAGTGTTTTAAACCTCTGTTCCTTTTAAGTTTAGGAAGCTGAATATTAATGGAATTTAGCACTTCTTATCTTCTTTGGCTATATTAAAAGTATTTGTCTCCAAGAAAGAAAAAAGAATACCAGTTATGTAATATTGTCTGTGCTTTACATTACCCTCTGCTGTGGTATGCAGAAGTGGATAGAGATTTTATTATTGTTATTATACTCCAAGTTAAAAGTCTACCATTAGCATAATTAACTGAATTTTAGAATGGAAAGGCTAGGATGCTATACCTAAAAGCTTTATATGGTTTGTCTAGCAATAATTCTGTTTTAAGTGTCCCATGAAACCCTTGCTAGGGGAAAAAAATAAAACATACCTTTAGTACAGGAAATTCATCTTCCTGACTTGAGAAATACCAAGTGTAACCATCTTGAATACAGAGTCTACGGGTGTTTATACATGTGCTCTGGGAGTGAGGCGTGGGGGTAGACTTCAATTAGAGTGGCTCTGAGAGCCACTCTGATTAAAGTGCCCAGACTGTCACATCCATCAGTTTCCTTGTGCTGGAAAATGGTGGTGGGGGTGCTTTACTTAAAGCTTGTTAAATGAGCTTTAGTTAAAGCACCCATGCTACTATTTTTTAGTGTGAGAATGCAGATACACGTGATGCTGGAGTCTGCTGGAGCACGGTATTTACCATGCTTCAGCAGACTTGATTAATTAATTACTGCACATTGTAGCAGCTTCGTTTCACATGTATAGGTGCCCTATAACAGTAAAATTGACTTGCTGCTTGTGGGAGAATGAGAGTTCAAAAACCAATTGACTAGCACAACTAACTTCTATCAGAACTTACGATGATGGTAAGTAGATTGTTCAAATTTGTTAAACATCACTTCAGAAAGAGTAAACTCAGCATTTTAAACATTTGAAGTCCTGCAAATATGACTCAGATTTTGAATATATCATCTTTCAGAAATTCACAATATGTGACAGTACTCCATGCATAATTGGTGGAGAATTTATTAATTTTTATTGATCCTTTTATGTAGATGGGCAGTTGAGATTAGGCTTCAAGGTGTCCTTGAATCTCTTCTTTTGCCTACCTCTAGAGCAGTGACCATTGGTGAGTTGGGAGTGTAGGACCTGTTTAAGGAGCTGGTTGTCAGGCATCCTTATAACACGTCCTGTCTAATAGAACTGGTGCCATATCATATAAACATGGCTTCAATACCAGCCAGAATTCTGTCTTCTGTTCTTCTACCTGATATGGAGGATTTTCCAAAGACATTACCGATGACAAAATTTCAAAGCTTTCAGATGTTTCTAATCTGACACCCAAGTTTCACACGCATACAACAGAGTAGGGATGACAACAGCCTGGTAGGCAGGAAGTTTGGTTTGGCTCCTGATATCATGTTCATCAAAGACATGATTTTGGAGATGTCCAAAGGCAGCACTGGCAGATTTTATCTGGTGTTGAATATTGTCATCTATGTTTAGCTTTCTCTTTTATTGAGTGGTACACACAACACAGTCACTGGCATATTGAAAATCAGAAACGGGGTTTGTTATCTTTGATTGGGAACATAACTGATTGACATTAAGGAGATCTGTGTCCGTGCAATACTAGATATTGACTCTAGATGGAAGTCTGTCAACAATGAGATGCAGACTAGCTGTGATATAGGTAGAAAAGACTGTTGGTGCAATCATACATCCTTGCTTGAATCCAGTTCTAATAGTCCATTTCTAAGCTATTGCTTAGGACACAATGAAAAAGTTTGATAATGGCAATAGTCTGATAATGGCAATTTAGTGGGTATTCAAATCTTATTTGGATCTTTCATAGGGCATCTCTTGTGCCTAAATCAAAGGCCTTAGATCAGTGAAGTCCATGTAAAGATCTTGGTGTTGTTTGCAACACTTCTCCCACAGCTGTCTAGCAACAAAGATCTTATCTGTTATACTTTTATGTGGTTTTAAACCACCTTGAGGCTTAGAGGGAATCTCCTAAGCAAGGAAAGTGAGTCTGAGGAAAAAGTAGGCAAGGATCCTCCAGCTATGGAATTGAACAGGCGTGCAATACTACAATCATTGCTGCAACCTGTTTTATCTCCTTTTTGAATATGAGAATTCTATCATTTGTCAAGTCATTGGCAATTTTTTTCATGTTTCCAGATT
Source organism: Caiman crocodilus (assembly GCA_030014935.1). Lineage (NCBI taxonomy): Eukaryota > Metazoa > Chordata > Crocodylia > Alligatoridae > Caiman > Caiman crocodilus. The sequence goes on along the minus strand of JAGPOW010000304.1, from coordinate 80,873,835 downwards.
TTCAAAATAATGATGTGTATCTGGAGTGAGAGCTTTTTTCCACCTTACAGATTTCAGCTGGTATTCCACCAGGACCACATGCTTTGTTGTTCTTCATCTGCTTAATGGCTTTCAAGACCTCTTGATAAGTTGATGGATGTACAAGGCAGTTCTCAGTTGGGTCTTATGGAATGGTTTTAGCTTTCAATGACTTTGAAACCCCAGGAAATAACTTATGAGATAACGTTACATATGGAGGTTGTGTCATATTTTCAGTACTGGATATTCACAGAACTAGTTTATATCCCAATCTCTCTTGGAATTTGAACACTCTGCCACTTTTATCGCCATGTGATGTACTGTGCAAAAATGCTTTCTTTAGCTTTAATATACATTTAAAAATCTGCCATAGAAAAAGTGTGCTACAAAATAACAACAGATCATGTGTTGTTTTTTTTCTAATCCTGATTTTGGAATGAGCAGTTCATTAGAGCAAAACACGTCTTCTTTTTTCCTCCCACAAAAACAGGGAGAAAAAATTAGTAGTAATCCAGGCTACATTTCATCTGAATTTTAAATTAGGCCCACAAATGAAGAATGCCAGCTTCTGCTTTAGTCTGTTATACATGGAGATTCTTCTAGCAACAAAACGGTTATCTGAATCAGTGTTCATATTCTAAATGTTTCAAGTTTGAAGGTGGTTGTTCAACCCATTCTAGCTATTACATATTCCACCTCCCAAATAGGGGTTTTGACTGTTTTTTAAAATCATATCCCTCTTTAAGAAAGGTAAGCTATCATGCCATTCATTGATTGATACCCTGAACTCTCTTGTTTTGATACTTTTGCAAGCAGCAGGCTTGGTAGAGAAGGAAGTTGGAAACAGACTGACCACTTTTGTGTTTCCAGGTGGCATTCAAGAGGCATTTTCTGTGCTGTTGTTATCAGGCTAATTTAATTCCCCAGTGAATGTTGAGTGCTGTATTTAGTTCACAGTCCATTTGGCAATAGCTGCCTGCTTCCTTTTTTCGTTAACCATGTTTAGAAAAAAACCCCAAACCCTTTAAACTTCAGCATAAGTGTCTGTGAAGGCACTTAAAAATGTGAGTTTAACAGCAGAAAGCATGGCTGAAAAGAGCACATGGAATGACAATAAATTTACTTTAATTTTAAAAATGGACCAATAGGATAGTGTTAACCCCAAGAGAAATTTGTAGTCTGCCTCGTGTGAGTGGATTTGCCAATAAAAGCAACTAGGCAGTTCAATAAAACTAATTAAATTAATCTGTCATCCCCAGGGAACTTAAACAGGGCATGAAATAGGGAAACAGCATCAATTCAGAGCTTTTTATTGATATATTTTGCTGGATCATTGCAAAGAACTATTCAAGAGAAATAAAAGGTATGCAGTTTCCTATTGATCATAAATTCAATGGTTATCTCTGTGTAAACTTCTTACATCATGGAAGAAAATCAAATTTCATATAAGAGTGGCAATGTCATTGTGAAAGATTCTTACTGAAATAACAACAGATCATCTGTTTCATGGATATTTTCAATTTGTAGTTTGATAGATTTCAAAGTACTTTATAAAAGAAGGCAAGTATCATTCTCTCCATTACCCAGACAGAAGAACTAAGGCTCAAAGAGATGAAAATGGCTAGTCCAAATATGCACAGCTGGTCAGCAGCAGGTCCAGGAGAACAGTTTAAGTGTCTTGACTTCCAGTCTGGGTGCCAGTAAGAGCCATATAACACTGACTTGTAAAAGCACTGTCAGGAATTTTCCTTGCTTTTTTGTTGTGGTTTTTAAATATTACATTTAAACATATTTTAAATGGTTGTTCGCAATGTAAAAATTGCAAAAGATATAGCACTTCTGGTTTGTCACGTAATTTAACATTACATAATTTAAACTATGCATCTTAGGTGTGTACTTCTTCCTACAATATGTCCACTGTGTAGCTGTGCAAAATACCTGTCTATGCCATTCTGTACCCCTACTAAGGGAACCAGGGCACTTTACACACATCAGTTAACTAAGTTTGGCACTGCCTCAGTGAGGTTGGGTAGTATCATCATGCCTTTTTTTTTTACACGTGAGAAAAAGGAGGCAATAGTCAGGTCTGTTAATTGCTCTGTCTCATAGAGGTTCAGTAGGAAGATGAAAAACAGAATTCAAATAATCTAACTCCAAGTCTTGAAGTTTGTTTATCTTGGGGATGGGCAAAATATGGCTTGCAGGCCATGTCCAGCCCACCAGTTGATCCTCTCTGACCTGCTGGCTGCTGTTGGGAGCCTGGGGAGGGAGGGTTGTGCCCTGCACTGCTCCACTTTGCTGCAGCCAGGGTTGGGACACACATTGTGCACTCTTTCACTTTTTGCATCCATCCCCCCACCCCTGGCTTCTTGTTAGCACTATGGTTATGCAGTACTGGCACTGTTGCCGCTGGCAGCTGGGCCTGCATGGGACAGGGTGCAATGCGGTGCGCTGAGTAGCTGTCCCACCCACCTGCCATGCATGAGGGAGACTCAACTCAGGATAGCTGCATCTGACTTTTCTGGTGCAATGTGCCAGCAGTGGCTCATTGCGGTGGGTGTGCAGGCAGGATGGTTACTCAGTGTGGATCTGGGGATGGAAGAATTTGTGCTCTTCCTGGCCTGGCCTCAGCTGTGGCAGAAAGGAGTGGTGCAGGGCACAGCCCTCCCTCCTTGGTCTCCTGCTGACAGCCTGTGGGCCAGATGGGATCAGTCGGTACTTTCTGCTCCCCCCCGCCAGCCCTCAACAGCTCACTGAAATTCATTTTACTGGTCCTTCAGCCCTAGTAATTGCCCACCCTTAGTCTATCCAGATACCTCATCCAAGACCTTCAAAAGAGAATTGTAATTTAGGTACCTAATTTAAAGCACCTTATAAATTCCTGATATTAAGAGAGTGGCTATTAAGTCATTTTGATAATCAGCTGCCCTCAAGATGTCTCAACTTGGGCCCGTCATACTTCAGACCCTAAAATCTCTTATCACTTTTCGAAACCTTGATTATTACTTCTCTTTATCTTGTAATTTTGATTTGTTCCTCATCTTTTTACTGTGATGTTAATTGTTACGAGAGAAAAAAATGTACAGAATTATTAATATCAAGCCATTTTATATTGAATCCAGTTTTGTAATGCTAATAGAATCAGATGAGCATCTGCCAGTTTGCTGAATTCTGCCATAACAAGATATGCTTAGAAATTTCTATGACCACTTCTGTCATCATTTATGTATTATTAGTGTATCACCCAGCCTTTTTACTCATTCTGTCTTCAGCAATTCCTAGAGCATACAAATGTTTAGTGCTAGAAACTGTGCTGAGAAAGCAAGAAAGGATTCTGGTTTCCTAATTAGAGTTTAAGCACATTTTTAACAGTTTGGTAGTAAAATATAAAAGTTAATGCAATGAATGCCCTGCCTTTCTGAGACCCAAACAGAAATACATCAAGTTTCACTTAACCAAGGTAAAAGTAAAGGACGAAAATGTGGCACATTTCATTCAAAACCCTGAGAGAGGAAGAGACAATTACCCTGATCTTTCTATAGATCCCTCTTCCTGACACTCACTGCCAGATGTGTGCTCAGTTTCTCTGCAGAATGTGTCTCACAGTACATTTGGAAAAGATTTAATTAATTCCTTCCAGCTGGCATACCTCTGATACTCTGTAAATTCCTGTAGTTGGGCCATATTAAGGTAGATCATCCTGTAGTGAAAGGTGTCAGGCCAACTCTTCCTTTCCAGCTTCTAGAGGGATTTTATAGCCATTATCACTTACATGTTCATATATACTCTCAGATCCAATGCCACTGTAATATCATGCACATTGTACAATATATATGCCTTTTAAGAACTATTTTTGTTCTTTTCACATAAACATTTACTATTGCTCTGATCTTTTCAGACAGATTTACAGAATTGACCTATTACATTGACACTATGTGGTCCAGCTCTTGGCTGATGTAAATTGGTGTAGCTCTTCTGTTTTATTCCAGCTGAAGAGCTGACCCAGTATTTTTTCCTGATTCTTTTAAATCTTTATAGGATTATAGTTGGTTGGTGCTGATTGGAAAAAGCAGGATTTTGCCCATGTAGGAAACTGAAATCATCAGATGAACTTAAGCCCTGAGATTTAACTGAGCGGATGCATATTCAAATATGGAAGGTTTTTAGCAACAACACTATTGTACCGTGAAACTTATAAATAAAAAATAATTCCATGCCATCATTTTACTTTACATATTGTCAATGTTAGGACTCTGCAGAAGTCACATATCCTGTTTACCCCACTCTTTGCTCATCTGACCATTTAAAAATATTTTATTTTTTTTCATGGTTCAATAGTGTTGTTGCTGAAAACCTTCCCTATCTGAATAGACACCCTCTAAGAGTGGGTAGTTAGCCTGTTTTGTAAATGGGGTCACGTTGGCAAAGACTTTCCTTTTGTGTACCAAAGCCACAGTGGAAGTCTATGTTCTTGAAATCAAATCAGTGAGACCCTTGCTTGAGTGAAGTTCAAACAAAGCTTTCAGAATGAGATCATTTAAAATTATTAGGTATTAATTTTCTTGCATATCCCTAATAAATTCAGCCAAAAATGACCAAGCAGGTGACTTTGCTGTTGGGGACATTTGGTTTCTGTTTGTAATATTACAGTGGCCTGACCTTGCATTGAATGACATTCTCCTAGAAAGGTGTAAAGCAAACAAGAATTTTTTCCTAGAATAATTGTAACTGTAAAAGAAGGAGTACATTTTGTTCTCAGTTACATAAGGTAAATATAGTTATTCTGGAGTTCTTACTGTCATAGCTAGAAGCAGAGTTTGACCTGATTATTAAAAAAAAATTAGAAGAGCTTTTAAAATCAGAGCTGGAGTGTCAGACCTGACACATTATTTAAGTTACTTGTGATTTAAGTTGTATTTTGACAGTTAGGGTTATTTTTAATAGTAGGCACACAGGCACATACAAATATACAGCTGAAAATATTTAAATGAAAACACTTTCTTACCCTTTTCACGGTGTGTGTGTTAAGAATATTTAGACTGTAGTCAAATGTTTTACCTTCTACCTTACCTCACTTTTGTCAGTGCCATTAAAATTCCTTTATAGAAATGAGGAGAAAAAAAGATCTAGTAGGTTATATTGTCTGATGCAGGACTTGGTGGCAAGCGAGAGTCTTTATAGTAGATTATTGATTGCTTTGTCCCTTCTTGTTTTAAAACATCTCATACCATAGGACTTCCATAATTCTTCAGAGGCTACTATTTCATCTAATAGAATTCACTGTCAGGAGTTTTTTTCTTATTATCTTGATACATCTGTCCTGTGGCTTCATAATAAATGCATCTATTATTCGTTCACAGGTGTAGGTTGTAGCCATGTTGGTCTAAGGACATAGGCAGACAAGGTTCCTTGGGTGAATTTGATATTTTTATTAGACCAACCCATATAGTTGGATAATAGTAATTAAGCAAGCTTTCAGGTTCAAAAACCCTTCATCAGGCTAAGGAAGCTTCAGTAGTTGGTGTGTGCTCTTCCTGGATGGAATGAAGAGTAAAGAAGCCAAGGGCTGGGCTGGGGAGTCAGTTGCCAGGCAGATTATAATGTGTCAAAATTGGAGAGAGAGTGGCCCTCGCATGAGAAATGAGCCTCCACCAGTAATTGAGTGTTTCTGTCTTTGATGGATTTCTGGTGTGCGTTCATTCTGGTGCAGTTGTTGTTTGGTCTCTTCTCTGTATTTTCCATCAGGGCATTTGGTGCATTGGATGAGATATATTACATTTCTGGAGGTGCAGCTGTAAGATCCTGGGATGCTGATGGCTCTGTTGTGGGG
>JAGPOW010000304.1:80830150-80867887 GCA_030014935.1 Caiman crocodilus | reverse complement strand
ATAATCTGCCTGGCAACTGACTCCCCAGCCCAGCCCCTGGCTTCTTTACTTTTCATTCCATCCAGGAAGAGCACACACCAACTGCTGAAACTTCCTTAGGCTGATGAAGGGTTTTTGAACCCGAAAGCTTGCTTAATAACTATTCTCCAACTATTTGGGTTGGTCTAATAAAAGATATCAAATTCACTCAAGGAACCTTGTCTGTCTATTATTCTTTGAAATATGTGGGTTATCGGTGGGCATCTCTAGGAGATTCCACTCCAAACTGGAAGCCAGAAATAAATTTAAACAACGCAGAGGGCTGGTAGATGAACAGAGAGCCCATATCCAGCTGGAGATGCTTTCTAATAGAAATGTGCTAGAGCCTGGAACCTACTTTTCAGTGACACATATTTATTACTTTAGAAAGGCTCAAATTTCCTTTTCCAATGACTCAGTCTTGCTTGTTAGCTCATTGTTAGTTGCTTTTAGATATAGACATTGGACATTTTTTTGAAAAGTAAAACTGGAAAACTTTCTGCAAGTTAAATAAGTGAATTGCCACATCATTTCAAGCTTCCTTCACTGCTACTTTTGGTTGTGCTTGTGTCCTTTATTTTGGGCTTTTGTCACAGGCTGTAAAGGCCAGTGTTACACACTGGGTCTTGGCAGGTTGAGGACTGCAGCTGTAAATAATGAGTCAATTATCACCTAGCCAGGGGGAAGGCAGAACAATCCTTTTGCTAGCTGATTCCTCTTCCTCCTCAAAAGGACACAAAACAGTTGGAATTCAGAACACCAACAAAGGAATTTAGCCCTAACATTTTTCTACAAGATGCAGTTTTTCTAGGCTTGGCCCTTAGGTAGAATGGTCTTTAGGGTGCAGTGTTTTAAAATTATTTATTTATAATTGCTGTGATTGCTTCAAGGGAGGCTAGTTATCAAGATGTATGTGGTGAGGAAGCTATGGATTGCACTAGCTAGTTTGGATAACTTTGGAGCAAATCTTACTACCCCTGAGGGACTGTGCCCCAGGCTAGCAATGTAAAGTTGAACTCAACACCCAAAGTATGTGATGTAGATTCATTACAGACATGATTGCTTATCTTGCATTCTGTTTGCAGCATGCGTTTTGCAACTGCTTAGATATTTTTTCCTTCAATTTGAATTTTTCTTCCCTTCCAGTTATGATTCTAGCATCAAATTGCTGCTGTGAACATTTCATCAAATGAAATGCTTAATATTATATAACCCAACAGCCCTGCAAGGTTTGTCGCAGAAAGTTTCTGACAGCAATTTGTGACTTATCCAAGTGCCATAGCTGTAGTTTGGTGAAGGGGATAGGTCCATTTTTGATTGTTTGGAGTTGGGAAATACTACTATGTAGATCGGTGGCCTGAAAATATTAACATTACACTTTATTTCTTATTATTTAATTTAATCTGAATAGGTTAAAATATTCCAATCAAGGGAAAAACTCAGAAAATATATAATGAGCCTAATAAAATGATTTTGTGGGCTTCTGTGTATACTGTCTTGTAAACAGTCCTGTTACTGGTAGACAAATTACCATTTACATTAGACAGAAATTACTCTAGGAACAAGAAATTCTCTTCTTCCCCCTCTCCCCTCTGAAAGCCCTGACCACTACACTACAGGTTCAGGCACCAAGTAGTATCGGCAGGAGCATCTGAGGGAGCAGCCAGCTGAGCCCCAACTTAAGCTGGCAGCCCCAGAAGAAGTGGCAGCTCATCTGGCTTCTCCCCCAGATGCCTCCCTGCCGGGGTGAGACAGGCAGTGCTGGCAGCCCCAGGAGAAGCCATGGGGTCTGGGGGGAATGATTGGGGAGCTGGGGAAATGATTGGGAGATGGGAGCCTGAACGGGAACTGGGGAATCAGACCAGGAGCTGTTGGAACGAACAGGGACTTTCTTCCAGCTTCCGGTTCAATCTTTCAGCTCCCAATCATTCCCCCAGCTCCCCGATCATTCCCCCCTGCCTCTTGAGGCTTCTCCTGGGGCTGCCAGCGCTGCCTGCCTCTCCCTAGAGTGGGGGCAACTGAGGGAGCAGCTGGACGAGCTCTGGGAGAACCTGCAAGGGTTGGGGGGAATGATCCGGGACTGGAGGAACAAATCATTCCCCCAGCTGCCCCATACCCCTGATCAGCTATGTTGCCTTTCTCTGTGCCTTTTCTAATTTCACTGCATCCTTTTTGGGTTGTAGAGACCAGAATTGTACACACAGAAAAGAGTCTCAGGAGAGTTGCACAGTGTGTACATTTCATTGGCTGGAAAAGGTGTATGTATGGGTAGACATTAATAGCAAGTGTTCTTGAGTGATATTGTATAGTTTTAAGAGGAAACCTGTATAGTTTTAAAGTAGTAGGAAGCTAAATGTCAAAATGGGAGACCTTGGAGGTAGAAACTATTCTGAGAATCTATATATAATCTGAGAGACAAACCTGTTTTTTTTCTCTGATCTACATGGTGCAACTTCATTAATTCCTATTAATGTAGGGGTTACTTCTGTGATCTTTTCTCATATGAATAAGAACTGCAGAGCTCTGTCTGTTATGTTGCTATATTTTCTCTCCCCTATTTGTATGCAGTAATGGCTGGAGCACAGAGCTGTTTCTGGGGATTAATAACTGACTGGGAGAGCTGATTGCTGAGGACACTCACCCTGAGGCTGTCATTAAGGCCCCAGAAAATGCTCCATTCACATTACGCATTAGGTGGTATTATAATGCACGACTGACTTTAAATACCCAAGACATGTTATTATCCCTTAGAAATGCACCACAGAGTGTTTCTTATTGTTGCAAAATAGAATTTTCAAATTAAAAATAAGAAAGAAGACTTGTGCATTTATTATTCCTTATGAACATGGCTGTGATCTAGGCACGTGAGTAGTACATGTTTACCTCTTGTTTTAAAGCCATTTTATAACGGCAAATGTAACTTTTTAGAATCACATTTTCCTATTTTCCTTTTGGTACCTCCTGAAATATTGTTTATTGTGGTTCAGGGGGAAAAAAACCTCCCAATGCAAGATCAGTAGTCAAGATTTAACACACATCATCTGATCTGTAAGGAGTTCCTAGACCCATTGCTGAAAGATAGCTTGATGATACTGCTAATCGAGTCCTAGATCAGTAGGCAGCTCTATGCCTCATAGATACTGGAGGTGAGTTGTTTGTTTTAGGAGCTCACAGTTGTCATAACTTTGCACCTAGTGAAGATGGAGCTTTTCAGTCATGAACAGCTGTTAAGTGCCATCTATCACTGAGAGGCAAACTTAACTTCCAGCTGTATCTTAGAAAATCTTCCAAGACTTTAGAGGTGGCAGAGTAAGGTCAGCACAATGCACTCTCAAAAATCCCATCCAGAATGGTCAAAATTGCACTCAGAGAAGTCATACTATTCCAAATTGACCTAGTGAGAGAAGTCCTGTAAAATAGCCAGTGTTATCTTGGTGCAACTTTTTGATTTATGAGCTTGGTAACAAGATGTAATCTGTGGTCTGCCAAACATCAGATGTTTCCAAGGGTATTCATCCCCACCCAACAGAGTTGCAGGTGTGCTGAGGCAAACCAAATTGACAATATGCTAGTGCAGGGTGTGTTTCAGGCCTTGCAGACTAAGTGAATGAATACATCCCGATAAACACTTGTATTCTCAGCTCAAAAGAGAGGATTCTTTGCTAGGCTGGTAACAATAGGAGGGTGCTATAAACTATGGCTTAAATACAAGTCCAAGGTGAAGATAGTAATTCACAATTTAGCCCCTGTGGGTGGGGGTCTAGTACAAGGCAGAAAACAAATCCTATTGCAGGGTGCGATTCTGGACAAATATTTGGAATTTCTTTTTCAGGCCATTCCTGCAAGAAAAGGTTCTTAGCCAGAGCTCAGTTCATAGTCTGAAGTCTCACTGGTGCTTCTAACCCTGCCATTTATGTATAGCAGTTAACTCCTTCCTTCAGGCTTCTATGAGTGATAATAGGTGATAAGTCCACCTCTGTATAGCCTCTTATCTATAGTCTAGAATCTAGACTATCAAAACTGCCAGCACAGTTATCACCCAAATTTTTGTTATACCTCTATGTTTCATTATCCTGGGAGATTTCAAATTCCTGTACCAGCAACACTTTTGACAAATAAACTGCAGAGCTTCATTCCCTCTTAGATACCATAGGATTTTTCTGATGATCTGCAGATTCCTCACACAGAAAGGCTTGAATTTGATTTGATCCTTAGTCTAGGTGTGGAGACAGGGATGGGTACAAGAACTGCTCTCACCTATCCCTTTCTCCAGGAGAAGAAAGGTATCTATTGAATTGGATGAGAGTGACCTTTTGGTGCATGGAGTAGCCTACAGACTGGTCAGTGTGTTTCATGAATGCAAATCTGTACTCACAGAGTGTATCTACATGTGCAATTAATGTGACACAATAAACTCTGCAGCAGTTTGAGCTGGAGTCAACTGCTCTCAGGCACAACATCTGCAGGTGTGCCTAGGACAACATCTATTTGAGCCAGTGTGGAGCTGGTCCCTGGCTGGCTGGGCAGACTGGGCACAATTTACACCCCTAGTCACCACGTACACATGCATTTTGGTGCAATAAAGTACTCTACTGTAAGATAGTACTGTCCCTGACAGTACTATCCTACGGTGGAGTTAATTAGTTTACTACATCCTGATACTGACAGTGCATGTGTAGACAGCGACACATTACCACAGAGCTGATTAGTTTGCTCTGTAGTAAAGTGCACATGTAGATGCACCTATACAAGCACAGGTATTACAGTGGACATCCAGGTGTTGTAACTTGCACTGGTATTATGGAATGAGGATCATGTTCTGGTTTCAGTTACAGCTATATCAATTTTCAGAAGCTCTTTTGATATGCAGATATGGTGGATTGACACTGGTGTCAGGGAGAGTATATCCTGCCTCTGAATGTATAGGTGTTTGTATTACCACCTGCAGGTCCAGGCATGCCTACATCCTATTTTGCACAGCATACAGATAGTGGCCAACATCTGAAAACAAGCGTTAAAATGTAGAGCAAAGCAACAGCCTTTGTTGTAAACCTAGCTTTGTCTTTCTGTTTTTTACCCATTTTGTTAGTTTTAGGTATCTTTCTGTGCATTCTGGTAACACCGAATATTGAATACCCAAGAGGAAGGCTGCTCAAAATGCATATAAGAGCCACTCAGTACAGATACATGACACACACAAGTCTTAAGCCAGAGGGGTCTGAGATATGGTCCATGGGCCTGACGTGGCCCCTGGAGCCCCATCATGCCCAGTGCTGCCCCTGGTTCCAGAGTTAACTTACACACTGGATGCAGCATGAACTGGACTGGCCTTGTGCTTACAGCCCAGGGTTCACACTGTACATGGCATCTGTTTCAGCCAGCTTGGGACCTGCACTGTGCATGGGACCTGCCTGGGCCAGTCTGGGACAGGTGCTGTGTACCGTGGGTCCTGGACCAGCTGGAGGGAAGCCGCATGTGCTGGATCTGGTGTGTGAGCAGAGGTGGGGGGGTGTAGTCCAGTCTGGCCAATGGAATTGGCCCCATACCATTCATCTGGCCCATGGACCAGCCCCAGGCCTTGTAGTGCCAGATGAGTTTGACATCTCTGTCTTAAGCTAAGGACATGAAGGAAAATTCTACTGAAAGAGCAGTAATTTTAATATTTGTGCCAGCAACATGGTGAGTATGAGTCCTAATTAGGCCCTCCTTTTCCTTTGGAGGGTGCTTCATGCTTTCTGATGTAATTCTTGATTTTTTTCCTGCAGATGAAGTAGAGAAGAAATCCCAAGCATACAAAGTGGATTCTTTAGAAAAAACATTTTCCGTTCTTGAGTTACAAAACAGGAATAAAGAGAGCGTCTTATCTGCAAGAGGCAAAGAATCATCAGTATCTCTTGCATTGCAGCCTTTGGAGGAAGATCAGGTAACAAGACTAGTTTGGTCTTGAGGCAAGCATTAAAAAAAAGATAGGTAAAAATATGCAGAGAGAAAGCAAGCCCTGACTTCATTCATAAGGCTGTTATGGTTCTAAAGGGATCCAGCTGCTCTTTAAGAGAGTATGTACTGACTGGGGGGTAGAGTCTGCCTGATGCTACAGCTAGATTGTTTCTGCTACTTGTGCTAGTTTGAGTGCATTTACAGTACAATAAATTCCTCAGTATGGAAATGTTTGTAATGAGCCAGTAACTAGTGGAGAGCTGCTGGGCTATAGGGAATCTCTTGAAACTTTCAAGTTTGGGGCTTGAAGGCCCCATGTGTGTCTTGGGAAAGAGATGTAATATCAGACAGGCTATGAAATGGAAAACTATGAGAATCCACATATACAGTCTCCAGACCCCTTCATCGGTAAGAAATGATTAAAGGGTGAATGGCCCTGTAATCAAGAATTTATTCTATTAAGCTTTGTATAAAAAAAGTCATTTTGTGCAATTTATAGTGCAACACGGTTAACTGACTTGAAAAGCTGTGGCTGCTAGGGTTCAATCAAAAGCAAAAACGATCATTTTCCTCCCCACTAGCACATGCCTGTGAGGTTGAAACTCAAGCAGGGGTTTTAAAACAATCACATTTTTTTCTTTTCTTGTATAATAATAGTGACAACAAAAGTGTTTTGCTGTTTTCTCATCAAGAATATGATTCCCTCATTGGGATAAACTGCCTTTTGGTCTCTTATTTTAGCCACTTGGGATCTGGCTTTCTGCCTCATAAAGCACTATAAGGCTTTCATTATCCTTTAGTTAATGGAACATCCTAATATTTATCTTTGTTGCTGTGGAACAAAGTTTCAGGCATGATTGCACATTTTTGTCACATTAGCAGTTTAAGAAACAAATACAGTAGTAATTGGATGCACTGGAAAAATTGCTGGTGTAATAGCAGGAACAGTTTGTAATGCAATAAATTAGTGTCTGTAATCTTTACACCTGTGCTGGGGAAAAGAATGGAAGGAAAAACTGCCTTTGGAAATGTTGCTTTTGTTCTAAATGCTACTGTTATAATAATTATGAATACTTATGTTTTTCTGTGATGGATTGATTCATTTTGGGTCTGTTTAGGTTTTCAGAGGATTACCCATCCACTGTTCACACATCATTTCACCTGCTCATTTTCATATTTTTATATACACGTTTAAAGAGACCAGAACTTTGGCCTGTTCTTATGTGTAAACTTGTAGGAGCTTCGAGTGTGATTTGTATTTTTGTTATAGTTACCTAAATGACTCTGCTTGCTACTTACAGGTAGTGATGAGTGAAGGCTTGAAAGTTGGCTTCTCTAAGAATTGTGATCTCAGTTTGGCCAGAAGAGTGAAGGTACATTTCTGTGGGTAGAAGAAGAAGAGGAGGGTGGTTGGTGGGGGTTGTATGTGTTTGTGTTTTTGCTTTACTTCAAATTGGGATTAGCAATAGTACACACCTACTCTTTGTCTCATGCATTTTACAATTTATTTGCTTCCAAAATAATCTTGTTCTCAAATGTTAACAGGTCTTGATTCAGTATGACACATCATATGTTAACAGGTCATCTTCAGTATGACACATCTTTACATCTTTAGTATGATGCTTTCATCATAAATTGCAAAAGTCAGGTTATTGGGTGTGGGGTTGAACTGGAAGAGATGGTTCGTGATCAGCAGGCCTAATTTCTGTGGTTTTGTGCAGTATGCTTTGGCTTGCACAGTATGTAGCAACTCTGTTACACAGCAGTGTTACTTACAGGGAGCACAGCTGTGCTCCAGTATCTTCACTAGCATCCAGTTCGTTTGAAGCTACTGCTTTTGATCCATAGAGCCCTTTGTAGTTGGTGTGTGTCTCCATTTTTGTGCTTAACAGTTCTGATCAGTTGGGATGCTGCAGGTCTCAGATATGTTTGTCTTGTGGGATTAGCATTTACAGTGGACTAAGATGTCAGGGTTTTCTCTATATATTTTACTGCAGTAGAGCTCAAATTCATTGATCTCCAGGCTGTGGGAAGCAGGAATGTTGAAATAACCGTTTTTTCCTTGATTTTTTTTCTAAGATAATTGGCTGATTGGAATCAGTGAGGAAAGTCTCTTTTTTGGGTGAGGCAGAATCATTTTGGCCATGCCCAACCATGGCTGGATGAGGCCAGGCCATTCCCCGTTTCCCTCATGGAGCCATATTGGGGCTAACCGTGGACAGCCTGGGCACTGCCCATTGGCCAGACAGGTTGAGTCCCACTGCCTTAGTGCCTTTTTTAAAGGGACACTATCACGATAAATATATATATACACTAAAAAGCCATGATTTAAATTTGGAAAAATTTCCTTTAAGGTGTTAGTTTGCTACACTTCACCCTTCAGTCAACTTGGAAAATGAAATTAGACCTTTCAGCTTCTCTCTTGTTTGAAGAAAATTTTTCTCAGTCCCCTGTAACAGATTTCCAAAACCGGAAAGGACCATTTCATCTTTTTCTTGAAGAAAAAGAAATTACTTTCTTTTTTTTCTTTTAAGTTCCTGAAAACAGGATTGGAAGGGGCCTTCAAGGCTGTCACATCATGTCACCTGTGTTTTCAGCTAATTATTGACCCAAGGAATCCCTATAATTGCCAATGCAAATCCTCATATTCAGCTGCAAGTCACAATATCTGAAATACTAAGAGCACCTGATAAAAAGGGTATAAGAACAGTAGAGGAGGACACTACCAATGCCTTGATACTGTGATAACAGTTGGTTAATCAGAAGATCCTAGGAAAACCCCCCAAAAACATGCGCATGAAAGAGGAAGGCAAAAACTCCCACATCCTGGCCAATCTGATTTAGGGGAAAATTTCTTCCTGGTCCCAAATTTGACAACTTTATGATCCTGATAGGAATAGCAAGACTTCCATTACTGCAATTTATGTAAGTTTTATAACTCTCTCTCCACCTCCTACTTTCTTTTAAAGCTGGTCCTTAACTGTTTTGGCAGTGTTTCTTTAACTGTATTTGAAGTATACCAAACATATTTCTTTCCTTTAAGTAATACTGTTTAATACACTTTCCAGAGCAGCAGCCACTTTGCATAAACTCCTGCAAAATTACAGAGGAGAATGGCAATGCTGAAGTAGACAAAAATGACAATATTTGCATTATTGCAGTTTGCTGTGGGAATCATGGTATTATTAGGCTTATTTTCATTACCAAGGGTTTTTTGTTTTGTTTTGTTTTTTAGCTTTTGGGACTTTTTTTTGTAGGTGGATAATTACTTAGCTTTGGAAGATTTTGACACTGATGAAGAATCTGGTCAAGAGAAATGCACTGGTATGTTTATTTTTCTTTACTTTAAAGATTTCTTCCTGCCCGCTTCCAGGCATAAAAACGTTCCACTCTCTTTAGAACCTGAAAGAGGTTTTGCTTTGAACTTTACATTTTCTGTCTGGAGGAAAATATAAAAATAATTTCTTTATGTAAATTGTGAGGTGTTCAGTACAAGTAAGATGTATTACCTTTGATACTTGTGAATAATGTCTTTTAGGTCTGTGCCAAATTGCAGTAGATTTTTCTTAGTAAGTACACACAATTTTTTCTGCATTTTTATTCTGAAATCATTTTGATTATACAAAATTTCTCTAAATGGTAATGGTGACTCTACAAATGCCAAATCATAAAGTCCTATGTGTATCTGTAATAAAAACAATTTTGCTCAAACGTGGACTGGTGTTCACTAAAATTATTTCATTGCACTGTTAAAATTTAACAAAATTGAACCTGTTTTGAATTTAAAACATGGCATTTCCAAATCGCTTCCTTCACTCCTGTGGTCACTCTTCCCCTACCTTCAAATATTTCCACATCTATTGTACTATAGCTATTTCACATACCTGTAGTAATTTTCTACCCTCCTCTAAAACCCACATTCTGGCAGAGTGGTTAAATTATGTTGGTACAGTTCCATAGGTATGAGTTCAAGCTGTCCTCTGGATTTGTGCTGAACATTGTCTTCTGTTGATTCAGCTATAAATGGGTACCTGATCACCCCAGGCTGAGGAGTCAAAGGTGGCTGGATGTGATGCTAGCCACATCACTGTTCTGGGTGCCATTCTCTATAGGAATTAATGACCAGAATAGCAGTAGCATGATAAATTGTCTAACTTGAGTGGGCCCTTGCCTTAGATATTTTTTTTGACTCTTTGGACCCATTCACATTAAATGCCTGTTGGTTAACCACCCTTTTGGCCTCATAACATACCCATGAAGCAGGGAAGATGGGAAAAATAAAGTATTTTGCCTAGAAGGAACCTCTACGAGAGCAGGAACTTGAACTTGATTCTTCTGGGTTATTTTTTCTTTCTCCTGTCTGCAGAACTGCAGGACTCGAAGTATTGGGTTTTTGGACAATTTAGGTTATTTAGTTTGGATAAGAGGTTATTTAGCTTTTTTAAAAAATTAAATAGACAAATTCAGAAATATGCTTCTTCCATTAACCTGGGCATTTCAGAACATAGCTAGTCCTTAATTGTTTGAGAATGTATTCCTGTACTTGTTTTTCCTTCCACTGTAACAATATTTAGTTTCCCATTTTTCCCTTTATAGATTTGTAGGGCATCACTTAAATGCTAAGCTTATTTTTTAGAGAATTTAGAGCTCACTGATGTGATGAATTTACCCAATCTGATATCCCTTCACTTTGGAAGCCTCAGTTCAAATCTGATTTACATCATTAATGCAACTAGTTTAATAGTTTTAACTTAGTCTCAAGGGAGTTACCCATCCCTGTTTTAAGAGCAGGTTACAAGAGAGTACATCTGAAATGATTGGCAGTACCAACTCACGGCAGGTTCAGCACTAGAATAGAAAGGATACTGAGGAGGAATGAAGTATACTGACAAAACAACAGTGTGTAGCAGTTTGCATCACAGCTTCCTACACCATGCCTAGCTTTATCAAACACTATCCATCTTTTTTTGTGAGCATTAATGTTAATCGTCTGCATTTAAAAACACCAGGTTAAACAGCTTGCATTTATGCAAATTGAAAATTATAGCCTAAATATTACTTTATTGTAGGAATCTGAGTCAGTGTGCTAACTTTTCAATTATTGCTGTTATTGGCAAATTATAAAAACAACTACCATAACATTCTACCCTTGCTAGTGAAGACTATCACTTTGTTAGCTGCTAACCATTTATGTGGCACTTGATTTGCTTTTCATTGTCTTCTATCTTTAGTTGATCCCAAGAGAAAGCCTTCTCTACATGATTTGCCATAATGCAAAAATAAGCCTTTCCAACCTCTCAGTAATCCACAATACACATAAAAACAACATTAAACAGTTACATAATGTTTTTAACTTCAAGGCACTGCACAGACATCAGCTAATTACTCCTTAGAACCCAATGTGAATAAAGTATACAGATGTATAGATGAGGAAACTGAGGCACAGAAGCTTAATATCTTGCCTGAGGATAGAATGGATCCAGTTGCAGAGCAGAGATTTAAATTTAGGTGTGACGGAGGCACACCCAGGGCTGGGAACTTGCTGGCCCACCCACCTGTCTCTATGGGGCAGTCTACCCAATCTTTCCTGCCACGACTTTGCTGCTCCCATAAACTGGTGGCATAATGCGGGAGGCTGCCCATTCCCAGCCCCAATGATAAGGGGAACTAACTGTGGGTCTGAACCTCTCCTACACTGCAGCACATGCCTCACAGATGACATCCAGATTAAGATTGCTCCCTGGTCTGAGACTGGAGCAAACCTAGTCCAAAGTTGGGCTCCATTCATCCTCACATTCACCTTTCCTTCCCTCTCACAGGAGGTCTCTTACACTCTGCCTCCTTCTCATAGGGGCCTCTAGTATACTGCCCATTACTGGGCCACAGTCTACTGCTCTTGCTCCTCTTGAGCAGCTCTTCTTGGGCCAGCAGACTTTGCTACTTACATGTTGGCCTCATCACACAGTCCTTCAGTTCCTGTGAGTTCCTCTTCTCCATGTGGCCCAGCCTTGTGCCAAACCCTGGGCTGATTCTACCCCAAGCTCCTCACCAGGCAACTTTACACCACACCCCACCCTGGAGTCTCCTTCTCATACTTGCCACTAGCTTCTCATGGGGCTGGCCTTTGCACTGGCCTTCAAGCTTACTCCAGTTCAGCCCTACGCAGCATGCCCCAGGACTCTCCTTCAGGCCTACTCCCTGTTCAACCCTACTCAGCCCCCTCATATGCACTGCTTGCCCCTCACATGCCCCTCAGGCCTACTCCCAATTCAACCCTACTTTCTGCAGAGCCTCACACTATGCTCCCCAATCTACCTGCTCTGGGGTCTCTAGGAACTTACATCCCTGCTGGGCTCAGGTGCCTACACATGAGCATACCTGGCTCCGCTTCTCCCACAGCTCTCATGATTACCCACCAGGTGGTGGGGACCAGGGTTAAGGTGCCCCTACCTGCCTTTCAGATGGCATTTCTGGAGGAGCTTCTGTGCCACTAGGAGCCCCACCAGGCCACTCTAGGTGCAGCTTTAGGTCATATCCAGAGCTGCCTGCTCTTACCTGCTAGATGCATCTAGCAGTTCAGCCAGGCAATGCCTCTGTTTGCTGCCAGCACTAAAACTGCTGTCTCTATATAGGCAGCCTGTGTTCTAAAATGGCTGCCCTAATCAGGCACCTGCTGGCTGCTTCACTCAGCCCTTAAATTGGCAAGCACTCGAAGGTGCATTGTTGCAGCAGGTTTTGGCTAATCTAGATTAATAAACATGAGTCCTCTTATCTGTGTGATTGGTGTCTTTTATGGTAAAATCAACTCAATTTGCCTAGTGAGAAAGGAGTTATAGTTCTTGAGGCTGTAGAATACTTGCTTGTTCAAGATGTAAATGATAAATAAATAGCACTGATAAGATTACACTGAGATTACTAATAATAAATTAATGTAAAATAACACTCTATAGAGAAGTCATCCTAAAATACTTCCAAAATAAATTTTAAAGTGGTATACCAGTGTTTGTCAAACTGGGGCATATGTACCACTTGGAATATGCAATGAGACAAAATGTTGTGACTACATGAGAGGTAGGAATAGGAAAATAGAAGAGAAAGGGAACTATGAACCTGTTCAGCCTCAGCAAGAGGAGGCTACGGGGGGGACCTGGTGGTTGACTACAAACTCATCAAGGAGATCAACAGCAAATAGGCAGAGCCCTTTTCTCCTCAGCACCACCTGGGGTGACAAGGAACAATGGTAATAAGATGATAGAGAATAGGTTTAGGTTAGAGATCAGAAGGCAATATTTTACAGTTAGGGTGGCCAAAATCTGGAACCAACTTCCCAGGGAAATGGTCCTCGCCCCTACCGAGTTATTGGAGAGGATGAGTGTGGATGTAGTAACAAAATGTTGGTTTTTATTATTCATAGCATGGACTGATGGAAATATACAACCATATAACAAACTTAACCAGGACTAAAAAGTTTCAGGTGTACAAATGTAGAACCTGCTACTCCCCACTGAAATGAAGCCAGTCCCATGTTCAGCTGACAGCTTCTTAAGAGCACAATGGAAAATAATGGAGGAAAGCAAGTGAAAAATGTTATACCCTACCTTTATTAATAAGTTTTTATTCTAGGCTTTTATGAGCACCTGGTACAGATAACACTATTCAATACTTCTCTCAGCTCTAACAACTGGTTATTTAGTGTAATATTACTGAACATTTACCCAGTGAATATTTACATATCAGATTAAGTAGGCTCAGACAAGATAGTGCATATAACACGATTGCAACCAGGTGCTATAATGTTCTAGCGGAGCCAGTGCTCTTCTGGGACATCCTGATGGAATCACAATTTTTTGGCTTTTTTAATGCTTATATCAAACCAACCTGGGCACGGCACTTTCACAAAACAATTCATAAAAACACAGTGACGAGCGTACAAATAAGTTTTAGCTGTTTTTATTAGACAGTACTTGACTGAAAGCCTAGAACAAGTGCTTTGCCTTGTGGGAATTTGGCACCATAAACACTAGTTGGCAATGTAAATGCAATTCCCTAAACCATAATTTTAGCTCACAGTGTATAGGCAGTCCATGCATGGTGGGCCAGTCATTCTCCCTTTCTCATTAAATTTGATCTGAGACTATAAGAAGCTTAAGGCAACAATGCAAATGATTTGGGTTTCTCTTGGGATGGATGGGGAATGCCTAGTAGCTACTCTTTAGCAATATGATTCATCTTCAGGACTGCTGACAAATCACTTTCTGCCCTGTTCCAAGAATGGTTCAATTACTATATCTTCTTTTTAGTGAAATACAGCATAAAAAAACTATTTGCAAAAAATAAAAAATTCTATCTGTATCTCTCTAAGGCCCATGAAGGATTACCTTATTTTCAGGACACAAGTAAATAAAAATACAAAATAATTTTGAGTCCTATGTAAGGAGTATAGCATCAGATAAACCTGTTCAACGCATATTTAATGTTCAGTATAGGAAACTGAGGCACATAGGTGAAGATACCACAGTCTATCTGGTTTGAGGTCTTTAGATATAATAGATTCAATATGCAGAGGTGCTGGGGACTCAGAATTCCAGTTGAAGTCAGTGAGAACTGTATACAGCACTACTTAAAATCAGGCCAGGGGCCACTATCCAAGGGGCAAATATAAACTACTGGGGGGGGGGGTGAACATTATCAATATCCATTATTTTACATAATCCATATTTCCTCATTTACTTTTTGTGTCCACATTTGTATGCAAAAAGCCCAATGGGGAACAAGATTCAGAATTAAATACCTTGCTTTTTTGAGCATTGAAAAACACATGAAAATAATCTTTATTGTCATGCCTAGTCTCTGTGACCCAGTTTAGTAGTGCACAGTTTCACACAACTGGGAGCTCAAGAATAGGAGAAAACTGAGCATGTAAATCTTCTATGTATTAACCAATACAACCTGGTCCCCTCAACTACATTTCTTTGTCAAATGATATTCCTAAAAGTGGCAAGATCAATTTCACCCCATTTACAGCCAGGCACTATGGGCTTTAATAAGGATGAAGATGCAGAAAAGACAGTATTTCTTTACTCTTGTGAATTCAGATTAGATTTGTGACTTTAACTTATTTTTTCCATAGTTTAATTAATATGTCAGTGTTACAAATTACCTAAAGATCTGCTCAATTAACAGTATTCACTGATTTAGCAATCACCTGCTGCTGATCCATCATGAAAAAGAAAACAAATTAAAGATAAGAGAATTGCCCAGTGTCCAAATATGTCCTGCCGTGCTGTGTTTCATGGCAGTAGAAGCTCAAAGTTTCACAACTACAACGCTCAGGAAGGTGATTCTTCATAGCATTAAGAAAGGTGCACTCCAAATCCTTCTTAGTTTTCTGATATCAGTTCCTCCTCAATTATCTCTCTCTGTATGGTGCCATTGGCAGCATCCAAGGCATTCCTGTTGCTAATTAATCACCTCCACTGAGAATGTAATTAGTAGCTTAATTAGGATCATCATCCAGTAGTACTACAGCATGGTCTAAACCAGCTGTGAGGTACCGGCTAGATCTTACAAAACCCTACAGCTCCTGTGGAACCCTCCTGCTGAGAAGGAAGGCTGTCAAGACTCCCTAATTTTTCTCTGTCTGAAGGAGTTTCTTGATTAAACATTATCAGAGAAAGCAGCATTTACCGATTAGGCTCTCATATGTTGTCACGCAGCCAGAGTAGAAAGAAAATGCTCATTTTTGACATGTCTACTGGCAAACAAAGGTTGATTATCACATTCTTATGGCGGTGATTGAAAGAAATCTGAAACATTGTTTGCATTACTAACAAGCCTTAAAAAATTAGAACTGACATTCAGAGTGTGACAAGTACTTCTTGCTGAAAGCAAAAATAAATTTCCTTCTGTTGTCCTAATTTTTAAGTGTTGTCTTTTTGAGATGTTGCCAGATTGTTACATAATGGTGTTGTACCCATCTCTTTCCTCTACAAATTGGCCTGTTGGGGAAAAACAGTGGCATATTGGTTCCAGGGACAGAAATGATCAGTAATGTACATCAGAAGGTGATGCTTGTGCCTTCATCTTCAAACATATTAAACAGGGAACATGGAAACAATCTAGAGGTGAATCCACTGTGCATAGATGAGGATTCATTTTTTCCTTTTGTTGTGAATGGGCATATCTACATGTGAAATTAATGTGACACAATAAACTCCAGCACACATTGTTCCAGTTTGTTGCTCCCAGGCGCCACGTTTACACTTATACCTGGGACCGCAGCATGTTGAGCCGGGTTGGAGCAGCCCTGGCTGGCAGGAAGCCTGGGCTGGCAGGGAGCCTAGGGCTGCTCCAACTTAGTTCAGCCTACTGTGGAAGGGCTGTTCGGGGCATGAGGATTCTCCAGTGCTGGGCTAGCTGGAAGGCAGCCCCTGCACTGAAGCACTCTCATGCCCTTACCAGCCCCATCAACATCTACATGTCCATTGCTGTGCACTAAAGAGCTTGGCCGCAACTCCACCTATGGTGGCGTTAATTAGTTTACTGTGGCCTAAGAGGGTTGTATGTACATGTAGATGTGGAGACTTTACTGCAGAGCTAATTAGGCAGCTCTGCAGTAAACATCTCACATAGACATGTCCAGAAGTAGAAGTAGTTGCTGTGCATACCAAGGAATGGAATACACCTGATAGCAAATTTGGCCATCCTGTTGATATGGAATTTATTCAGATACTTAACACCCCAAGATGCATAAAAGTCCAGAGACATAGCAATAAACTGCAAGGGATATAAGGCTGAAAAGTATATATTCCTGGACTTTTACCTTCTGGCTTTTGATTGAAGTGTAATTTGAGGTCCTATGGGAATGAGCTTCAGCTTTATGTTAAAGAAAAGTTCTCTGTAAAAAACCATTGTGTATAATCTTGCTAGCTCTGCCACAATATGCAATTTCTAGAAAAGGGATAAATTGATGCTAGGCTACCTTGTGAAATCCATGACCAAAACAGAATGCACCTTTGTTTAATTAGCTACTAATACTTACACAATATTTTGGTGGTTCATAAACTCAAGTTGATCTATTTAAAGAGGAATCACATCCAAAAAATCTATAACAAAACCCTTTAAAATGTGTGCATCTCAGTCAGCACAAAGAGATGAAGTAAATGAATCTCCTGTTTGCAAAACTGAAAGACTGGAAGTATTCTTGTTAGGTTTTCCTATTAAGATATTACTGTTGTTCAATATTTAAGACACAGGAAGATGTGTACATTTTTATTATAATACAAGTGAGAGTGGTTCTTGAGCCAGGTAAGATTCCCTAAATCTTTGTCAGACACATCTTTCTGAATTGTCATAGAACAGGAGTGGGCAACATATAGTCCACAGGCTGGATCAGGACTGTGGAGCCACTTGATCTAGCACATGGGAGCTTGGCATGAAGGGGCCTTCAGCAGTGCATTGTCAGCAAGAGACCTTTCCTGCCTTTGTGGTGGAGCCAGGTGACTGGGTGTTGCCCAGCCTCCGGAATGATGCTGAAGCCTTCCCAGCCCATATTGGACCAGAGCTGTGTTGTTTTGGCTCATGGCTAGCAAAGGTTGCCAGCCCCTGTCATAGAAAGCTAACCAGACATTCTCTATGGTATGAAAGTCCACCTTGAGCAATGATCAAAGGAGTGACCCCCTCTCCCCACAACACACACACATAGAAAAGGTTATTGTTCTGTTTGTCCCAGCTGTGGAGAAGTTCTCAAGCTTTTTGGAAATCTTGCTTTGGAAGGAAGAGGACCACATCAGTCAGTCTAACTACGTGAATCCATTTGTCCAAAACCAACCTAAATGTGCAGAGGAACTATAGAGGCAGCAGGTGCTGCAGTGTTGAGGTGGGTGAGGATAGGAGTGGAACCACATTTTTCTGGAAACATGTTTGCTGTGGAGATAGATACTTTTCAAAGTGGAGTAATTGTAGTTATACCTACTTTACAGAAGGTGAAAACTATGGCAAAGAAAAATGAAGCAACTTGCCAAACTTCACATGGGACACGAATAACTGGGATCTTGCCTTCTCTTTCAAGGAGGTATATCCAGAGCCAAACTTCCTTAGAGCCGGGGGCTTCCAGAGCTAAGTTTTGATTTAGACAATAGGCCCAGGCAATAGGCAATAGGGCCCAGTCATCAATTTGAGATCCAGTTTGACTTCCCTAAAGTACAGGAATGGTTAGGATCTGCATTTTGGCTCAGGACTGCATCTACTTTAAAGCTAAGGACCTGTATTATATATTACACAGTAAGAAGAGTATAGCAGTCTTTCATTAACAAACTTCTTCTGCTTGATCTGTGCAGGATTTTAGAGCATGATTTTGCTAAATTATACATTAAGTGAAAGGATCAAGTTCACTATTTTATATTCCACAGGGTCATTGGTGCTTCCAGGAGAAGTGGAACAGACGGTGGCAGGCTATACACCTTACTTTGATCATACCATTTATTTAAAGGTCAAGGTCTTACCAGTTACACGGCCATCAAATAATAAACCACAAGAGGTATGTGGCCATTTTTATTTAAGTATAGTTTCTTTTATTTTCCCAGGTGGGTTTTAATGCTATTTGCCTATAGGAACAGAGAGATGCGGAAAGATCCTTGTGAAATTGGCTTAAACCGAGTGAGAAATTCATTTTTAAATACATTAGAAAAATAAACAAGATAAAGTAATTATCCTTTTTGATGGAACAGCTTCTTTTTATGATGTATACCACTGCTACATAATAAATCGGTCAGTGAAGTAAATCATTGTTTTGCTTACCTCAAATTTTAGCTATTGCAATTTTTTTAATCAGTGCAGCTCACAGGCTAGTCAAATAAACCTTTACAACTCCTAACCTTTTAAGGAAACATTACATTACGCAGAATGATGGGCATTTAATTTCCTAATGGCTTTCACAATATCATGCCATAATGCTATGCAGAATGGGCTGAGTGTAGAAATCATTGCCCCAAAGCACGGTTGACTGCTATATTTTAAAGAAAAAAGTCCAAAATATATCTTGATCACAGAGTTGTAGTTTACGCTTTGGAAATGATTGGTAGCAAGATTCAGTTCAGTATTAGTGCTGTCTACCAGGTGAATGAGAGAGGGCTGCATCATGGAAGCTCATTCTTTCAATCAGCAGCAATCAATATGTATTTTAATTTAAAATTGCCCTTTTGCCTCAAAATTTCAGTACCACTCAAATCAGAAAGGTAGATCTAGAGTGCTTGCAGGCTTATTTTAAGTCATTAAGTTTCCTGACAAATCAGCCAGCATTATCATTAACTTTAAAGGATTCTTCTATTACAGGAGCTTTTTAAAAGAATCATAATGAGAGAATTTGAGATTAGCTTCTGGCTAAACTCAGACAGTTTTGCTAGTTTCACGTGTTTATTGATGTCCTTTGAGGCTTATATCAAGTTTATAAATGACGTGTGACCATTGAAGGATTCATGCTACTGCATTGCGTATGCAACCTGCCCTTCTGAGCTCAAGTGTGTTTTGTTCTTTGCAATAAGAACTTTGAAAATGTACTCTAAAGAACTGTCCTGCATTGGTAGGGACATGGATTAGGTGTTCTAGCTCTAACAGCTGTGGTTCTCTGATTAAAAAATGGAGTAATTTTCCTGAACTTTGAATGACATATTGAAGGGTAGTTAAACTCCATTTTTAAACTCTCAGAAACATACCCCAGAAAAATATGTACAGGTGTACAGAAAAATAGTACCAAGGTTATGTTGCCACACAATTTGTAGTGCATGCATATAGTATACATTTCCAGTCAATGCAATATGAAGAGGAGGCTGTTTTTCAGAAATCCCCAATATTAACAAATGATTGCATATAATATCTGGAGCTACAATTAATGAAAAGCGCATGAAAATCTCACCCATTGCAACATTCATTTTCATTTGAGGAACATTTTTGATTATGCATGAAAAACAGTATTTGTAGGACGTAGTAGTAAAAAGTCCATGCCTTTTGAAAAGATATTATCACTGATTTATATGTTTGATATCAACATATTGGGTGCTTTAGAACAGTGGTTCTCAACCTTTTTTGTACCAGGACCCATTTATAAACATCGGTGGCCAGTCCTGACCCACAGCTCCCTGGCCCTAACCCACAGCCCGTCACTCCTGACCCATAGCTCCCTGGCCCTGCTGGTGCCCTCACTCCTGACCCACAGTTCTCCGGTCCCCTGAGACATGATGGTGCCCCCACCCTCCCAACCCGCAGCCCCCTGCCCCCTACCCCCTCCATCTTTGCCAGGGAGGGCCCCCAAATGTCCCACTCAGGCCAGAGCTTGGTGGATTCAGTGACTCTGGCTTGTGTTGGCAGCAGCAGAGTGAGTCTGGCCCCGGCAGGGGTTGGGGGGAGGAGGAGGGCAGGCCTGTGGCACCTCCATCCTGGGCTGGGCTGGGGCTCCCGTGCTACACCAAGCAGCCTGGTCACAGCTCCACCTGCCCCCCGAGCAGTGTTTCCCAGGTGCCCCAGGCTTGCCAGTATGGGCACTGGGCCCGGTGCTTCTGGCCCAGCCATGCAGCCCCTAAAGGACACCCATGCCTCCCTGGCCCTGACTCCCAGCCTTGGTGCCTAGCCACCTTCCCCCAGTGCCGGCAGGTACCTGCCTCCCTCTCACACACCCATCCCCTACCCACCAACCCACCCACCCACAGACCCCAAGACCCTGCATATCTGGTGTGCCTGTAAATAGTAGGACACATGCTTACTTGCTCAGGACAAGAACTATTTGTTTAGATATAGATGAAAATTATCTCTAGAGGCACAGATTTTGATAATCTTTTCCATTCATCTCACCTTTCAGTTCTTCATAATTCAGGGGCCCAGCTTTAACAGGAAGGATAGAGGGTGCCACTTCCAACCACCTAACCCATATCCTGGATGTTAGGGATCTCTATTAGTAAGTGGGAGATGAGTCTTTCAGTGTAAGGACTGTCTGTAACTCAGATCTCCCACTGTCTCAGCAAGTGCTTTAACCATTAGACAGTTGGACAGCTGTGTTGTTTCAGAGCCAAAAGAGCTCACACTTGTGAGGTAGGTTACCCCCTCTAGATGCTCTGGTTTGACATGATGGAGCATCCCATGTGCAGCCCTGAGTCAAATGCCTAAGGTGTAAAGTGGACAGGACATCAGAAGCACACCTTTGCTGTAGGTGCCTTCTTGCCCAGTGCCTAAGTGCTCTGGACCACCTTTCAGAAACCCCCAGTGTTGGTTTAATTCACTGTTTAGAGATCCAAGTGCCTTACTTCTATTCTTCTATTTGAATCTCCCTCTTGAGGAAGTGCATAAGAGGAAGGGCCTACAAGGTTTTTCAAATCTGGTCCTTTAATCTCTGTCTCTACTCCTGCTGGTGCTTTTCTTCCTTTGCTATCCTTTTTCTTTATTCTTTGCATTCATTGCTACTTATGCAAGTCCCTGATCTTTCCTGTCTTATAGGCAGGTCCCTTTTCTCCTTCTCTTTCTCCCCTTGCTGTCCCATCTAAATGGGGTTGCTGTTGCAGATCTTGGCTCTGTTCCTTGGCATCACAATGATTTGGCAGAGGTTTTTACAGCCTGATGCCCTTACTGACGCTAACCCTCCTTCTTTATCTGGGCTTGGGACTGGCACTGGATGGGTAGAACTGCTCATCCAAAGCAGAGTTAAGTCCCTCATCTTTCTCTCTTTCCTCTAAATGTTCTTCAGTTGAATTCGATAGTCATCAATGTCACTAAATGATTATTCAACTGTATACTAATAGCACATAGAAGGAAATGCCAGTCTCATTGAAGTCAGTCAGTTCGGAATTTAACTCATGGAAGCAAACCAAGAGCAAGGTCCATTCTTAAGTGCTGTATCTATATACATCAAAGGTCAGGCCTTTCCTGAGGTTCAATTCTCAAGACAAGACAAAGGAGAGAGAATGGAAGAATTGTTGTCTCTCTTCATGCTTGGGTAGCAGAGACTCAGGATTTTGGTGATTAAAAGCCCACCATTTCAATTTAGTGGATTCTGTCACTCTCATAGTGATGGGCCCAATCCTATTTTTTTTTTGTGGCACCTACCCACATCTCCCAGGGCTGGGGGGGAGGGGGTGAGCACCTTTGACCTGTGGGGAGCCTCGTTACTTCCTTCTGTGGTGGTGGGGCCCCCCAGGGCAGCCTGGGTGGACTCCTAGTGGGCAGGTTCTGCCCCAGCTCTGGCTGGGGGAGCAGCTGGATCAGACTGGGTGCTGCCTGTGAGCTCAGGCAGAACCCACCTTCTAGCAACCCATCCAAATGGCCCTGCCACCAGAAGGAAGGACTGGGGCCCCTTGAAGCTAAGGGCCCACTGGCAGCTCACCCACCTGGCCACGGGAGAAGCAGGCAGGCTTCACAGAAAAAAAAAGGATTAGGTCTCTTGCCACTTTTTTTCCCACCCCAGTGGAGCCTGCTTGTGTGAGCTGTCACCAGGCCGTGCAGCATCTGAGCAGTGGGGGGTCCCAGTCTTTCTCTCCACAGTGGCGGCACCATCCAGGTACAACGCTAGCTGCATGGGTGCTGCCCCGGCTTGCAGGCACCACCTGCTGGCTCCAACTCCTCCCTGAGTCCGTGCGGGGAGCAGCATTTTGTGGGCTTCCAATGCGTGGTCTTGGGGAAGAGTTGGATCTGGCAGGTGCTGCCTGCAGGCAGGGGCAGCACCTGTGCAGCTAGTGCTGATCCAGGTGGCCCCAGGGGGTGGCGTCACTGTGGAGGGAAGGAACAGGCCCCTTTACCACTCGGGTTGTGTGGCCCAGTGGCAGCTTGCACAGGTGAGCTCTGCTGAAAAAATAGAAAAAAAGTAGTTAGGGGCCTGATTTTTTTTTTCCCATGGAGCCTGCCTGACTTTCCTGCATCCGGGGGGTGAGCTGCTGACAGGCTCTGAGCCGCGGGGGGTCCTGATCCTTCCTTCTACAGTGGGCCACCCAGGTGGGCTGTTGGTGGGTGAATGCTGCCCCAGCTTGGAAGCAGCACCTGTCCCCATCCAACTGTTCTTCCAGCCTGAGCTGGGGCAGCACCCACCTGCTAGCAGCGCACCTGGGCAGCCCCGGGTGAACTGCTGCTGTGGAAGGTAGGACCGGGGCTTAGGGTTTGCTTGGCCCACAGCGGATCGACTCTCAGCTGTAGGAGATGTGGGCAGACTCTGCAAAAAAAAAAAAAAAAAAAGGATTGGGTCTCTCCCCACTTCTGCCTTCAGCCTGCCTCTCCCACAGTTGGGAGGAGGTGGGGCCAGCAAGCTGTCAAAAGGCTGCAACTTTACAAATAGCTACATTGCAAGCTAAACTACATGTGGGTGTGGTTTAGTTTGCAACATAACAAACTCATTTAAATTGTTAACCCCCCTGTATGCGTACAGCGGAACACAATTGAACTGCAAAAGCAGCCAATTTTTGTCACATGTGCAAGCACCCTCAGAGATTAACTGATTTATCTGCGCTTCCTCAGAAAAATCTGTAGCAGAAATGGAAACTGAACCAAGATCTCTTGATCCTAGTCCAGTGCTCTTACTTCAAGAGAGTCTTTCATTTCTCATAACCATCTCTGCTCATATTTAAACTCATATGTACTCTATTGATATTTTTGAACTGGTCAGTGTTCCCATGAACATACAAATTTGGCAGTGTGTGCATGTGAAAAACTCTCTTAAGTTAAGCAAGAGATCTGTACAATGCTTTTAGTTTTGCAAAATACAAATTAGGAAGCATTGCATCAAGCCTTTTAGTTAACTGTATTTACAAACAGATTAAAAAGAACTGGGTTGCCAACTGTTGAAATCTCAGTTTAGGATGTTTTATTTACAACATTATTTTCCAAAGCAGCCTCTAGCAAAATGCTTCAGTTATTAATATGAACATTATATCCTTTCCCCTCTAATTTAAATGTGCTGTGGCTGTGAATGAAAATTACTTCTTCAGTGGTGTCTCTATTTGGGTAAATCACATGAGCAATCTTAAGGAAACTGGCAGTTATCTAATAGAGCACACATTCTAATCCCAAAGAGCTTCCAAAAAGATTTCAATCAGATGTTAAATTAGACACCTGAAGTACACATATTTCTCTCAGCTCCTTAGGCAAAAATAACAAGATAATAACTTGATTCATGGTTGTTTTTGTTCTGCTGCAAGGGATTTGGTGTTACATAGCAAAATCTCTTCCTTTTGAAATAAATCAGAATTTTATTTTGCAATCCAGAGGCCTCTCCAGCATGGAAGACTGAAATGAACTAATTCTTCGGACAACAGAATAACAAACGTAAACCTGCTGCTTTCAATGTTTATTTGAGAGATGAAGCACATAAATAGATATCAGTTAAATTTGGTGTGGTACTTTTACATTACATTTTATTTGGAATTAGAGTAATGGTTTTCTATTTTTACAAAGACTTTTCTATCCCTTAGCTGTAAATTGATTTTGCAAACCCCATACTTCATGTAAGCAGACCTCACAGAAGTCAGTGAGACTAATCACATGGGGCATTTGTACACATGCATGCAGCACCCTGATGGGCACTTGTAAAAGCTCCTGGCTCTGTGGCACGTGCATTTGTATAAACAGCAAAATGTGTGTCAGCACTGAGAAAATGGCAGCAGTGCACTTTTGACTAATTATATATCTGTTCAGATAATAGATAAGCAGTTTGTATAGAATGAAATGTAAAAGCTGAATGTCTGAAAGAGCATCAAAAAGGTAAAGGAAAAAATGCAGAAGTCTGTGGAAGAGACTTAAGGTGATGTTTTATAATGCCTAGGATTTCTGAAACCTGCAAGGTTCTATTTTTACATGGTTAATTTTGTGTACTTCCTTTGCTTGCTTTCTTGCAGATTTTGCATTCTGTAGAATAAATGATTTTGGCTATACATCATTCTCAAACAAGAAGATCCAAGATTCTTTATAATGATGGTGCATGTTTTAGACGCTACTACTGTTCAGGACTTAGCCTTGCACTAGCACTAAATCTCATTAAAATTATCACAGTACTGGCTGCCTTCAGTCATGGGAAAAAAATCCCCCTAGTGCTTTACTTTCAGCTTGGTGCACCCCGGCACCAAGCGTAGCACATGCTCAGAAGAGACATCATGTTAGTTTGACCTGGCTATGTTTGTATAGATCAGGTGCTTCAGTGGGGCTTTTTAGCACTTTTATCAGCTATTAGATAAAAGCACCACAAACCCCACTGAGCACCCAATCTATATAGACTCTGGGAAGCCCAGTCAAACTAAAGTGTTATTTTTTTTTTATTTCCAAGTCTGTCAGCAACCAATATTTCTTGTTCCCTCTTATGCTACCCTAATCTCTCTCCTTTGAGCAACCTTGCAAATGGAACTATTTTATGGAAAAAAATTAACTCTGGTGTTCAAATAAATAAGATCTTATTGAAACTCCTGCAGGAAAATTGTTCAAGATTAAGTTTAGGCTGAGTTTTTCAAAAGAATGTAGCATAGTAAGCATAGTTTTGCTTTGATCTTCATTCAGTTTGGTTCAGCATGCTGCTTAGTGCCACACTCTCAACATTTTGGACTTGTGAATTCTGAAGTGTCCCATCACATACCAAGTATTTGAGGCTTGGTCTTGCAAGATGCTCAGAAAAGAACATAAGCATGTCTCAGGGGTATAGGTTGTAGCCGTGTTGGTTTAAGGGCACAGGCAGACAAGGTTCTTTGGGTAAATCTAGTATCTTTTATAGCAACTCAGATAGCTGGAGAAATTCTTCTTAGCAGGCTTTTGGGCACAAACACCTGTCTTCAGGTTGAAAGAAGTGCCTGCAGGTGGTCTGTGCTCTTCCTGGATGGTGTGGTAACAAAGCCAGAGCCTAGGCCAATATATATGCAAGAAAGCTGGGTGAGGTTGGAGAAAAGGGGAAAAGAATGAATGTAGCTGTAGTCAACTAATGAGAGACAGGAGAGGCATGGCAGAGAGAATGAGAATGGCTGGTAAAATGTGGAGGGTTTACCTGGGGAGTCAGGTATTAGGCAGGTTATAATGTGTCATAAATCCAAGGTCTATATTTAGTCCATGATTTTTGGTATCCAGTAGATTGATCACGTGAAGTTCAGAGGTTTGCCTGTGAAAGGTATTTTGTAAGTTCCCTTTGAGGATTAGAATTGAGAGATTGGAGAGAGAGACCCTTTTGTCTCTCATCCTTTTCCTACAGCTACATTCATTCCCCACTCCTCCCCACCTGTCTCTCACCTACTAACCACCTCAATTTACATTTTAACTGGCTGGCTTTCTTGCATACGTACTGGCCTTGGCTGCTTTACCACTCTATTCAGGAAGAGCACAAACCACCTGCAGATGCTTCCTCAGCCTGATCAAAGGCAGAACTGTACCTACACTCCTGGCAACCATGGGCAAACTTTTAGTTTATCATCCCTTTGCCAGGGATGATAATAATAATTATTTTCACCATTTTGGGGCTCCCTTTTGTCTGGGCCCTGGCACAGCCACCTGGTTTGCCCTATGCCTGTGTCTGGCCCTGATGAAAGGTGTTTGTGCCCAAAAGCTTGCTAAGAAGAGTTTTTCCAGCTATTTAGTTGGTCTAATAAAAGATATCAGATTTACCCAAAGAATCTTGTCTGCCTAAATTTGTGCCAAACTTTTAAATGCAAGTCTCATTGACTTCAAGGGGATTAATTGCCTGCTTGGAGTAAAATGTGCTTAAATGCTCTGCTACATAAGGGGGGAGTGCTCTCTACTTTGAAGCATGGAGCCCTGATGACCAAGAAAAAAAGCATCCCTAAACGTTGAACTACATATAGTTGTTGAAAACCTGGAGATATTTAAATTAGTTTGAAAGCTAAATTAGCTAAATCACAGGAATGATACTGCTGTGCTTAGGTAGCAGAGGAAGATGGAAAAAGTGTCCTAACAAGACGTTCTCATCTGTAATTTCTAGGATGAATATTTTCTATTTATTGAAAATATTTTATACTATGGTCTCTCTGTAACTTATTAATATGAAACCTTTACTATATTATAATTTATTAATTCTGCTTTTAAATGTTATAACTGGTGTCTTCTAAACACATTTACAATGAATAACAGTAAAACAATTCAATATAGCATATCTGCTGAGCAAATATAGAGTAATTCAGTAAGACTATTCTCCCATCAAGCCCCCGCCCCCCAAATCCCATAATATGTGGTTGAATGAAACAAATTCATGAATAGATGAAGATTGCTTGTGCTGCTCTATCCCCTATAAGCATTCTCATTGCTTCAAGAACTGTCCTGGGGAGTGTTTGCCATTAGTATCTGTTAGGTAGACAGCAGCTGAAACTAACCACAATCTTACACATGTGAGAACTATTTTTGAAATTAAACATAGCTCTACATAACTTATCTGTATCCCTACAATGCTTCTGCTACAAGTGGTAGAAATGTAATAGATGTATGCAAGGGAGCTTTTTCTTGATTCTTTGCCTTTAGCAAAATTCATTAATGATATTCATTCAGATACAGTATGGTACAAATGGGGCACATTAAATGGTTTAAATTAGGTCAAATTGAATAATTGAATTTATTTTTTTACTTAAAAACAGCTTAATCAGCTTAGAGGGCTGGAGTCTGAAAAAAATAGTTGAATTAAATATTAATTGAAGGTTAGTATGTTGAGCTTCATTGTCATCATTTGCAGCCGTTTTATTTATGCATCTTTATATTTTTCCAGTTCCAGCTACTTGGGGATGAAGTGTATCCATTCTCCGTTGATGAAGACTTTGACTATGACAATGTGGCATTGACTCCAAAGTTCTCTGAAGCTGAGATGAAGTCCATGATAGATCTGTCTGAACAGATAGAAGAAAAGGAGAATAGACCTCAAGTCAGTACTGTCTGAAGACTGAGTCAGATATGCTTTGCATTGTTCATCTGTGGATTATTGTTTTTTAAAGAGAAAATCTAGGTCCCTCTTCTGTACTCATAGGAGGCTCTTTGGCTGTGGAATCAGCATAGTTCTGTCAGAGAACCTGAGCTATGTTCATACAATCTATGCAGCTGGATGCACTGAAATAGCTGCTACATATTATTATTTATATATACTACAATACTGCTTAGGAGTTCCACACATAGTGACAAGCCATCTACAAACAAAGAACAAAAAGTTGGTCCCTGTATCAAATTGCTTATAATTACAGCATTGCAGCTGCACAGACAACAAGGGAGGATTCTTTTTCTGTCTCCTTTCCTTTAAATTTATATATAAAGACTTGCTTAAGTCCTCAGTTGGATGCTGAAATTTGGATTTACCCCTAAATGTACAGAATTTCTGCATATATCTATGGCTTTTAAATGACTTATTTGGGTCTTTGGCCCTACTTGCAGCTGCTTTGTAGGGCTAAAGCAGCTGCAAGTAGGTGTACCTGTCACCTAACAGTACAAAACGCAACAGTGCCTATAGGGGCGGCCAAGGATTCCGATGTTGAAACCTGCACTGCTCTAGACTGGAGCTGTCCAACTCCTGAGCAGCCAGGGGCTCTATGCAATGGGGGTCCCCCATCCTGTGAGCCCTCCAAGCCTCATGGGCTGTGCCACCCCCAACTTCAAGAGGCATGTTGTGGAAGCTGGAGGAGGGGAAGGGAACTCAGATACCCCAGTGACAGCATCAGTCAGAGAGATGTGGGGAGTGATGGTTGGGCATGAACCCGTGGGCTGCAAATTAGACAGCCCTGGTCAAAATTATTTTTGTTGAAATTATAGTTCCTTAGGGCCATTATAGGTTGCTGAGAATCAGAGCAGCTCTCAGGCTACTTCAGCTAACATTTGGTACTAGTTTTTGCTCTCAGCCAGCCCTTCCATGGTTTCAGAGTTACCTCAGAGTTTGTTCTGGCGGAGGATTCAGTCTTTAATTTATTTCTGTAACATAAGATTTAAAGGTACAGGATCAATGATTAAACCCAAGGAAGATTTTTAGATTCTCACTGTGACCTCAATTCCACAGAATAGTAAATATTTCTATGGTTTTGGTAAAATTCTTCCTGAAGCTTCTCTGAATTAAACTGGTAAAACTCATATTTTTTGCCAGAAAAATGTCTTCAGAGAAATGAAACAGGTGGTAGTGATTTCAGCCATTACAGATGCTTGCCTGGCAAGAATTTAGACTGTAAATACTGATTTATTTTATATTAGTCTATTTTTTTAATTCAGAAAATTGTTGTGAGCTGTTTCACAAGTAGCATATTAGCATAATTTGAAATTCAGCAGCTTCTGCGCAGATGAAGAAAAAGCGTAGCTTCTAGGCTAAGTATAGAGAGTCAAAATGCCTGAGGCTGAATTGATTCAATATTCTTAGGTTACTCTCAATTGCACAGATTGAGCCAATAAGTAAGTGAACAGGCATTCACTTCTGATTCTGGAAATGCAGCCACATGCCTGTAGTGGACAAAGACAGAAGCTGGGGGGTGCTAGAGCATGCCTCCCTGCTTGGATGGAGCAGAGAGCTTGGGCCAAGTTTAGCACACCTACCCTGTAAAGGGGTGGGGGGGGAGAGCGGGGAGGGTTCAGGGGATTGCAAAGCATCCTGGGATGTTGAGGGACTAAGTTAACTTGAATTTGGAGGGGATCTGGGACAGAAGTTCAATGAACTGATGTAACCTAAATTAGTTAAGTCTGCTTCATCCAGGTTTGTATTAAACCAGTTTTGTCATTTTGAAAGTTGTTTATGTGCACTGAACTTCTGTTCTGTGACATATTTGAACTGGTTTCCAGTCACACTGGTTTATGTGTAATTTCTTTCCCTAGCCCCGGTGTCTGTGGCCCTTTAGCAGACCTACTAGAACTACAGGGATGGTTTAATCAGAACACTACCTATGACCCTGAAAGTTTGTTGAACTTGAGATGATATTCATATCATTTAATCAGAAAACATGTGACAAGATCTAGTCCTTAATTCATCATATTCTGCAGGACATTAATTTTATTTTGTATCTTATATGGGCCTGCATAAAGAATGGGTAGGTGGGGGTGGTTTTCAAGCTAGATGAAAAGGAATTCTGGTCAGGCTGCAGTACAGACCAAGTTGAATAGAATTGCATCAAACCGTGTAAGCCTTAAAAACATTAACTAGGGCTCAGAATGTAAGCACAGTGAAGCTGTGATAAAGAGCTCACCTGTAGTGCATAATCCTCTGTTGAACCACCGGAAAACATTGCCCAAAGATTCTTCAGCCTTTAGACAGAGAACCAGCTTGACTACAAAACAGACCCTTGCAGGTTTGTGGGTGGATTCACTTATTGTGGGTTTTGTTTCAACACTAAATCTGTTTTATGGTAGAGAATGTTGTGGCAAGGAAAATTATGAGTCAGTCCTGTTGCCATTAAAGTCAGTAATAATTCTTGCCCAAGGTATCATAATGACTCGGGGCCAAAATCAGCACTGAACTCTCAGTTTATATACTTTTAACTCCATTAATAGATATGGCTTATATTTTAGGGATGAATATAGCTACACAGTTCGCTTTCTTACAGACAAGTGGTTCTCCTACCAAATGCTCAGAGTACATATGTTCTATAAATGTTATTCAGTCTTATCATGACATGGTTCAGTATAAAAAGAACACGTCATTGCATAGTTCCCAACAGACCTAAAATCTAATGCTAGTCTTATGCTAAATCTAAATCTTTTCCTAAGAAATGGGCAAATTCACTTCTGTTTACACTCTTTGGGTGTGCCTACATATGCATTTAAGCATGACTAAATTTAATACGCATTAAGTATTTTTGGCAGGTCTCTCCATGTGTAGGGACCTGATACTAAAGTCAGTGCACTTGGCACTAAAGTTAGTGCCAAGTCCCTGCAGCCGTGCTATGTGCCCTAAGTGGCTGAGCAGACCTGGCAGCTAACCAGTAAGCTGGGTAAGAGCTAGGTCACATCTACATGTGCATTCATGCACTTTAACTAATCACACTTAACTGCATTTACAGATATCAAATTTAGGCACGAATAGCCTAATTCTGCGATTTTTAATACACATTAAGAGTGCATATATGTAGATGCATGCCCATAATGCGCATTAAAATAGGCTAATATCTCGTGTAGATACGTCCTTTGTGAGTTAACTTTCAACTTTATGCACAGAGATAAATATGATAATGCAAATGGCTCCATATGATTGATTTTCTGGTCAGTTCATTTTATTGATCTACTTACATACGGTTGACTTGTTTATGTACTGCTTTTTAGTTAACTGTTGCTATTTTCCTTTCCTTTTTAGTAGCATTTTTCTTAGATATATATTTCATTTATACATTTAATTTTTTTTATTATAAACCACAGGTCATATGTTATATGACTGAAGATGTACACAATATACATATACACATACATTATATTTGATCTAATATATGGGACACACATTATATTGATACATTTGTATATCTATTACTTGATTAGTATTGCTTAACTTGTATAAAAAGGGCTTTGACCTAAAAGGTAGATATATTTTACCTCAGTAATTAGCATTTTCCATGGTATCTTAAACATTTCCACCAGGGACAATTGCCTTTTTATATGTGAGAAGCAAAGATTTCTTGGGGTGGTATCTTTTATTGGTCCACCTGGCATGTCTTCATGAGACCCTGACTGTGCAGTAGCTCGTTACTACTGTGCAATAGTGGTGCATGGCACAAAGCATGATGCGACAATACTGCACAGTAGTAATGAGCTACTGTGCAGTCAGTGTCACCTTAAAGCCATCTAGCAATTACTGTTCGGTAACTGTGGTTACCACACAGTCATTTAGTACATGTGTATATGAGTACTAAATGACTGCTCAGTAACAACTGTGCAGTTAGCTTCCCATGTAGACATGGCAACTGTGTAGTTGGGCTACAGTTAGACAAGTTTTTGCATGCAAGACATTCTTCCTCAGGTCCTTTTATTTGTGACCTTTTGTACCATTCCTCCAGAAAAGGTAGTTTTCTTTTCCTTCAAAATGGATTGACCTCTTTGTGACAAAAACCACAAAAGGAACAAGAAATTCATCAAGGTTTTCCTTGGAATTTTCCCCTAAAATGTTTCATCAAAGAATGGGGTTGTTTGCTTTCAAACTGACAAGGATTTTGAACTGCAAAACCTACAGATCTTGCTGGATCCATCAGAAGCCAGAGCTAACTGCAGATGTGCTTAATGTTTGTAATCTGTGGCTGGGTCCTACTAGGCTCCATACTCCAATGGAGTCTGCAAAAAGAACCAATGACTTACTTTTTTTGGCATTTGCATTGCTGCAGCGGTGATGGAAGAATAGTGTGGAGAGACTAGTTATCTCTCCCTTCTACTCCAGTGATGGATTCTGAATCCAAAGGAAATATCTTCCTGGCTTCTATGGGACACTTTTATACTTTCTTTTGATCATATTAATTTGCTCCTGCAGGCAGTGTGGATAATACTGCCTAGTGTTATTCCTTGTGGCGGGTGAGGAGGCAGAAGAATTGTTCAGAATGGCACAATGAAGCAATGGTAGTCAAGCAATAGGATAAAAATAAGGCAATAAAAGGAGATGCAGAATAGTCTGTCTAAAATAGAGTTCATATTTTGCATTAGCAATAAGGTAATTTTATCTAACAACCCAGGGTACTTATTTCTTTGTTCCTAACAGTATGAAGATGAAGCCATCACTAGGCTGGCAGGCACTAGACAAGTATTTTAGAGCCACGTGAAGAGAAGGGCTATGAGGCAGTATTTACCTTTGTGAAAGAGGATCGTATGATTCTCTGGGCCCAATCAGCTGTTGAAAATTGTCAGGACTTTATTGAGGATCTGGTCCTTTATGTTCATAGAAATCAGCTAGGACCTTAATATTTAACCTTAACTGCCAGCTTACTGAACTAAGCTAATTCTTGATGTAATTACATGGAATCCAATGAGATATATTTGACCTGTTATCTTTTTGTGATAACATTTCAAAAAATAAACAATAGGAGAAATGTAACATCTTAAAGTGTTCAATTACCAGTCCCACCTGAAGCCATCTGGGGCTGAGGGCCTTGTCACACGTTCACTTGCAACAGTTGCAAATCATTGCAATGGTAGCGACCCATTAAAATTAGTGTATGATCATCCTTTCCTGAAAGGAAGCAATTTTGCAGTGCTACAGGGACTCCAGATACATAGTAAATTGCTTTAATGTGCATTTTCTTGCATTTTAACTGCACTTAGTAAGTGTTAAGTTGAACATGTGACACTACCCTGTTTCTCTAACCATGTGTCCACTTCAGACCATTACCTTTTTATGTTTAACAAAGACATCTCAATCCATTTAGGTCAGTTGTTTTCCTAATAAACATAATATTGTTTATAATAGAGATTAATACACATTTTGAGAAGATAACTTGTAAGTTGTGTTAACAGCTCCTGAGGCAAGGAGAAACTGGTGGTAAAACATTAACATACAGTAATCATGTCCATCTCTTTATAAGTGTGTGGTTTTTTTAAAAAAACTTTATCTATGCAAAGATGAGGAAAATATAGGGAAAATGTGACTATTACACAGACTATTTCAAAAAGCCACATCAGCTTTTTCTTGCTTTGAAAAATGATCCTTTATTGTAGAGGATGATAATCTGAATTAGTGAAAGACTTCAAAAGGTTCAAAACATGGGCTCAGTTTCAAATCTTCCTGATGCAGGAATCAACCTGGAACCAAGGGGCATCTTTACACATTTGGCACTGGGCACTGTAATTAGCAAGCTGTGCTAAATAAAGATGCCCATGTGTCATATGTATCAGCATTCCCATGCATCCCCATGTTGAAAAAATGGCGATGGGTCGCTTTGAACTAAAGCTCATCCAACTTGCGTTATTTCAAAGTGCCCTACCACTATTTTTTCAGTGCAGAGACATGTGATACAGAAGGCTGGTGGAGCACTTCAATTTCCAAGCTCCAGCAGATTCAGTTAATCAAGTCTGCTCTGATGCACTGGGTTTCCAGTGCATTAGATCAGGCTCTGTGCATGTCTATAGGAGCCCAGGGTGCCCAACTGTCTCATGAATGGCACAGCTTGGTTAAACAGCAGCCTGGAGATCAAAATGTCTTCTTGACTAGCAGACTGAAATGTACCCCACTGCCCTTTACATTCATTTTTAGCAGCAGGTTACTGAAAGCCAACCATGGAATGAATCAGTTCAGTTTCACTTACCAGGGGAAATCTGCATAAGGGACTTCTACTTTCTTCAGATTGCTTCAAAAAGGTTCTTACATCTCAATGGGACTGTTCGCTTCCATTGGTCAAAAGCCACCTGCAAAAGGATAGCCACTGGTGCTATTACAGCCTTGAAGCTATAGGATTGGATTCAGAATGGCAACCAGAGGTGTACCAGGGCAGCTCTGTGGCTGGGGGGAGTAGGGAGGAAGGGGAGGGGGGCACAGCTAACCACCAGCTGTGGCAGCAGCTGTTTTTACAACCCCCAAAAGTGGAGACCTAGTTGCCTTGCCTCAGTTATGCTACTGATGGCAGCTGAGTGGGACAAAGCCTCACTTGACCTCATCTCAGCAGACCTTTCCCCAGCTATATTTTCTCTGGCTGTGTATTGTGCTGTGTTCACCAATCACGAAAGTTCAGAGAGTTCAGGTCTTGAATTAAAGATGAGGAACCCCTTGATGAGGATTTGTGTCAGCCTGACAAAAAGTTCCCTGCACCACAGAGATCAGCTCTCATGATAACCAAGGGCATTCCCACTGCTACCTGCTTTCTTGTGGGGAACTGTCAGTTAAAACAGGTGGGTGTGAGGTGCCACATGTGTTTTGGTAGTTTCTCTTGAAGGGACTGTGTCTTTTTCACTGATTGGCTGCTAGTCTTGGCTAGTCCCTGGCAATTGAAATTCTGCCAGGTGCTAAATGCCTGCCTCTTTTATGAAAGCCAAAAAGAAGCCTTTTTCTCTTAAAGGGCATTAAGTTCTAAAGCTCTACGAAAGATCATGTGTTGGGTAAATTTGCAATTCTTGATTGCTCCAGCTGACATCTTGTTTTGTGTTGGCAAGACTATTTTATGCCCAACTTGCAGGTGTATGAGCTCTCAGATGCATAGGAAGCACATTGCAGATACTTTTAATGCTTGTTTATGAAACACTTAGAAGAAGAAAAACAAATGTGAAGTGTACAGTTATTCTTATAAGTAGGCTATTTTACTTGAGATTGCAATGACCTACCTGGAAATCAATTGTGAGAATTCAAACTATTTCTCTCATTTACAGAACCCCTGGAAAAAGACAATGGCAAAATAGTAATTGCCCAGAATAGGGATTTCTAATTTTATATAGTGTGTGTGATATATCTTATTCATGTAATCGTGTTTCAAAATAGCAAGTGAGGAGGGATCTGAACAAAAAACCTTGCATGTGATTTTGGGGGTTTCTCACTTTGTTCCAGCCCCAGTAAAACCCTCACATCAAAACACCTTGAAATGATGCAGAAGTGAATATTTGGTACTGTGCTCAAATGTTTCCCTGAACCACATCTAATAATCCATGTATACTATGAAAAAAACTGGATTTAAGAAGCTGTCTGCTTGGAAAAGTCCTATGCAATATAACAGTAGTGACAGCATCACTTTTATAGAAATCTAATAGACTTCTAGAGAAACTACTGCAAAGATCTATAAAATCTTCATCTTTTCTGTAGGTTGAGCCATCCTGTAAAAATCGGTTGTTTGGATATAATTATTTGAACAGTGGTTCTCAACCTTTTTCATACAGGGACCCATTGGCAAAGATCCATGGCCTGTTCCTACCCACATCCCCTGACTCTGTCAGTGCTCCTCCTGGGCCATGCTGGTGTCTCTCATTCCTAACCTGCATCCCTCTTGCCTCCCCACACCCCCGCCAGAGGTCCCCCGCTGCCCCCGTCATGCTCGCGGTGG
Organism: Caiman crocodilus; assembly: GCA_030014935.1. NCBI lineage: Eukaryota > Metazoa > Chordata > Crocodylia > Alligatoridae > Caiman > Caiman crocodilus. The sequence goes on along the minus strand of JAGPOW010000304.1, from coordinate 80,832,038 downwards.
AGCAGGGTGTCTGCGGTGGCTCTGGCTCACACGGGTGGCAGCAGAGTGAGTCCTGCTCTGGCACAGGCTGTAAGGAGGAGGAGGAGAGGCCTGTGGCACACCCCGTGATCTGAGCTGAGGCTACCACACCATGCCAGGTGGCCTGGTCATGGCCCCTTCTGCCTCCTGAGCAGTGTCTCCTGGCTGCCCCACCCCTGCGAGCACAGGCACCAGCCCCAGTGCCACCAACCTGCAAGCTGAGGTGGTGGAGGAGTCCCACATGGCAACCAAGATCATGGGGGCCATGAAACACTTGGTGCAGGAGTGGTTTATTGGGCAGGGGAAGCTCACATGCAGGTTCATGGTCACTGACAGTGGGGCCAATATAGTCAAGGTGTTCTGTGATGCCAACTTTGTTGGCATCCACTGTGTGGCACTTAAGTACCACCTCATTATCAGGGATGCCTTGGAAGGGGACAGGGCTGTTGGTGACAGTGCCAGCACCGCCAGCAAGCTCATTTTCAAATGCAGGAAGTGGCAGGCTACTTCCACCAGAGCATCAAGGGACGCAGGTGCTGTAGGACAAACAGGCATAGATGAACATCCCACAACACAAAGTCCTGCAGGCTGTGGAGACTTGGTGGAACTCTACATACCCGATGCTTGAAAAGCTGGTGGAGCAATGGAAGGCCATCCATTAGATGCCTTTGCTTGGGAAGATTGGGATCCGTGGTCCCCAGAATAGAGCTGAGTGAGGTACCATCTCCCAGATCTTGGTGGTCCTCAAGCCTTTCCTTGAGGCCACCAAGACCTTTTGCACTGGCAATGCCCTCCTCAGCCAGGTGATCCCCATAGTGAGGGAACTTGAGAACCAAATGGAGAAGCTCCAGGGGATCAGTGTTCCTGGCTGGGGCAAGCTGCTGTCACCAGACATGCAGGCCCCATCTTACCAAGTGCTTGCATATACCACCTTTAGCAGGACAGTGGTACCCTCCCTGTATGAGTCACGCAGGAAGTACTTGAGGGAGGAGCTGCCCAAGGCAGAGCCACAGGTAGCCTTGCATTTCACAAACATCTGGAGCAGGTGAGGTGGAAGATCTGGAACCAACTTCCAAGGGAAGTGGTGCTGGCTCCTCCCTTGGGGGTCTTTAAGAGGAGACTGGATAATTACCTAGCTGGGGTCATATGATCCCAGTATTCTTTCCTGCCCAGGGCAGGGGGTCGGACTTCAAGATCTACTGAGGTCCCTTCTGACCCTACATCTATGGATCTATGAACCCAGCCATACAGCTCTTCCCTGCCTCCTTCTGCCATTGGAAGGGGCCGGTGCTTACCCGCTGCCCCTTTGCCGTGGTGCAGCATGTGAAACTTTGAAATACTTTTTCGACCCACTTTTGGGTTGTAACCCACGGGTTGCGATATGCTGATTTCGGAAATGTTATAGAATGGCTCAAAGATACGTACAAAGATGATGATTGTAGGTAGTTGCAACAACTGTCCCTGATATCCTTCAAATGAAGTCAAACTGTGGGCAGAGACTTAACTATTTTTCATAACGGAATTACTGTGTTAAGCTAAGCTGAAATCTTTTTGTTGCATGATATGGTAAAACAGAGTTAGTTTCTATCATAGTATCATGGTATCAAGGGTCAGAAGGGGCCTAGGGCAGGCCATCTAGTCTGACCCCCCCGCCAATGGCAGGAACGAGTGCCAGGGTCACAGAACCCCTGCCAAGTACATATCTAATCTGCTCTTAAAGATGCCCAAGGTAGGAGCAAGAACAACTTCCCTAGGAAGCTGGTTCCACAATCTAGCCACCCTAACTGTGAAGTAGTGCCTCCTAATGTCCAACCTAAACCTGCTCTCCAGTAACTTGTGACCATTGGTCCTAGTTACCCCTGGTAGTGCC
>JAGPOW010000304.1:80810592-80830050 GCA_030014935.1 Caiman crocodilus | reverse complement strand
CCCACCTTGGCCTTCCTAATAGCCCTCCTACACTCCTGAGCACAAGAGGAGTACTCCTCTTTGGAGGCTGCTCCTCTCTTCCAAAGATAGTAAGCCTCCCGCTTTGCTCTCAGGGCCCCCCAAATATCCCTATTAAGCCACGGGGGCTTCCAGGCACTTTTGCCTATCTTGCATCTGGTGGGAACGGTTGCCTCCTGGGCTCGGAGGATCATCTCCTTAAGGAACGCCCACCCTTCATGGACTCCCATGTCCTCAACCCTATAGTCCATGCTACAAATATGAACCATATAGTAGCTGTGCACTTTATCAAAGTTGTGTTTTTTCATGCCGATTGACCCTAGCAGCGAGTGAGCCTTAAGATTCATAGGTACTGCAGAATTTATCTGCTATTCTGGTCCCATGAATAAAACCTTAGCATATCTTATACGCATAATTCTTAGAAAGATACGAGTGTAATTTATCATATTGCTGGTGTTCTTCAGAATAACTTAGCTAGAAGACAAATTCTACCCATTGCACAGAAGTGTTGACTCTGCCATTTAGATCTGCTGCAGGCTGCAAATTCATTCTTTAAAAGACAAATGTTGAGAAGTGTTTCTTTTTCTTTCTTTTATTGTTTTTGTCTTGCCCGTGTCAGATTTACAACCAACATCCCTATACATGACAAGATACTACATTAATCCAATGAGCTACTTTCTTGCTGGATAAAATTTTACAGTAAAAAAGATGGAAAGTTAGTGTCTGTCCCAGGCAGCATCAATACTGTATTAGTATTTTATGCACATGCTTAGCATTTCCGAAGCTTTCAGAAAACAAACAATCAGGAAAATACAAATGATGGTCAGCTCGCTTACAGAATGAAAAATTAATGCAGCATTGTCTTTGTTTAAGTCAGCTGCCTATACTTCAGTTCCTTTGCCCACCAAGGGTTCTGTTAACTAGTATAATTCAAAATCGAGACTGTCAGAATACTGACAGCTAGCACTAGTTGAATAGTATTCACTGAAACAAAAATGTGATCAATTTAAGCTTTTTTGTTTTGGTTTGTGAAACACTAACAAACAGTTCCTGGAGTCCACAGACATATTTGTTATTCATAAGCATTCATCAAGTAGATTGGATGAAAAAGTAATGAACCAGTAGACATCTTCCTGCTGTGAGTTTGGAGGAGCAAGGAGTGCATCTGAGTTGAATGGCAGGATCTTGATTGAGTTGGAAATGTGACTTGTAAAGGTTTGATGTCTCATTTTTTGATTCCTTTGGAATATCAGCATCTTGGTCCTGGATGTCAGCATTGCTGACTGAATAATGAAAAGGAAAAACAAAAAACTAAAAACGTCCCCTGCCAAACACTGCATGACTTTATTTGCAAGCAAGCAAACCTAATTCTATTTGCTGATATTCCTTGGGTAATGCTATTTCTTCACTTTCTACAAGATACAAAGCTCCTTTAACTCTCATTGAATCAGGTGGTCATATTCAGCATTCTATAGAATTAGACACTTTTTATGAATATTACTAGTAATATTTGTGACCAGAATTTTCACAGATTTGTACTATCCGACTACAACAGCAAGATATCTACTAGCCCATGATTTTTTTTAATCTGAAGATATTTGTAGGATCCCAACTAGGATCACATCAAATGACCTGATCCTTGAAAAACTGAGAAATTCTGGAAAAGAGAGTCCCCTATCTCTTGGCACCAAATATTAAATGCTCTGCAGAGAGGGAGAGGTCACTTTCATCTTTGGAAGGTGAAACAGTAAGGTGGAAAAGGAGCAATTTCACCTGGGTTGAATAGAGGTAATGGACTAAATTTAGCAATGTTAAGCAAATAAAAATATTTGCTGAAACAGAGTTCTGCTAAATTCTGGAAGTCTCTCAAAGACAGTGGTAGAAGCTGATTTGGAAGGGTCAATTAAATTTAGCTTGGGCAAAGTACTGGAGAACATACTACAGGGACCAATGCTTCGCTAGCCAGTAAATGGACTTGATGAACTACCAGGCTTTCTCCATCTCTAATTGACAATCCTAGGAGAGCTTAAGTGGTTTTAAATACAAAGCTTTTTTATTTGTTAAGCTTTTCATCACCCAGAAATTTGAAGTGATGTTAATAGTTCAATTTGGAGATTTGGCGTTCACTTTGAGGAATTTATTGTTTCTTTGGTCAAGTCCAAAGACTGTCTGTGAGGTGTTTATCTGAATATAGGATTGACATTCTGGGTGCTTACAGATGTTGAAAAAACAAAACAAATCAGCACTGTACATTCAGCTCTGCATGCCCCTGAGCAAAGCGCAGTACATGTCCAAAAGAGGCGTCATATTAGTTTGATCCAGCTCACCCAGTGCCTGTATAGGTTGGGCTTTTTGGCACTGGACTGAATCAGCTTTAGGTAAAGGTCCCAAAAAAGCCCCGCTGAAACACCCAGTCTATACAGGCACTGGGGAACTGGATCAAACTATCATGCTTCCCCTTCCAGTAAAGCACTGTTTTGTTTTGTTTTACATGCCTGTCAGCATCATCTATTACCTGAAACATCAGTCCTTGCCACTCCAACGATATCAAAAGGTTCAGCTGTTTAAATAATCTGATTGTTTTGGTTGCATTACAATAACCACTTAAGATGGCATTTTTTACCATTAAACTGACTGTAGTGCTAAATTTAAATTGACTGTAGTGATTAATTTACAAGTGAACCTGAACTAGAACTTTAGATAAGAACAACTTAGATCTCTGGGAGGAGCCCCGTCCTTTTGGACCTAGACTTCCTGGCTGAATCATGTAATATTGATCTTAATGAGAAACCTGGGGTACAACCCAAATAAATGTTGCGACTCATTCTTATCTCTGGTATAATGTATGGACATCACCAGTGGCTTAACTTGGCCAGGTCTTCTTCAGAAGTAAGAAATAGCTGGTGTAAATCAAGTTTGGATTTTCAGTTTCAGGGTATGGACCGCAGGAATACTATAGAGTAACATTTCTGAGCTTTTATTCCCTACAAAATTGACAGTCTTGTAAAGAGTCAACATAGTGTCCGGTCACTAGTTTGCATTGAGCAAGGTCTGCTCCAGGGTGAGATTGAGCATGACTGGCAGACAGGTATATAGTTAATTTTCACTTTATGAAGGGTAACTTTACTCCAGAATGGACTGAGCTATGCTGTTACAAGCCTGTACATCATCTACTTGCTTCACTTTTACCATGGAATGCAGTCACATTTCTCTGGAATAAATGTGTTATGTGTCTTTAATCTCAGTTCTCTATCTATTGTTTATTTCAGCATCTATTTGACAATCCGCCATATGTCCATGTTGAACACCAATCAGTCTAGTATGAAATCGTTATCTATTTTGGAAACAGATTGAGTAAGACATTTCTCTAAAGAAAGCAGGAAAGATGTCTCTCAAATAGAAGTCTTTACCCTCCAGTGTTCTCCGCTTTGCAAGGAGTTGCACCTTAAGAATGTGAAAATTGAGTTGGTCTGTTTAATATTCTACACTGGGGGCAGCAACCTAGGACCTGCAGGTGTGGGGCTTTAGATGCATTCAGTGGAAGGGGGCTTCAATTGCAGGCATTCTCCCCATGCTGCTGTAGGTTGCCTACTCTTGTTCCACACCAACCAGGTGGTGGTACTGATGGTAGTTCAGCACAGACATAAGTTCAGTTTAGCTTTAAACATGATTTCCTCCCCACTTCCTGCTTTGTTGATGCTTCCCTATAACCAGCATACTAAATATCAAGGATTTCATTGCAATCTGTAGTATTTAGAATCTCTTTTAACGACGAATTCCAGGATACTGTCAGTACACTAGAACAGATCACGATGATTCACAGAGAGAGAAATAATTGCTAAAGACTAATCTCATTTCTGTGCTAGTTCAACAGGTCTGTCCCACCCTACTTAAGCCTCACACCCCCAAAAGCATGGTTAGGGGAGATGACCATTGTTGCAGCCCTTGGCAAATTCCAAATGGGGCAGATTATTTAGTATTTATACCTGGGTTTAACTCAGGTTTCAGTTTTGCTTTTCAATTCACTTTTACTAACCTTTCTCCCAAGTGGAATTTTTGTAGTCCTGAGCACAGATGAAACAAAAAGCTATGAGCCTTCAAACCATCACCATCTTATTAGCATTCAGAAAGATGTTTGCTGATGAAGTCAATATGAGAGGGTGATGATTGCTACCTCACAGGAAGATTTCACTGTTTTAAATGCTAATTGTTTTAGGTACTCTGAGTCGTCTGTGGCCTTTGGGTCACTTTTTTATAGCAATAGTTTTTATAATCTTTCACAAGAAGGGAAGAAAAAAGTAGCTTTCTGGCCTAACTTCAAATAACATCTAAGAGCTCAAGAGGACCAATTATATATAAAAGTGCAACAACTTTTTTAAAAATTTCATTTAAATCCCACAGGAAAAAAATGATAGAAAATCAATTAACTTTCCACATGAAAAAATGCCTCAGATGGCTAAACTCTCCTCATACACTCTCTTGACTATTTTTGGAAAAAGTTGCTTTTATTACACCTTTGATGGCAAGAAAACCCTTTAAATTAATTTTATACATTCTATAGCGATGCTAAATTGTATCATGGAACTATTAAGTGGACCTACACCAATATTTCTGTCCTGTAGAAAATGAATATTGCACACTCAGTGAATCACATTTTTTACTAGATTGACACAGTTAACTGCTCACTCCTGTGCATGTTAAAATAAAAGGTATTAGTAAAAGGAGTAAATAAATTACCTCCTTAGTTGAGATGAAGTTGAAATTAATCTCCACAGAAATCATCTTTGAATTATGGGGGAGTTTGGATCTGAACTGTACAGCTGGCTTATCTTACTGCTGGGACTGAACCACAGCCCTAAACTTCAGCTCTCTTGAATTTGGGGAATATTAAGCTCTGAATTCCAACTCTTATATCTGTGAATCAGAGGCTGTGCATGATTCAAGTTGAGAAGCCAAATTGGTTTCTAAATTTGGCGTGGTCTAGCATTACAGACAATCAAAAAAGAATTCTACTGTTGTTGTTTTGCGTAGTATCTGCTGTGTGTTAAGTGGTTTCTAAATACAACAGAAAGCATAGTGTCTGCCTTAAAGTGTTTATTTGAAAGATGAATGGATTTACAGTTGCTGTGTTTAGGACCTTTGCTGGAAAACCGTTTGGCTTTGGCATTGTCAATTATGTGTGTTCCAAATGTGACATTTATAAAGAGACAGTTGTAAGAATGAAATCCTCAATGTAGGAAAAGGACATGTCTTCGTGTTAGTAATAATGCCCTATTAAAGTATTAAAGTAAAAAGAACATTAAGAATATCCTTAATTTTTCTCCATTGATGATTCTTGCATTTTTTTCCATGCTTTTTCAGTTTGGGCACAGCAGTTTCTCTTTATAGTCATGCACATTTACACTACTATCACCTGCTTAGTGGTTCTTAAACTGCCAGCTGAGTTTTCTGTGACCTCTGGTGAACAGCAGAATGAAATATACTGGGTGTGTCTACATGTGTCTTCATGTGCATATTAATGCAAAACAGTGAACTCCAGTGTTTATCCTGGGCACCCAGGAGTTTGTTGCTCCTGGGTGCCCAGGACTGCAGGAAGTTGAGCTGGGTCCGAGCAGCTCTAGCTGCAGGGGGCCCAAGGGATCAAAAAACTCTGCAGCAGGATAGTACTTGTATTTACAAGTACTACCCTAGTGTGGAACTTATTACTTTACTTTGGCCTAATAGCCTTGCATGTGGAGATACTGAAATGTTTACTGTGAGGCTAATTATCGTACTCCACAGTGGCTAGTGTAGACATACCTACTGAGAACCAAGTAGTAGGAGTCACTGTTTAATTTGGAACATAACCTATCAGAGAATCTCTCTCTTTTAGGAAATTGTCCATAGAAGGCAACGTTTGGAGAATTCATTATATATATTTCTAATACCCCTATTAGGGCCATATACAAGGTAAAAACAATAAAACCTATCACAATTAGGGAACAATACTCTTGTTGCAGCCCATGTTTCCCATCATTTCTGAGAAAGTGGACTTAATCTAGTTAGAGTTTTCATGTGGTGACCAAGACCTTGAACTGCAACCAAAGTGGCCTGGTAAAAAATAGGGTGCATGATGTATGATGCAACTGTGTGATGTTTCTTTCATTGGTTTTACCTACATATAAACCACTAGCCAATGTGCTGACAAACTTTTTTGGAGAGAACCTGGAATTTGACCCAAATTTTATACATGGCCTTTATCAATAGAGTGGAATGAAGCCTGGTACATAGCTTAGAAAAAAAGTTCTAAATGTTGCAGCTTAGCTCCATCTTTAAATAAACAAACAAGCATAACCGTACAGAACTTAGTTTAGTTTTTGATCAAATGCCTTGCACCTAAATTATTTGCTCATAAAAAATACTAGTACAGTATAGAGAGCCCTGTGGACTGAATCGATGCTCAATTTAATGTAAAAGTATTGTTATAAATATATTGGGATAAATATATATTCATGAAATATCAGGGCACCATGTTTAGTGAGTTTCAACACACACGCACAAACTAAACGAAGGATGTTACATCTTTGTTATGCAAGCTCGTGGCTTAACTTAGACTAGACATAGTTAATGATCTGTGCTCCCACTCCCTCCATCAATCTTTTTCACTCCTAATGTATTAGAACAGCAAAGCTGGATAGTTCCTTTTCATTTGGTGGATGAGTGTACCAGAAAGTAGTCAACCGGTAACTTACAGCCTCCAATAAACTTCATTCCATTAGTGTAGGTATTTGCAACTTGGGCCATCCTAACTGCAAAGGGAGATAGACTCACCTGAGTTTTCAAATGTGTATAATGCTTTCCTGAAGAGCCCACATGATGGAGATGCTGATTCAATAACTTTCTTACCTTCCTCCCAGCTGGCTGTGGCTGTTGACAGCCTTTTGGACCAACTGTGGTGCTGAGCTTTGGTGAACTTGGCTGTAACAATCAGGCTTGATTGACCGAGTGTAGTTAGTGGATATATTTAAGAAAACAAACACATGTGTTTGCCTGTATAAAAACATATATGACCTATTAATAGGCCTATTTACTACTGCTTGCTCAAGTTAATCAGGGAGCAAAGAATTATGTTTTTGTTTTCTGAAGGAGGTGAACTGGTCCAAGTTCTCTTTTTATACTTGCTTACATCTCAGCAGTAGGGTATTTGTATAATTTAATTTAGGTTCATTCCATCACACTAATATATAAAATATAACATGCATTCATGTTTGTTCTTTTATGACCAAATATGGTTTCTATCCATACTTAGTTTTTTTGGTCATTAGAAAGAAAATGAGTTCTCTCTTCTTCCAAAGGACAAAGACTGATTTTTTGTTTGAAAGCTCACTTAGATCAGACATCCACAGCACAATTAAGCAAGATTTAAACTTCTGACAGACAAGGTAGTATATCACAGATAAAAAACCTCTAATAAACAATATAGTTACACAGGCCAAAATAACTTCTTGGGCAACTTGAATGTCCTTTTGGTGAATTTACATAAGAAAGAGATTTTGTTAATCATTTCAGCAGCTATCTTAATGACATTCCCTTTATCTGGGAATAAAAATGTTGTAATTTCTGAGATTCCCACTTGGATCAGGGATCATTAAATTAATAAGCCAAATTGTGCCCTATGAATAGATCAAATGAGAAAAAAAATATGAAGTGCAATTTGAGCATTGCTGAATTTGTATAAGAGGTTAATGAGTGATGGACAGGCTTTCCTGGAAAGTTGATTAAGAGAGAAGAATACAATGGTCACTAACTAGGAAGCTATTGTCTATGAGGAAGAAAGAAGTGAATGACAGCAAAATGAGAGTTTTAGTGTGAGAAATTTGATTACAAAATTGACAACAGGCTCCTTTGATTAACATAATTTAAGTGTGTAGAGTAGACACTGCAATTCAATATCTCAGTACCCTGATTTCCAACTTCAAACTCCAAAATAAGCATCCAAGTTGTAAAGGGGCATTACTTTATTAGGAACCACTGAACCATAAGGCAACATAAAAATAACATTGATTTTAAAAAAATCTCATTTGAGACCACAAGGTGGCAATGTTGCACTATTTCTGACTATACAGTCCCTATACTACCCCAAATAATGCTTGCTGCTGGCATGTACATTCCCTACTAACATGTACCCAACCAGTATTCATTTACTAAGCAATAAATAGGCAGATGCATTACAGTAGTGCTTTAACCAGGGAATATTGTACTTGGTAGCACTGATTGTGTTTTCTATTAAAATATAGAGTATGGTATAGGAAAAATAATATATTTTCTTCCCTTTTTATCACACTTGTATAATTTGAATGCACAATAAATACAGATGCAGGTTCAATTCTGCAGCAATAACATACCCAGTTTTGCAGAAAAGATCTGACTAATTAGTTTTATTCTTCAAAGCCAACAGCACCTGCCTGAGAGGAACATTTAACGTAATAATGCTTTATTATTTATTATTTATTGGTTTGCTAACCACCAACCAAGCACACACAGAAACCAAGAGCTGCATCACACTGATATTATAGGGCAAATTTGTTTTCTTCCTCTCAAAAGAAAGCTTTCCTGCTCTAACATGCTTATCATGAACTTACTCCCTTTCAGAAAGTTCTCCTTTCCAAATATAAACTTCCCGTAACTTAAATCCTTTAAGATATTTTTAAAGAAATTATGTCATTGTTAAAAAAATGCATATCTCAACAGAAAGAGATTGAGGAAGCCACTTAGAAGAGTTTGCTGGTCCAATTGCCTGTGAATGATTGTCTACACCATGAAACCTAGAACTTTTGGTATGATTATTGAGCCTCTTTGTTGGGTAAAGAAAGCCATCAGCCATCCACTGGGCTATAGTTATCATTGTATTGCCATGTTATCATTGTATTGCCATAGAAGACCTTAGCTAAGGTCCTTCTAAATCCAGAAATGAGGCACACTGGGGACAGCATGAGGCATGTTTGTACTGATAATGTCAGTGCTGTCTAGAGGAATTTATCCTCAATACGGTTAGTCTGACACCTTTTACAGTGTTCTGCTCTTGTGCTCTGTTGTTATCCTACCGATTCTACTCTGATGCCTGATTTTTGTTTGGTTGTCCCTTGTATAGATTGACCTCCATGTCATTGTGGCCCACCTTTTGTTCTAGGGTCATTTTTAAGGTCTGTATGATCTGAGGGTACTGTCGTTACTGAGTTTTTACAGGAAGACTTCTTTTTTACAGAATGAAATTCGAACTTAAATTTGGTTGAAGGGTGTAATAAATTTGACAGGAAACCTCGTTCTGTTTTTCACAAAACTACCTGGATGTTTGGCATAATTCATTGTCCTCCACCAGGAAAGACCCAGAGAGCTGGACAGGAGAGGTGTTAATATGGTGTTACAATGGAGACAGGCTAGCTGTATGGTTGGGAAGAGGACAGTTGGATTCTTTGGTTTAAAACTAATGCTGTACTGTCTGTTTCTACCACACCCACAATTACAAAAAAAAAAGTAAAGGAAAAACTAAAGGCTAGAACATATGCATTGAAAAGCTAGCCATAACAGAACACTCCAAATTCATAAGCCCATATTCAGAATTACTGCACTAAGTGGTCCACAGAGCATGGTTGTTACGAGCAAGCAAAATATTATACACCAGAGGAAAAGCATTTTAGGAATGAACAAACACCAGTGTCATGTTCTTGAAGAGGGCTACTGTAAGTAGCAGTTGTCAAGAACTATTGAAACTCTCACTGAAGTGATACTAGTGGTGAATTTGGAACAATCAATTCACAAAAAAGTAGGTAATATTTTGCCCCTTGCTTTTCTAAAGTGAAGGTCAAGGATCATAGAGCTCCAGACTTCTTCTAATCTACAGAACAAGTACAATACATCAGTAGCAATGGAACAAACTAGGATGGTAAAGCCATTTTTACTGCTAATCATGAGTTATGTAACCATGCAATTGTTGTGCTCTGTTCTGCGTGACAAGTACAAACACAGCTCTCAACCTGCCAAGGTCCAAAGATATAATTCAGGCAGGAAACTTGAAATGTCATGGCATATTACTTTTTTGGTTTAGCTACCAGTTTATGTAACATGCAGCTTATGATTCTGTATTTCTGGCATCTTAACTTTCAAAAGAGAAATAGGAGAATTGCAAATGTATATAGAAAGAAGGTCATTTTGGTATTAAAATGACATTAATTGAAATGAGGTACATTTGAGAAATAAGACTAGAAACTGAACAGAAATCATTGCAATTGTTTAGCCAAGTGTGCTAAGCAGCTTTCAGATGGCATTTTCTCCAGCCCTGGATTGATACTTGTCACTATCTTTGTATACTGTTACCACTCCCAAAAGGACCCAATCCATTTGCCTGGAAGCATTCTTTCAAACTTGCCACCTTATCTCATTCAGAAAAACAGACACATCCCCTATGGTCCCCTAATCAAGAAAATAGGTATTTTTTCTTTCATTTCCCCTATGCAACTTCTGCCAAATTCCCACCTGCATCATACCTCCATAAATACTACCTTCTTATTGTACTATACTGTGCAATTTTCTATACTTATTGTCTCTCAGACATTTCTATGGGTCTTATGAGGGTTAGAGATCAGGAAGAGTTTAATTTTGTACTGTTGACCCATGGATGGACAGGCACAAGGCAAAGTAATATACAGCCTCTCTATCTCCCAAGCAACTGGACTTTTGTTTAAATTTGATCTTGCATTGATTGTAAAAACTGAAATAGAATCCATTTGTCCCTATTAGTAAGAAATAATAATTTTCCTTTTGTAGAAATTATTATCCATGATGTACAGAGTGGATGTGAGGCTGAACATTTTTAATTTTCAGAAAGGACATTAAAAGGATTAATTACTTAATGCTTCCATTTCTTCAAATCTGAGAAAACTGCTGGATTTTGGTTCTGCTTTTTTCCCCATTCACAGCAGTAAAATGTAGACTCAAGTGACCACTAAAAAAAGAAACATTTATCAGTAGCTCTGTTATTGACTAAAATAACAAATTATGTATTAGGTGCTTTATACCAATGGCATGATGATTCTCTGCAGTGGCCCCTGACAATCTTGCTTAAAGGATGGTATGTGTGTGTATGTGCATTTCCTATTTCAGCAGCAAGTCGCTGTAATGCCTTGCAAGGGTTTTTGGTGTGCAGATTTATTTCTGCTGTGTAGCTGGATGTACTTCAGTGTGTGAAATATACCGAAGAAAAATAGTAGTTACGGATATCCTGGCTTTGAGGGCAGGCTTTACAGTGGAATACCTGAGATAGAGAAAGGTACAGAGTTTGTGATATTTGAATTTGGCCACGATCTCCTCAATGATAATATTTTACTTGTCCATTGTTTGGGGGAAAAAAAGATAATATTTGCTTTACACACATTTTAAATTTAAAAATAACTGATGGAAGGTATTTGCAAGTACCTATCCACCATTTTGTTTGTATGGAACCAAAGAGTTCCTGAGCCTGTACAACTTTAGTCTGAGAACTTGATTTTTCAGAAAATCATACAGACACTTGCAGAGGCATATGGATTAATACTCCCTCTTAGAAAATTTCTAGCTGGTATAAGGAAGGGATGGAGAAATTGAGTTATCCACCTAAACACCTACTTGTTCTCATACACTGAGAAGAGCCAGGCACACGAAGGGAAGGGGATGGCAAAGAAAGGCCTGGTGGTGGGATGACCATACTATATGAATTATCTTTCCTGTACCTTTCTTCAAGGCCCTAAAACCAATTTGGCTTGAAATTTAGTCCACCTGAGGTTATATTTTCTTTGGTGCAACTTTGTACTTTGTTCTACTTTGGAACATTCTGATGGGTGCAATCTGCACTGAAATCCTGGGGCATGTATAGATGAAATGGGGGTTTAGTTTACCCTAAATTGAAGGGGTGGGTTTTTAAAAACACTGCTTCCTTGCAGCTCATGCAGGCAGGCAGACTCCAGGGGAAAAAATAAAAAAGATCAGGCTTACTGCTTTTTTTTTTCCTTTAGTGGAGCTTGCCTTCCCAGGCTGCTGCCAGGCTGTTTGTAGGGCTTCCTGCAGAGCCTCTGAGCTGCACAGAGCCCGGTGCTTCGCTCTGCAGCTGTAGGGCAGCAAGCTAAAACTCTTTGGAGGTGTTTTAGTTTGCTGCGCCTCAAAGTCATTTAAGGTGCATTACGCTGCTGAATGTGCTACAGTGGCTGGAATGAATGCGCTATATGCCTCCGATGCATGCAAATCCCAATGCCATTAAAGCGATGCAAAAGCATGTAACTCGCTTTAAAGTGCCATGCACACACATCTCTCGTGTTGTCTACACACGCCTCAGGATAACAAGACAAGATAAAAGCCTTGTGACAGAAGGTGGAAGAGGGCAGCAATGGGATGTGAGAACAGCTCTGATGATCCACAGACCTGCAAATTTTAGGGGATTACTACTTTTTCCTATTCTGCTGTGTAAAACCCTCCCTGCCTAATGTAATGGCCTGGTGGGAACTCAATGTGCGAAACTTTATTACATTTGCTAATTTGATTCTGGGTTAAGAAAACAAAGAACTTCATGGTGAATGTGTGATAACTAGTGTAATATTATCAACAGAACAATTTTCTGCAGCTGTTTTTCATTAGTGATTTTGATTGGATCTTCTCCTCATGACCAAGTTAAGAAAAGACATCTCATCCTCTCAGGGTCATTAGGGAGGGCAGGTGGGTACTGGTTAAACAAAGGAACAATTTTTTTGAATCAGGTGTCATGGCATCACTTGGAACAAGGTTGGTATCAAACAGACCTCTTTCCTATGACACAACAAAGGATATCCTACCTTGGTCTTTCTAGAAGGCATAATATAGGGAAACAAGATACCAAATACTATATTTTAATTAGTAGACCGATTCTTATGGTCTTCCACTAATAACATCCTTTGCCCCAGACAGTTTGCTTTCAGCAAAATTTCCTGGCATCTCTCTGGGTGTATCTACATGTGCAAATAATCTGGGAACAGTTTATTCCTGAGTAAACTCTCCCAGGCGTGTGTCTACAGGTGCAAGGACATGGGAGCAGATTTGCTGCTCCTAGCAGCAGACTGTTCCCAACTCCCTGTGGTCCTGCAATGGGCCCCTGCAGCAGCCAGAGGATTCTAGCCCAGGGGCCAGGAGACATCTGTCTCTTCGTGGGGACTCGGACATTGGTTCCTGCCTTGGGAGCTGACTGCTGCTGGGGCAGTGACAATGTCCTCTTTCCCTGGCAGCAGGGAGGTCCCAGGCCCTGCTCTGTGATTGCTGGGCCTAGGCTGAGAGATCCTTATCTTCCAGGACCAGCTCTGTGGTTGCTGGGCTGGTGCTGGTAGATTCGTCTCTCCCAGTCTGAGCTCTGCAGTTACAGGACTTGGGTTGGGAGATCCTTCTGGGAAAAATCTCCTAGCACCAGCCCTGCAACTGTGGAACTGGCACTGGGAGAGAAGGATCTCCCAGCCCAGGAACCATGACCATGCGACTTTGGCTGGGAGAGAAGCAGGGGTCCTACTTTTCCCTGACAAACCGCTTGAATCAGTCTTCCAGCTTGAATCGGTCTTCCAGGAGTTTGTGTTGAGCTTGAATTGGTCTTCCAGGAGTTTGTGGCCATTACTCCTAGTTTTCCTTTTGGGTGCCCCAGTGAACAGTTGCTTACTGAGGCCTGGATGTACTCCCCTAGTATAGTGGTAAGCTACTACCAGGTCCCCTCTCAGTCCTTGTTTATATGCCAGAGCTCTGGATGGAGGTTATGTGGTCCTCAGTCTGAATCAATAAGTGCTTTGAGTTTTGTTTCCTTCTCTGATAGGCCATGCTCCATTTTCATGCCTTCATTCCCAGTAATTTTCCTTTCTTTGCCCCCATGTTCAACACTGTTATCTTTATTGAAAACTGAGGCAAGAAATTCATTTATTTTTGAGCCATATCTAGATTATTTTTAATCTCAAACCCATTTTCACTGTGTAATAGCCCCACTACCTTAAAACTATCGCAAAAAAGTACAAGCATGCTAGTGACATTTTCTGCTTACCAAAAGTTAGGAACCATAGCAAAGACAAAGAAAAATCAGAATAAAGTACAGAAAGAACTGGATGACCATCAAAACCAGAGCAATAGACGTGGGATGAAATTGAATAGGACCAAGTGGCCAATTCAATCAGGTTCAATAAACGGATTTAATATGGTTACCTTGGAGCCCTTTGGGGGCAGCAAGGGGCAACGTGGGCAGGCTAGTGGCCCTGGGGCCTGTGCCTGTGCTGACAGGAATGGGGCAGCTGGGAGATGCTGCTGGGCTGGGGGCTGTGGATCGGGACTGAGGGGAACTAGCGGGGCTGAGGGGGGGATGTTGCCTGGGAGTGAGGGGCACCAATGGGGTGGGGGACTGTGGGTCAGCAGTGCGGGGCACATACAGTGCCTGGGGGTTGTGGTTCAGGAGTGATGGGTATCAGTAGGAATGGGAAGGGGGCTGTGAGTTGGGAGTCAGGGGCAGCAGCAGGGATGGGGGTGTGGTGGCTTGGGAGTGAGGGGAAGGGGCAGGCACAGCATATTATTGTCCCCCCCCAATCATATTACTCCCCTGACAGGTATCCTTTTTTGAAAAACTGGAAATATGGTAACCCTTGATTTAACCTAAATCAATTAAAACTGATACTACATCCATCCAGGTTTATCTTAAACTGGTTTTGGCCATTTTGAAACTAGTTTATGTGCACTGAGCTTCTGTTATGTTACATATTTGAACTTGTTTCTGATTACTTATACCGGTTTATGTGTAATTTCTATCCCTAGCCTTAAGGAGTAATACCAAGACTTTCTACTGTAGACTGGGAACTCATCAGTTGGAAATGACAGAGGAGGACAAAGAGTGAGGGCTATACACAGGCTGGATCTGATGCATCAGGCAAGATCCTAAGGTGCAGCAGGAAATGTATTTCTAGTACTAATAGCAGAGTTATCAATACAATTGTAGAAGACACAGGTGAGAATTCATTTGGAATACTGTGTAATTCTGGTTCTAATGGTCCAGAAAGATGGATGCACACCATAGCAGAGAAAGGCCACTAAGATGATCTGGAGATGATCTAAAAGCCTATTTCACAAGAGAAGATATAAAGAATGTAGCTCATTTAGCTTAATGGAACAAAGGCTGAGAGGAGATATGATTGCTTTTTATAAATATGATTGCTCTATATAAATATATCAGATACATAAACCCCAGGAAGAAGTTCTACTTTAACTGAAGGACAATATTGGCACAAGAATAAATAGGGATAAACTGTCCATGAGTCATTTTAGACCATGAATTAGGAGAAAGGTCTAACCATTAGAGGAGTGATGTTCTGTAATAGCCTTCCAATAGGAGCAGCAGAGGCAAGAAATCTAACTATTTTTAAGATGGACCTCGATTAATTTAGCATAGATGAAGTGTCATGTCCTAGTACAGGACTGGATTTAGTGATATAAAAGGTTTCTTTTGGTTCTGTTTTTTTGTGAGATTGACTAGACCACTAGCTCTGAGGCACATGTACACCTAAATGTGAAACTGGATATCTGTCACATCACAATGGTCCAAGCATCATCAGTGTCATATCATAAGAACTATCCACCCACATACCTTGGATAGTTTAAACCTATGGAAATTCCTGAACACTTGATATAAAGCTTAAATCTCTCTTTTATCCCTATTTTCATATAAAAAAATTTAAAGTCAGTTGTCCAAACAAAATGAAGATTGGACCGAATGCCTGAAATTTTTTGCCCCTTGACTGAGTGATTAGTTTCGAGAAATAAGTGAATGTTTGGGAGCTTGAAGCAAGGCATTCATACACACATTATTTTGTTTAATATGATGGAAGGTAGTTCTGTTGCATGGTAGTTCTGCTACCTAGAATTTCTTGCTTTTCTAAACTTTTGAAAGGAAGAGGGGAAGGAAAGGTTACTATCAGTGTGGGAAAAACCCTTCTCACCCATCTTTTGTTTTCTTTAAATGCTAGCCCTTGAGGTGCATCTGCTTGTTTGAAAATAATTGCAAATGTCACCACTCTGGTTTCAGCTTTTATGCTGGCTGGATTTCAGGGGTACAAGTACTTCAGCTGCCAGTAAACTTTGGCCTAGAAATACTCTTGTCCTTTTCAGCTTCTAACACAACATTAAAGGACCAACATTTATTTTCTAATTTACAGCAACAAGATTTGACATTTATATATTGCCTTCACCTACATCATATTTTGTCCTTAGATGCTTTATGATTCACTAGTGTAATTGGCTAATAAGATCACAGAATTCATATGGGAAAAGCTCTGTAATAACATAGTCTGTGTTTTATTCCAGATTTTAACTAGGAAAAGGAAGAAATAAACCCTTTTCCCTAGGATAGTTATTCTTGTAGTAAAGGCAGGAAGTGATAGATGGCAATTGAATTTTTTATAGGTAGGCAAAGGTATCAATATTGATATCATTATATAATACAGACAATTTAGGTAAATATGGAGCAATCAGCTCATCAAGGAAGACAGACCAGATACTTTAGTGTTCTTAAAGTAAACTGTATCCAGGAATAGCTAAATGACACTTTGGACAGAATTCCACCATTTCCCTTTGTGTGCTTAAATGTTGGTTTTGCAGCCATGCACCAGGGCATATTTAACACTCTCCTTTCCGCTGTGAATTCTTAAGTGTATGTACGTAAACTGAGCCTGTACAGTATGCTATGTACTGGCTGTACATTAGGAAGGCCCTCTCATATTTGAGCCTCAATAGCTGAGTACTTAGGGCACTCATCCCTAAGATCCTAAAGATCCTAAAGATGGGAAGCCTGGATTGATGGTGTCTTACAAATATATCAGGGTGAACATCAGGAGCTAGGCAAACAACTATTCACTGAAGCTCCCCAGGGGAAAACCAGGAGCAACAGTCATAAACTAGAAAATTTTTCAGACTGGATATAAGGCAAAACTTGTTCACGGTTCATGTGACCAGACTCTGGAATAGATTTCCAGTGGGAGTGGTGCAGGCACCTACCCTGGAGATCTTCAAAAGGAGAATGACACCTCGCTGGGGTTATTTGACCCCAGCAGTCTTTCCTGCCCAGAGCAGGGGGCTGCACCCAATGATCTCATGAGGTCCCTTCCAGCCCTAAACTTCTATAAATCTGTGAATCTGTACATTATAGGTCCCCCTCACTTGCCAATGGTGGGCTTTGAAGCTGAATCGCTCTGACTTCCAAGCACAGTTCTCTAGTCACCAGGACACAGTTTAGGCCTTCTTCTGTGTTCCTTTTGAAGCTGAGCCACTGCCCTTTCCATATAATAATCATTTGAAATGAGGGAGAACAGTATGGTATGGACATTTCTTTTGTATTGGGAAGAGGGGTCTAGGCTACAATTCATGTAGCCCATTCACCGGGCTACATAACTTCTACCTTGCTCTTTAGTTCCCTCTTACGAGGCAGCTTAAAGCCAGCTAGTCAGGCCTTCAACTTAGTGATATCAGTACACTCCAGACTGGATGTTTGCCTTACTTATTAGTCCACATCACTGCTGGCTGTTGTGTTGCAGTGTTCTTTTTCCAGAAAATGTCTGAGACTGTTTACAATGGGTTCACCCTGTGCAAGCTTGCCAGACACAGGAGGCACTGCATGCTGTACCATTTCTAACTGGTGATGGGAATTATCATAAATTAATAATAAAATCTGAGATCTAAATATGGTTTAGTCAGCCTCTTTCAAACCTAGTATTATTAATATGGCTTAGAACCATCTAAGTACCAAGGAGCACAAGGGCTACTGAATTCTACATGAGCTTTATTTATATGAAACATTTTCTTGGGAATTCAGGAAAATGGGAAGCAGAAACAGCAGCAATGTCTAAGATAACAATATATATATTGTATGTTAAGCATCATTACTGATATACAGAAAATCTTGGAACCACAGCTTCAAATTCTTGCAAGGCAGATAAAACAACTCTGCTCAGGTTATAGAATATGGATAATGTAAGAAGTGCACCCACCTCCATTTTTCCAGCATGATAAAAGCTTCCCTTTTATTTAGTTCCTCTCTAACCAGTAATACCAAGTCATGGACTTGGAATGGACTTCAACCAGTTAGCTTTCCCTTATGAAGCTGAATCTCAGTGTTGGGAAACAAATAATAATACTGCAGGGCCTGAAGAAACCTGGTGTTGTTCTCTGGTTAATAAAAGAAAATTGAACAGAGGAAGGAATAAGACAGAGGAGATTAAATGACTCCTTATCTCACAGCGTGCTGACATTTTCCCAAACTACTTAAAATTCTATGCCACATCTAAGAGTTGTGTTAGTAAACTTGTATATTAAAATTCAGAAGTACTTGCTGAACTTTAAAAATGTTTTCCCTAATGCCCATTAGATTGGAAAAAAAAAATCTTCATTACTTCTTTATTTGTGAGTTGCTAGTAGCTGATGCATTGCTCTACCTATATTTAGAGTGGTTAAGACTTACAGGGTGATACATATTATGAATTAAGTAATAATTTATGGCAAGGTGTACAGTATGCAAAATGTCTTATAGTTTGCAGAGATTAATGCATGAGCCAAGTGCAAATACATTAATTTAACCAACTATCTGGAAAGCAAGCTTAATGAAAGGGGAAAATGAATGAAACATGGGAAGAAAAAGGCAGTATGGTAACAGAAAATTACATATTGAGTGCAGAATATGTATAATATGTACCTTAAGCTAGGTTCTTGAATGAATTAACATCTTATCTTTGACCTAAAGTACACAGACATGCATCACAAGTAGAATGCATGGTCTGGGATGAGCCAGTTGCACCTATCAATCACAACTTTAATATTAGAGGTTGGGTTCAACAAACAACTTCTCTTCCTGGACTGCATATCAGAAGAGAAAGATGACCACATCTAACGGTCCTCAGATCTGATCATGCCTATTACTGGTAAAAACATTCTGTTTCTTCTCTATGGTCTGCTTTTTCTAATTAGCTGCTAAGCTGAGACCACATATCTGAGGTTAGTATTGAAATCAACTGCAAGGCCTTCTGCTATGACCCTCTAAAACATATATATGGGATTTATTTGTACTACATATTCCTCCACATTCTTGGACTTTGCAATGGAAAGATCCTGAATTACTATGTTGATGGTCAGAACGGTGATATGTGGGCACTGTGTGGTGCTTCTATTTGTCAAGAAATGCTAGTCAAAGCATTTAAGTGATAGATCGCACGTTTGAAAGAGCCACCTGGATACCATGTGAAGAACTGCTACAGTACAGAAGAACACCCCCCCCCCCCCCAAAAAAATCGTACACCGCTGGTTATGACATATTACCCCTCCCTCAAACCCGTACAGAAAATCCTCAAACAATTGCAACCCATACTAGAAAGAGACCCTATTCTTAAAGAGCTCTTTCCAGAG
>JAGPOW010000304.1:80791248-80808352 GCA_030014935.1 Caiman crocodilus | reverse complement strand
CCTAGGATTCCAGTGTCCATAGGTCTCAGGCAGATGGTCTAGCTAGAATTTCTAGGTTCACTGTCAAAGAACTGCGGCCTTAAATGCCTTGTTTGCCCCAGCTCTAACTTGGGATTGTCCTTCATTTATGCAATTGGGAACTAGAAGTCCTAAGATCCCTACTTGGAGTTGAGCTATCATTTTCCTTGGGTGGAGCTGAGGCTTGGATGATCTCCTATGATCAAAGAATACAAACCTTATAGATTATACCCAATGGACACGTCTACATGTGACGCTCGCTAATGGAGCACTAGACTAATTCTAATGATCTTTAGTGTGGCATGAAAAAAATGAAACTGTGTTAATACATTGGATTAGTGTACAGTAGAATTGTTCAGTAGAATTAGTCTACTGTTTATTAGCATCACTGAAAAAGTGTGTGCCTGCACTAATGTGCAGTAGCACTGATTACGGTGCACACAGGTAATCACAGGTGCTAAACTTAATGCACTGTAATTATGGCACTTTAATGAATCTGTAGATGTGCCCAGTGAAACAGTGACTCTAAAAAAACCCAAGGAATCAT
This sequence comes from Caiman crocodilus, assembly GCA_030014935.1. Classification (NCBI taxonomy): domain Eukaryota; kingdom Metazoa; phylum Chordata; order Crocodylia; family Alligatoridae; genus Caiman; species Caiman crocodilus. The sequence continues at coordinate 80,807,787 of JAGPOW010000304.1, read as the reverse complement.
AGCTGACAGCAACTGAATATGATCTCCTAGTGCAATGCTGTAGCAAAAATGAGTTTCCTGTGTGTATATAAACAGAACAGTAGTATGGTGCCCCCATTTTAAAATGATCTTGAAGAAGTGATGTTGGTGCAGAAAATTATTTGAGAACTGGAAAAAAGAGATTTAAACAGCCCAATCTATTTAGCATATCAGAAAGATGATTGATTACAGAATATAAATAGCTTCACAAGGACAAAATACTGAATATTAAATATATAATTAACTATTTAATTTAACTGAGGAAGGAGAATGGCTAGAAGCTGAAACCAGGCAAATTTAAAAAGGGCATAAGGTATAAATTTAAGAATGAGGGAGATCACCCTTTGAAACAAGCTACCAAAGAATATAGTAGGTTGCTCGTCTCTTGATTTCCTCACATGCGTGGCTGCATTCCTTTTTGGAAGAAATGGTTTAGTTAAAAGACAAGTTATGCTTTAGTGAAAGACAAAATATTGGCCTCAGTACAGATGAACTTGGTGAAACGTAAGCACCTGTGATATACAGAATGTAAGACTAGATGATGTAATGGTCCCTTCTACAACCATATTTCATGATCCTGTTTTATTTAGACTGAACCATTAAATGACCGCCTTCCTCCCCCTGCCATAGCTGCAATTAGCTGCTTTGGTATGAGACCAGAACTTTACTGCTCTCCACCCCTCACTAACCTTTCCTCCTTTTTTGCTGGCTTTTTTTTTTTTTTACCAATGAGCGCCCTTGTACTGTTGTTAAATAAAAGCTATATTTCTAACAACCAGGCATGTTGTCTCTCTCTACTTGACCTTGTCTTGACACCCCCAGCCTCTGGGAATACTTGCCTCCTTCCAGGCACCCCGAAATATGCATGCCTGGCACACACACAGGAGAGCTTGGTTAAGTGCCTACTGAAGTTTACTGAATTCCTATTAAGGAAATATGGAGTAGTTGGCAGGCCATCAAACAGGGGAGTTTGAGTGGGAGTCTTGCTTGGGAGGGAAGCAGGAAGCTGTGGTTGCCTAGGAAGAAGGTTTGTAAGTACTGCTGAGTAGGAAGACCTTCCTCATTTGAGCTTGATGGTGCAGTTTGGTTGTGAGCCATTTTGAAAGCTTATTTGGAGGAGTGAACAGGAACTCAAAAAGGAATCTTATAAAAAGTAAAAAATTGGCCATAGTAGACTATAAGAGTATTGCACAGGTGTGCAAGGAGAAAATACAAATGGCCAAGGCACAATTTGAGATGCAGTTGGCAAGGCACAAAAAAGGCAATAAAAGGGATTCCATCAGTATGTCAGAAGTAAGAGGAAGACCAGAGAAACCACAGGCCTCTTACAGAATATGGATGGTAATGTATTTATGGATTATGCAGAAAAGGCTGAAGTATTGAATGTCATTTTTACTTCAGTCTTCACAAATAGGAGCAGCTACCACATTACAAGTGCAGTTGTCAGGAAAAATAGGGAACAAAGTCAACAGCCTACAGTAGAAGAAGAAAAGGTTAGATGCTTTTAAGTTAGCAGGCCAAATGGGATACACCCTGGTGTATTGATGGACTTGGCTGAGGTAATTTCAGAACCATTGGCCATCCTCAAAGAGAATTCATGGAGTCTGGGTGAAGACCCAGATAATTAGAAAAGAACAAATATCTATAAGAAAGGAAAGAATGAGTATCTGGGGAATTACAGGTGAATCATGAAAAAGTCATGGAGCAGGACTTCAAGGAATCTATTTAATAGATTTCATAGACATTAGGCTGGAAGGGACCTCACAAGATCCTTGGGTCCAGCCTCCTGCCCAAGAGGCAAGAAGTCAGCTGGGGTCAGGTGACCCCAGAAAGATAAGCATCCAGGCATTTCTTAAAAGTATCCAGAGTAGGTGCTTGCACCACTTCTGGGGGGAGTCTATTCCAGACTCTGGAGACATGGCCAATAAAGAAGTTTTTTCTTATGTTCAGTCTAAACTGATCTTCCAGTAGTTTGTGACCATTAGAGCTTGTCATCCCTTGGGGTGTCCTGGTGAACAGACATTTTCCCAGTTCATGAAACACACCTCTTATATACTTACAGGCTGCCACCAAGTCACTCCTGAGACTTCACTTCTCCAGGCTGAAGAGTCCCATGCCTCTTAGCCTTTCCTCATAAAGCCTGCTCTCTTGACCTCTAATCATGTGTGTGGTTTTCTTTTGGACTCTTTCAAGCTTCTCCATGTCCTTTCTAAAGTGGGGAACCCAGAATTGGATGCAGTACTCCAGCTGTGGCCTCACTGAGACTGAGTAAAGCAGGAGGATGACTTCTTGGGTCTACTTGAGATGCTTGCTTGAGTCTTGCATTTGACCCAAAAGATGTTGCCTGTTAGGTCTGTGGGGTTGTGGGATTGAGTTTCATTTTGTGTATCTACAGCCTCTCTCCCATAGTCCCACCCCTCCTTTTCCCAGCTCTTGTGCTGTCTTCAGGATACGAAGGGAGAGAAGGGAGGGGTGGGAGCTTAGTCTAGGGTTTACCCAGGCTTTGCTGGAGGAGGAAGAGGTTAGGCAGATTGAAGCCACTCCAAGGTTGGGGGCTCCAATTCACCTGCTCCCACACTTCCAACGAAGTCTGGGCAAACCCCCAACTGAGTTTCCTTCTCTCCCATCACCCTATCCCATCCGGAAGACGGGACTGGGGGTGGGGCTGGGTTGCATCAGCCCAGCCCTGCTCCCAGGTAGGGACTGATGTAAGTTAATGAAGGTGCTGTGCTTTGAAGTGCCTTCATGTGAACCCTTATGTAATGAGAGTTAATGTGTACTTTAAAAGTGCTCTGCAGCCATGCACTTCTGCCAGAGCTTGGCTGTAGAGCACTTTCAGGAGGCCAATTGTATGATTGCATAAAAAAATGTCACTGCTGTCATCACCCAAGGTGATCAGGAACAGCCAGTGTGGATTCATCAAAAGCAAGTCATGTCTGACCAATTTTCTGATTTCCTTCTATAATAGGTTGATAAGCAGTGTGGATTGGAAAAGAGCAGTGCATGCTTTGACTTTAGTAAGACTTTTAACACTCTCTTTCACAACGTTCTCATTGCCAAGCTAAAGAAATACAGACTAGATGAAAATACTGTAAGGTATATATGTAATTGGTTGAATCATTGTATTCAATGATAATCATCAGTGCCTCAATGTCTGTTTTTGGCAGTAGGTATCAAGTGAGGTTTCACAAGGGTCTATTCTGGGTCTGGTATTGTTTAATACCTTTATTAATAATTTGGATGATAGGATTGAGTGTATGCCTAGCAAATTTGTGAATGATACAAAGTTGGGTGGAGTTTCAAATACTCAAGAGAGTAGGGCTAGGATCAAGAATAACCTGGATAGACTGGAAAAATGGTCTGCAATTTATCAGATGAGATTTAACAAGGAAAAATGCAAAGTCTGACAACTGGGACAGAACAATTGCATGCACAAATATGGGCTGGGGAATTACTGGTCTAGGATGCAATACTACAGAGAAGGACCTGGGGATTATAGTAGACCATATACTGAATATGAGCCAACGGTGAGCTCTTGTTGCAAAAAAATTCAAAAGCATACTGGGTTGAATGCTTGATTTGCTAGTATTACTTGCAAATCAAGGAAAGTTATTCTTCCACTATGTTTAGTCCTGGTGAGACCTCACCTAGAGTACTATATCCAGTATTCTTTTGGGCCCTGTACTTAAAAAAGGATGTGGGCAGATTAGAAAGAGTCCATTGGAGAGTGACAAAAATGATAAGAGGCCTGGGAGGAATGACTTATGAAGAAAGGCTAAAAGAACTAAAATTAATCAGTCTGGACAAGAGAAGACTGACAGCAGGTTGCATAACAGTAATTGAAGGGCAGTTACAGAGAGGATGGAGACAGGCCTGGGACAATTGACCTCAAGTTGCAGCAGTTGAAATTTAAATTAGAGATTAGGAGGAATATTCTGACTACCAGGGTGGTCAAGCACTGTAAAAGGCTACCATTGGAAATTGTGGAATCTTTTTCCTTGAAAGTTTTATGAGCGGGTTAGACAGATGCTTGTCTGGGATTTTTCAGTCAGGGATAATTCTGCCTTGAGCAGGGGGCTGGACTAGATGAGCCTGTGAGGTCCAGCCCTACTTTTTATAGTTCTATGAAAGAAGGGAAAGGAGAAAAGTGAAAACAATATCACCCACAGATCACTCACCCCCTGAGTCCCTCAAGGCCTGATTGCATGCCTTCCCCCTCTTCCATCCATTCACTCCCTGCAAAGCCTGCTGGACTGGGTGTTCACCCCCATCACCTGCCGTTGGACCCACAGTGCTTCAAAACCTAAAAGGTATCTGTTCTACTAGGAATACGAGGGAACATTATGTGTAGACACCTGTGATCCACATCAAGTGTGAACTGGCTCCCAATCAGGGACTTTTGAGAATGGTTCTGTTGTTACATGTTTTCACACCCTGACCCATGAAAATTATGAACTTGTCCCCAGTCAGTGACATTTTGGATGAATCAATTGCTATAAGTGTCCACACCCTTAGGTTGGTAACTCAGAAAACTATGAAGAAGGGATTTGAATTTCTTAGTAAACAAAAGATTTTCCCTTCCAACATTTCATCTCTGCTTTGCCTTTTCCTCCCAGGTTTTCAGGTACGTATCTTTTTCTGTCCACACATAACCTGTTGTAACTGATACTATTTTTCCTAAAATATTTCATGTAGAGAGACCAATTTTGCCATAATAATATTAAAACATCATTACCTTGTACTTTGTAAAGAATCTTTACATATTAATTACCCATATGTTGCATGAAAACACATCTTTAAGCTTTAATTTTTTTTTTAGTATTATTTTAACAAATCACATATATTAAACATATATTTTCCATTTTATTTACCATTTTACTGAAGAGAAATAGAATTATTGATATCAAATGCTTTTGGCTTGTATAAATAGCAAAAAAAAAGTGAGTGTCAGAATATAAGGGCATACTGTAAATTTTTTTTCTATGTGAGTTATGACAAGCAAGTCTTCTCTTGGAAAAGTAGTTAACGATTGTTAATTGTTGTTATTTATTATTTTCCCTGCACAAAAATGTAGTTGAGGTTATTTTTTAATCAGTAATCTGGCTTCATCCATTGTTTCTTCCAACAGTTCACTTGTTAATATAATAAGAGAAGGAAGCTATTCTTTTTCTTTTCTTTAATTATTTAAAATTCTTTTGTTCTTGTTAACTGCAGTTCTATAATTGGTACTTGGTTTTTGAAATTATAGAGCAAGGCTGCTCCTTTATTTCCATTCATGACTAAAAGGTGGCAAGAACACTATCTTAGAGGCAACATGTGGAAAGAAAGGAAAGCCTTATTTTCTGTGCTGCTTCTTCAGGGGTGATGAGAGGCACATAATATGTTATTAGCATAGGTCATCAATATATTGCCACTTTACCATCCTTGGCTGTGCTCGTTGATATAGAACCAAAGTTCTGCTTAACTAGAGAAAAGTAGTGGGCATATGGTGCCATTATTTTCAAATGGCATTTGTTTCACAAGGGGAAAATAGCACTGATCAGTGTTAAGCACTGCATTCTTCCAGTACGCTGGAGAGATTTGTTGGTTTGTTTCTTTTCTTCATTCCAGCCTCATGGTATCAATACTGTCCTGCAGTTCTGTTGAGAAAGTGTAAAAAATGTATTTTTTTTAAAAACTTGAAGTCTGATTATCTTGTAATTTCCTTACATAGCTTTCACTGGGGATAAATCTGGTCTAAACTGCCTCCAGTTCTTGTGATTTTGTACAGAAGTGGCCTGCTCCTGATTTTGCTTCAGTGGAAGTACATTGATTTTCAAGGAGTTACTCCTAATTTACATAGAAGTAAACATGGGAGAATCAAGCCTACTCACTTTACATCAAAAAGATGCAAAATTCTTGTTTTACTCACAAATTTCTCTTCCAGATTTGTGACAGATTCTGTCACCCTTGGTCATGATAAGTAACACTTTCTGCCATGAGTGGTGCTACTGGTTTCAGTGCACCAGATTCTCATTTACAGTAAATCGTCCTCATACCATCCTGGCAAGGTAATTTCTTTCTAAAATAAGACTTTTGACTCGTGTAAAAGGACCTGAGTCTAAATCTGATACAATACGTCTACAAAGGGAGTCAGGTACTCAGTAGGCCTGATCCAAAAGTCCATTTAAAATCAACACCAGTCTTCCTATTGACCTCAGTAAATCTTGGCTTAGTCTCCATGTAAAGGTGACAGAATTGAATATACATTTCAATCTATTTAATCTATTTCCCCCTTACGTCTTTGGTGAAAGTAAGAATGTTAAAAATAATGGTTAAAAACATTAGCTGTTTCTCATTTTCTATACACTGGAAATCTCTGGATTATTTCCTATGATTTTTTTCTCATTGGCTGGTAAATAGATGATACTTCTTTCAGTCTTATTAAATGTGTGACCTCTTTCAATATATATAGCCATTTTATCTCATCTTCTTTGACTGTATTAAACATTACTTTTTACTGGGATGCATAACTACAAGACATTTAGCCTGCACTGTCTTCCATGATCCATCTGAATATTGAAATGTAATATTCCTCAGAGAACGTTCTCTTGGATTATTTCTATTATGTCTATTAAAAGTAAGGGCAGGCCATCCCATCTATGTAAATCTTTTATTCCTTGGAATCATTTCTTAATTTTTTATAGGAATAGTGGAAATTTGGCTTTGTTCATACTTCCTATGTATCTCAGTCCCCTTTGGTTCTCTTCAAATATATCCATTATACTAGTATTGTGTTTTCTGCTGCTTAGCATTGTATCTTCTGTTTTCATGTCATTTATCTTATAGCCAAGAATTGAGCCATATTCTTTTATTGTTCTGTCTAGTTCTGGAATTGATCTTGAAGTGTTTGAAATATACTGTAAAACATCATTGACATAAAAGAGAATTTTTATGTAAGACATTCCCTCTTTTATCCCCCCTATTCTCTCTCTTTCTCCGGTGCTGATGTCTGTCAGTGGTTCTGCTGAATAGCAAAACAGAAAAAAAAAGAGAAAAACTTAGCATGTATACTCCATGATAGATGGTAATAGAATAAATCGTGGGGCTGCAGGTAGTTTGTTCCCCTCCTACATTTCTAACATCTCCTTCCTCTAGTCCATGCTCTCCCATTTTCAGAATGAAAAGTTGGGAAACATGGAGCAAACCTTCAGCTCACAAGTTCCCCCTGCAGCAGAACTAACATGGTTCCACTATACAATTTGATGGTCATTGGTAGGTAGTATAATTAAGATGGGGTGACTGGGTTAATAGCACTGCATACCCCCGTTGGTGGAGGGGGGTCAGGGTGCAGCAGATGCTGACTGGCTGCCCTGCTGCTGCCCCAGGCACCACCACTGCTCAGGGTGCACCACCGACTGTTACACCTCTGATGATAGTGTGCGGGTCTTGTGTGTTATACCACACATGGATGGGGTAAGGCCAGGTCTGTCACTATCTTCAACCTTGTGGCAAGGCCACATAGAAACTGGCCGACACATATATGTGGAGGGCTCTGTTGATTTCAGTAAGAATTTAATCTGCAGAGGAACTTCAGGATCAGTCACAGCTGAATGGCTCAAATAAATTGCACAGCCTTATTTATATTTTTACTTAATATATTTCCCTCAAATTTGTTGAAACAAATTATATATATAAATGTATATACATTTATATATTTATGTATATACATATTATTTATACACAAATAAATAAATGCAAAGTTCTGCTGGACTACATAAAAGACAGGCCAATAAAGACCATGGAAACCCTTTCCAAGCAGCTTCCAGGCCAGCTGCTGCTCTTACATGTTTTAGAGCGTGTCTGCACATAGCTATGACATTGCTATGGCACAAAAGGAAGTACTAAAGCATGGTGAAGTATGGGCAGTTACTGCACTATGCACACAGTGCATGGTTAGATTTTACCGCTACATCAGGATAGCGGCATACTACACCAGACGTAGCTAGTGCTCAAGTGCAGACCTGCGTAATCACTACATTGCCATAGCATGCCATATGGTGACATAGCTCACTGCTAGGGTGACATGTAGATGCACCCTTATAGTATATTAGAGTCCAGTGTGCTTCAGCGTGAGAGCATAAAAGAAGTCTCTATATAATGACGGCCACTGAACAAATATTTCTCTCAATGTTCAAATGTTATAGCAACCAAGTGCCTAAATAACCATGTTCAATGACCTTCAGAATTTCTCATTTCATATCTACAATTGTGCTGGTCTAATTAATACAGTGAGCTGCTGTATAATATCATGATTGGAAATGGAAACAGCTAAAATTACGTTTTTACACAATTTATAATTTAGACCAGAAGTTTCTTCTCTCTCTCTTTCTCTCTCTCTCCCTTTCTTTACCCTCTTTCATGAGAATGGTTGAATCCCAACCAGGATTATGATGGATTTGGATCCAGATCAGATTACTACTTCCTTTATCCAACTCCAATCTGAATTTTTCCTAGAAATTTCTAAATGATCTATGACTATGTAAATACAGCTCCTTTAATTTCACCTGATTTATAAAAAATCCAGTCCTTAACTGCATGTATAACACACTTAAGTGTGTATGATTGTTTTCTCATTGATTGGCTGGGTAACGTATGGAAGCATTTACAACCATCTTTAGACTTATTCTTTATGTTACATGGTACAGATATGAATGCATTATGTTCATTACCCACTGACAACCCATTGCAAGTGTCATTTTACATGGGAAAAGCATATGAAATTTGAATTTATTACTGGGACTGGCAAAAAAGGAGAAAATATTTGCAGTCTCATTTATTACTCATAATTGAATAGAAACTTAGAAGTTTAGTATTCAGAGATGGTTTATTTCCCCAATTATATAGCAGATGTAAGAGACTTCTACCAAATATATAGGCACTTAGAAAATGTGCTATGTGGAAATTGGCCACTGGATACTTTTGGAATATATTAACATGTTGGTTTGTAGAGTACCAGGGAGTACACCTACACGTTCATTAATGTACTTTTGCTAGTGTGCATTAAATTTAGTACCTTCATTGTGAGGTACTAGAAAAGGTGCATTAGACTATTTTAATTCTCATTAGTGAAAGCTTGTGGGGTTTTTTTGTGATGCTTTAATGAACGTTAAAATAGGCTAGTTTGCATTAAAGTGCACATGTAGACATGCAGGGAGTCTCAACCATAGTCCAAATCATTATCTCACTATGTTCACTCCTAATATTTTGGGTTCAGTGGGGATCAGCAGGCAATGGAAGAGTCCCTGTTCCCTCGAGCTCTACCGGGGTAACAAGGAACAACGGCCATAAGTTGGCTGAAAGTAGATTCAGGCTAGATATCAGGAAGCACTACTTCATAGTCAGGACAGCTAGGATCTGGAACCAGCTTCCAAGGGAAGTGGTGCTCGCTCCTACCCTGGGGGTCTTCAAAAGAAGGCTCGATAATCACCTACCTGGGATCATTTGACCCCGGCTATCTTTCCTGCTCGTGGCAGGGGGTTGGACTTGATGATCTGCTCAGGTCCCTTTCGACCCTACCAACTGTGAAAATGAAACTATGAAACACACTTTCAAAAACTAGAGCTTAAAAGTTATTTATTTCCCTTTTTGGGGGGGGGTATGTAGTTCTGATGCTGTTTTGTGAATGCCTGGAAACTGTCAGAGAGCTTTGAAAGTGCTGCTGGAAGGGTTGATGCTCATGAAGTCAGAGGTGCTGCTGGGCAGTTGTCTTGATAGGTAGGGATGGATGGAGCCTAGAAGAAAGCTTCTTTTCCACTTTGCACTGTGCTTGGCTCCCCCATACACATGGTAGGAACTGGTTGCTCACTGCAAGCGCTGGAATTGGAAATAGCAAAGGGCCAGTTAGGATGCTTTTGGGTTTAAATCATATCAGGTATTATAGTAACATAGCAATACAGTTGCAAACTTTATCACAACTGTGACCAAAAACACCACTGAGTTGGGTAATATAGCTGTTCTTTACAAGAGAAAAATCCATTTCTGGATAATGGGGGTAAGGGGAGGGAGAATGTTTTTATTAACATATACATATGATTCTGTTTAGCTGCTTCACATTGTTCTGCCTGGCTCCATGGATTTGATTTAGACAGGGCTGTTAGGAAGCTCAAGCAGGAAATGAAATAGTGGTGAGATAAGATTTATCTGGATGAACTTCTGAGGTACTACGGGTACAATGGCAAAGCCGTTGACTGGGAAGGTTCTCTTTCTAGGTGCTAGCCAAGAGCAGTTTTGCTAAGGCTGTATGTAGCTTAGAGATGAGAAGAAGAGCAAACAATATAAAACAGGTAGAGGTCTATCACTTCGTGGAAGTGCACATGGAAGAGGAGGAGGGCAGAGAGCACAAGAGTAGTTTGCTCCTGACTGGTGAGTGTAAGCTGATGACATGGCACTAAAACCATGTTTAAATTTGGTTGATTCTTGATTCTCACAAAGCCAGAACTGAGGGCTTTTAAAAACAAGTTTGAGCTAATACTGGTGAGACAGAGACGTATATGAGCTGCTTTGTCTTTTATTCAGTATCCACTTATCATGATACCTGGAGATTTCAAGTGAGCTGTTTAGGTCAGCTCCTACTTTGTGTGGAGATGTACATACAGGACCATTAATACCCTTTCAGTAGCTGCACATCAATATACCCTGCTGAGTTAATGTGTTCAATTCATTCATAGGCTCTCAAGGGCACATGTTGAAACATAAGAACCTAACAGGCAGTGAAGTAGTGAATTTGAAAAGATGAGAGGCAGCGAACATTAGACAGTAAATGTGCTTCATTTTGAGTTTCCTGGATAATCACAGCTTGGAACAGAGCTGTTGAAATATTTTAAAATGTTGTTTAGATTGAAAGCATAGCTCGCGAAGCATAGACAATCAGATTTAAAGAGGTCAGCTAAGAGGCATTATTTTTTATAACAAACCAGAGAAGGTATTTTACAGATAGCACCTTTTATGCTACCTTAAGAGAAATGGAGCAATGCAAAGATAACACAGTAGCTTGCTGCCTGAGAAGAGCCTTATCTTCATTTTGTTTGTTTTTTGTTTTTAAGATAAATTTGCTATTGGATTATTACTGTGTGTAAGACATATACAAAACAAGCTACTGAACATGGGACTGTTTCTATTACTCACTCTCATGAAAAACCAGAGAATGCAAAGCAACATACTGGGCCTGTGCTTGGAACCAGCAGGATTCATTCATCCACTACATTCATTTCAGGAGGCCATTCATTTTATCGCCAAGTTAATGCTCTAGCTTTTCATAATGCAAATAGAACTGAGTATGTCAGGAAACACAATGCTGTTTTAGCATACAGTAAGCAGATCCCTATTAATAATAGGTTCATATCCCAAGGCAGATTTGCTCTGTTTAATTTTGTTTGTTGCAAAGGAGAGGTTAAATCTAGATACATTATTAAGCAGATAAAGTGAATTTTTATACAGTGCTTAAAAGCGCAATGTCAGTTCCTAGGAGATTTCTTGCTCTGCATAAGCAAACTACATGTTTATTAAATGGATACAGCCTTGTGAAGTAGAGGTAAGTGATTTTTTTCATGTTCACCCAGACCATGCAATTTCCCAAATCTTTGTGTAAATTTGGGTCAACTTTGCCAGTTAGCTCAGTTGGAAAAAGGTTGTTTTTTTTTGAGGGGGGGAAGCTAGAATCATTGATGGAAGGGGCAGCTCCTCCTATATGACACCTAAGTGGTTGGACCACTCACTCATGACATGGAAGCCCTGGATTCAATTCTCTCCTTTGTCCAAAGGGATTCAAACACACAATTTCCACTTCCCAAGAGTCTTCTCTTGTCACTAGGCTACTCTAGGGTGGGTTGATAAGGGATATTCTCACTCCCTTCTGTGGAGGTACTTTGTATACCCTTTCACTTACAGGAGAACCTGGGAACTTTCCTAACCACAGTCTATAATGTCAGGCTAACTCTCTTAATCTTCATCTCAAATATTTTATTGTAACAGAAGGGACTGAGTGCACTTGTCTCCAGAACACCATACATGCAGGTGTTTAAGTCGCTTACTTGGGAGAGAGGAGATCTGGACTCAAATTTATGCCCCAAATAAGGCAGAGAGTATATTTGAACCTAGATCTTCTCAGTATCTTGGTAGATCTTCATAATAATAATTATAGTAATCAGATATAATTTTACATCTTCAAAAGCTTTACAAATGTCACATAGTTAATTGCAAATAGCACACTAAGTGGTGTCAGACCTCATCAGTGTTTAGGTAGACCAACTTCAAGGATCTAAAGGAAATGGCCTATCTTTACCCCATTCTTCCCTGAGCCAGTACTGAGCTAATGTTCCAGATTGATTTTCAGAGTGAGATTTGGTCAATAAAGAAAGGTAAAGAGCCCATATGCATTTCCAGCCTATTTGTTTTTTGTCCTTGGTTTTATGGCTGATTGTTTCTCTAAGCACCTTTGAAGGGGAGATTTTAATACTTGTATGTTGAAATATAGCAGGTGTGAAGCTGATGTTGCATGCATGGAAGCTGCTCCTGATTTGCTTTCATGCAACTGAGTCTGAATTAGGTCCATCACTACAGGGGGAAGAGGGGAAAGGAAAGAAAAAGACCAGTTAGACCTTCGAAGTATATGCTGATTCAGAAACTATGCAGTTCTGGCCAGATTAATGACAGCTTGGGTAATCTATCCTGGATGGTAAAAAACAGACTTCCTACAGCAGACTTGTTCTAAAAGGCTAGGCTCATGTTCATCATGTACACTATGATTATCTGGATAATAACCTTTCTAATGTAGCAGTCTTGAGAGCTTCTCAAGCTTCGCAAGTACTCAGTGCAATAGTGAATAGTCAGAGCAATTTGGGAGAGAGAAGCCTAATGGCTTTTCAACCTATTTGTTTCCAGATAACAGCAGTTAGGTTGATTGAGCTTGATCTCCCACATGGCAGAGTTCACTTTCATTCTTACTTCAGAGCTGAGCTGTTCTATAAACTCTTGGGCTTAGTACAGACATTATAGCTTGCAGTTCAGAGGGTTAGACTGAGTTAAAAAAGGCCCCTGATCTAAGTTGGCATAGAGGGAGAGGTGGGCAGGATGGAGGCTAGTGGGGAGTTAAGAGGATTGGCAGGCTGGTGGGGTTGCAGGGGCTGGGAGGGTCGGGGAAATAGCAATGTCCACAGGACATTGGTGTAGTTTGGAAGGATTTGGGGGATGGGGGGGCAGTGCTGTCTGTGTCAGGGTTTGGGGAAATGGGGGGGGGGGGAGGGTTAGCAGGGTCTAAGGGGGTTGGTGAAATCATGAGAGGTTCTTTGATCCACCAAGTGCCCCCTGCCTGATCCCTCCTTCCCTTCCCTAATGCCGCTGAGCTGCTCACAATCCTGCAAACCACTCCTAAGGCTGGTTTTACTGGTATCCACAGGGAGCTGGGGGTTTGGTGGGACTGGGGGGGCTCAGGACCAGAGACTATTTTAGCACCCCGATCTCTCCCACCCCCAGAGGAACAACTCCCCCCTGGCAAACCCACCCCACTGATCCTTCCCTCACTTCCCCACCCTGACTTAACTTCAATTGGCTCCTGGCACTAGGAGCAGCTTGCAGGTTTGCAGGGGGTGGGGGCCTTGGGGTGGGGCTGGTTAGTCCATAAGTCCATGCGGGGGTGGGGATAGGGGGTGGGTTGTCCATCTGGGGGTAGAGGGAGAACTGGGGAGGGGGTGGGTGCTAAAATTAGCTCAGTTCTTTGTGAGTGGGGGATAGGAAAAATGCAGCCTTAGGGCTAGTGGCTGAGCTTTCCCAGCCTTAGGGCTGCACTGCGAATGTGCACAGAAGTTTAGTTAGATCAGTCTATCTGTACCCAATCTACCTTAGTGCACCTCTGAGACATGGTTACATTAGATTGAGTCAGTCATTTTTTGATTGATCTAATCTTCCTGGAACTTCTGTACAGTTTGCACTTAGATCAACCTAAATAGGGGTCTAAGTGTAAGGTCCACATGTAGGTGAACTAAGTTAGAGTGGGTGACCATTTCAAATGTGACCTAACTTCCCCCTGAGATTCCTGAATGCATGTACATATCCTTAGAGATCAATTTTTTTCTCTACTAGCTGGTAGACCATTTCTGCAAACACGAGGCATGGCATTTCATACCTTTCCCCTAATGACATGCCTTGTATTTGCATGATCTTAAAGAGACAGTGCTAGCTAATCCTATCCCTCTTTCCCCACTTCCCCCTGCTTTTCAAAATCTCTTTTAGGCTTTTAATTATTCTCTGTGGGCAGATAAAGGCCGTTTTATTTTCCTGTCTGTGTACATGAAGTCAAAAGATGGATGTTATCTGTGGCTTCATAAAGTTCATGTCACATTGTTGCTATGCTTTATTTGTCAAAATTGCATAGCTTGTGACATCCAAGGTTCATAATATATTTCATAGTATTCCCTGGGAGTGCAAGAGTCTTAAAATGAATACATCTTACCTCTTCCATATGCATATGTAAAATCTCACTGAGGTTAATGGTAGCTCAAGACACATATCAGAGGGGTGAACAGACATCTAAGATTTTGCAAGGCCTGGGGTCAACACTAAAACAGTAGAAAGGTGACAGCACACTAAAATAAACAGTCTCTATCTTGACTTCCAGTATTCATTAAGCTGCACACTTTTAGTATGGAGCTAGAAATAGTCAACAAAAATCATTTTAATGTGAAGTTGTTACACTATCACAGGTATAGGAAATTTGTACTATGACAAATTTGAAGTTTTTATTGAATGCTGATACATCTAGTAAAGAGTACAACCCCTTCCCATTCTATATTTAAACCAGTATCATGTATTTTCATTTTAATTTATTCTTGGTTATTCTGTTGAGTTAAATCTCAACAGAATATGCTCCTCTATATGGTGCGTTCAGTCCTCTAGAGCAGTGGTTCTCAACATTTTTTTGTATCAGGACATTTATAAACATCAATGGCCAGTTGTAATCCAGTGCCCTTCACTCCCGATCTTCTGCCCCAGGCCTTAGCCCCCCATCTGTGGGGCATAGGGTGAGTGTGTGGGGCAGGAGAGGGGTGTGTGGGGCAGGAGAGGGGTGTGTAGGGCATGAAGCACCCCTCACAGGCTGGAACTCTGTTAGTCTTCAAGGCAAAAGCCACGGTTTTCCATGTTTTTCTCTTTTAAAGGAGAATCCATTTCTAAAGTTAGTTTGTGATCCATATTCTTGCAACCCACTTCTGGGTTGTGACCCACAGGTTGAGAACCTCTGCTACAGGGGGATGAGCAGCTGCTCATGGTATTAAGTACCACCCATCCCCACTGACTTAGATGGCAGGTGCTTAGTATTGTGTAGAACCGAGACGCTGCTAACTTTCTAATAGTATCTGTAAAATGCTACTGTGTGCTGCCTAGAAGGAACTTTAGTGTCTTGCAGTACTCTGCCCCTTAATAACAAGTACTGTGCTTTGGGCCTGTTTTTGGAATACAGTGGCTGATTTCTAGTAGGAGAGTCAGAGTGGTAGTCAAACAACTGTCACAAGCCTTACAATTTTTACAGCATAGCTCTGAGACTCGTGAATAAATGAAACTCCCAGCCATCATCATCATCATCATCATTAACAATACTACTAACCATAGCAATACTACTACTAATCAGTAAATTGCTAGCCCTTTTAGTTTCAGAGAAAAGTATGAAAACAGAAACTTTAGTGCTCCAAAACAAATAAAAAAGGTTTCCAACTTCATTACTAGAACACTTGTTATTTTAAAGTCAATCTCATGCTTCTTGAGTCCTGACTCATATGTTTTTAACCCTGTTGGTTGGGGAACACTGAAACTACCAACCAGCTTCAGAACACTCTCTTGCCTTTGTGCTATTTGTCAGCTACTGCCTCCTACTCCAAAACTCCACTGTCCTCTTCATTGACCCCTCTCATTTGTATTCAGAGATCCTTGCTTGAAAAGCAAATCATGGCTACTATAGATCCCTATGCCCACAAAAGTCTTTCTCCCTTCATTTCATACTCTCTTCTTTTCTTTTCACTGTATAGCTGCCCTTTCACTTGCTTTTTTATCATCTGATTCTATGTGTTCTTCCATTGCTTTATAGTTTGTTTACATATCTTTCTTTAGGGTTTTGATTTGACTCTCCCATACCTGTCAGGTTAGAAGACATGACCACCTGCCAGATTATCAGTATACTATTAAGTGATATAACCAAGGTTCATTGTATTAGTGTCGTATTAAGTGACACAACTAAGGTTATCATAGTATCATAGTATCATAGTGCCATAGGTTCACCGAGTCAATCAGTAGCGGAGGTTAAACTTTGCGTGCAGGTATCATACCGTGTGCAAGCGAGCAGTGCGTGATCAGTCAGGCCTGACCAACCAGTGGATTCCTGAGGGACATGACTGTCTGGCCAGCAGCCTTGCCTTCTGGAACCATCTGGCTGGAAAGCCCTGTGATTGGTCAAGGAGGTTATAAAGGGACCAGCACACCTCAGCACGAGGTTCG
>JAGPOW010000304.1:80775987-80787359 GCA_030014935.1 Caiman crocodilus | reverse complement strand
CCATGATACTATCCATGTAATAGTGTGTATTTCAAAAGCTGAAGGATAAAAATAAGAGTGAGATTGTGTGAATGGTAAGGAGTTGGGAACACTGAATTTAATGTCAAGAAAGTGTAATATTAACTGTATTGCAGAAAGGTTATTCAACACCTATATTTCATGGCCCTAAAACCAGAAATAAGGAGGTGAGGGGGGAAAATAAGGGAATGTAATTTGTCCCATATATTGCAAAACTGAATAGGCAAGCTTAATGCAAGATTTGTTTATTTCTGCATAGACTGAAATTTTACAGAAGCCAGTGTAGACAGATTCCTACAAGGTATCTAGTCTTGCACATACTATTAAGTGACCCTCTTGACTTCATTGAGACTAATCCCCGGAGGTTTTCAAAGTTGGGCCTTACAAATTTAATTTCACAATTATGAATTTATGTGGTTTCTTAGAGAGAGAGAAAGGCTAGAAATACTTAAGAGGGATTACTTTGTTACCTTGCCCTGCTAGATTTTAGGAAGTAGCTAGGCCACCTGCAACATGCAATAAGTGCTTTTGTGAGACCAAAAAAGGTACTGCTCTTAAGATGTTAAGAATTGGTAAGAATGAATTTTTGGCTATTCTAGTCAGAGACTGGATCTGTGCCTGATCCTGCAGAAGACATTTTAGTAATTAATCTACAGAGATACCTAGGCAACTAATTGAATTCACAATGGGACATTTTTTTGAATTTTATCAATGCCCAAGACTGGTATAATTTGGCATGACACATCTGCCAGTTTGACTGAAACCAACACCTGTACTGAACAAGTGAACTTTTACTTGTCAGTAAACCTGTCTTATGCTTTTCTTTTAAGAGAAGAGTAGAAGAGCCTATAATACAGGATTGGAAAACTCCAAAGCCTTACCTAAGAAAAGATGACATTATCATATGTGTTTCTACAGCATTCTTGCAATACAAACAAACACATAAATAAATACAAAACCCTAAACAAAACCCACAAAAAGGAAACAAAAACCTAGTCAAATGGTTTATTGCTATGTCACTGCAATAAGGAAAATAAGTAAAGGTAATTAAAGCTGTGGATTTTGAAGGAACTAAGGGTACGTGTACATTGCAATCAAGTGGGTGGTGGTTGTGGCATGCATAGATGTGACCATGTTGGTTTTAATCTAGATTGCTCTGGTTGCATTGGTGCTAACTGCAGTGAATTGTTAGCAACTTGACTATCCACGGTCTGTGCTGTGAAATCTATGCTCCTTTGTCTTCATTGCTATTCTTATCTCTCTTACTTAGATTATAGCCTGCATCAAGTACCAGTGCTGCAATCGCAGAGTTTAAATTAATCGAGATTTCCCAGTGCCTGCCCCTTTTATGCATAGGAACTTGATTTTAAAGCCCACCTGAACAGAGTGTATTTTTGTCCCCACTGTTGAAGAGGAACAGGTCCCCAATCAAGGTCCTCATCATTTATCTTTTGGGAAAATTCTTTCCCTAGACCAACTTGAGCAATTCAGCCTCATGCACAGAAAGAAGAATTGCCAGGTTCAATAAATGAATCCAGTGGTGCTCAAGTCTTTTTGCCCATGGACTGGAAGGGTGGTGTCTGGTGCCTCTTTGGGCTATACTCAGCCAGTGGGCCTCATCTGACTGAGTGGAGGGTGGAGGGAGGGAAGCAGCCCAGTCCTGATCCAGCTACATAGGGTAAAGGGGACATGGCTCAGGACCAGTTTGGCCATGCAGAGCAAGGGAGCATGGCCCTGCCCTGATCTGGGCCTGTGAGGCACCCCTGAACTAATCCCACACTTTGGTATCCAAGGAAATGTCTTGCATTTTACCTTTAATTTTCCAGAAATTCAGACTGGTAAATAATCCAGCAATTACAGTGTAGCATTGCTGTGATGTTGTACGTAGAATGATTGACCAGTTGTGCATACCTTGGATAGTAGCAAGACTCTCTGCAGTTTGCTGATAGCTTGTGATTACACATAATGATCAGTCCTGTAGGGGTTTCAGATGAGGACTCTGAGAAATTGGCTCTAAAAGCAAAAGAAGGAACAGTTAATTTATGATGCTTTGCCAGTCATTATCCAATAGGATTTTTACTGTAGCTTGTAGAGTTTAGGTGTCAAACATATAGCCCATGGAGCCCTATTGTTTTGTCCACAAGGCTTGTTGAGGGGACAGCAAGTTGGAGGTGGGGTGAGCAGGGGTGGGGCTCACTGAAATCTGGGTGGGGACGTGCGTCAGTATTAACACCCCACTGGTGTGTGCCTTGCTTCAGGCCTTCTGTGCCATCATATCTGGATCTGGCTCATGAGGAGCTCTATAGTCCATATCCTATTGTAGAGGATGCTACCAACATTGAGGCCTATTGTGCTAGTCACTGTACATATATCTAGTAAGAAACAAATCCTACTCCAAAGATCATACAGTGTACATAGACCTGACAAAGGTTGTGTGGAAAGTTATATTATTATCCTCCTTTTATAAGTGTGCAACTGAGGTACACAGAGATTGAGTTACCCAGGAAGTGGGGATGGCAGAGCCAGACATGGGTATCTTTATACATGCCCCAGAGGCTTAGGTGGGGGCACTTGAATTAGAGTGGCTCCAAGAGCTGCTCTAATTAAAGCCCCTGCAGCATCTCATTCAGAGTCCCACACTACAAAATGGCAGTGGAGGGGCTTTAACTAAGGCTTGTTTGACAAGCTTTAGTCAGCGTGCCCCCATTGCTATTTTGAAGTGCAGAGATGCTGAATACATGAGGTGAGGAGGACCCTGGAGCATGCTAATTAGTACGTTCCAGCAGGCTCAGTTAATGAAGTCTGTTTTCATAGTATCTAGGGTCAGTATTAGGTTTTGATGTGGTGTAATTACAGGGTGTTGGAGCAGTGTCCCTGCATGTCTACAGGCACCCATTGAGGCCAAATACAGACATTATACTTTTACTGGTATAAATTATTGGAAACTAATCTATATCCATAACAGAACTGAAGTTTGGCACACACAGACTGGTTCAAAAATGGGAGGCCCCCACAAGGGCAAATGTGTGTTCTGTTCGCTACCAATCTAAACTGTGCCACTTAGTGAAAACTGCATAACTTAGACTGAGTCTGCCTCAGGCTTTCTGAATATCTATACCTAGCTTGAATGTATTCATCCTGAGACACAGTTGAAGCCCTTAAAAACAAATTCATCATCCTCATTACAGAAGAGTGGCCTGCAAGAACAATGTGCCGAGCATAAGCTATTGGGATTGAACAGCTGCCTGTAAGAAATACAGAAAGAAACTGCCAAAACATTTCTTTGTTTATGCCTGGCTCTCAATTCTTCTATATCCAAAATGACTGGGAACTTAGTATTGTATTGTTTTAAACAAAAGCTGCAATTCTTCAGTAGCTGGGGGGGAATTACTGGGAGGCAACAAAAACATGTTGAGGTCCACAGGTGGGCAACAGTTCATAAGTAATGTAGCACAGTTACACTATCATTCAGTGTCTTGGATGTTTTATTCATGCCAGCTGATATCTATGTGATCCTTGTAGCAACTGAGGATTCCTCTGGGGAAGCATTGCAAATGGGAGTCATGAACAATGATTTTGTCCTAGTTCCACAAATAAATATTGAAAATAGTCTAGTGAAAGTGGATATTGCATTATTCAATTTTAAATAACAACATTATTTCACTGTCATGAACAGATTGGGATAAAGGCAGAGCTAACAACAGTGGAATTAAAAGGATACTGAACTTAGGCGTAGCATCACGATTTATCACAGCTGGCAAATCTTTTGTACTTTTCCAGTTACTAAGTATATAAATGAAGAAAGGTTTTCCTTTATAAACTTAGCACTCATTGTGGAAAACACTCTAGGCACATGGCATACTGTTACTTGTTTTCTCTCAAAACTGTGGCAGAACAGAGGTCTTATTTCTCCTAAGAGATAAAAATGGAGTGAACAGAAGACGCAAGTAACTATGACTAGGGACCAACTCAGTCTGAAATTTTCTGGATTTCATGGAAACCACAAAATTGGGAAACGTCTGTGAAAACCATGAAATAATAATAATAAACTTGCTAAAAATAAAATTCTGGCTCCTAATGGGAGCCAGAGGTCCTTACAGCTTTGCAGCCTGCTGGAGTGGGAGTGGGAGCCTCTGGCGTGAAGGGGATCAGCCAAGATGGTGGCTGCCCCCATTCTCCTCACTGTTGATTAGCTGAGAGGGCTTCCCATTGCATGGCCCCACCCCTTTCTGCCACTTAGCGGTAAGGGTGGGACTGCATGACAGACAGGCCTCTTGGACAATTAGCAGTGAGGGGCAAGGCTGTATGATGGACAGCTCTCAGCCAATCAGTAGTGAGGGCTGGTCAATCAGATGCATGTAAGGATCCCACCACATTAAACCCATGTGGCAGGGTAACTACAGTACCTGCCACTTTAAGGTTTCAAGTTGTCAGTGAAGCAGCCAGCAGGTCAGTGTGCTAGCCGCATCAGGGCTAGCACATGACCCTAGGAGGACCCACGGATTGGCTGAGGGGGCAGAGCAGCCTCCATTTTAACCTGGGTCCTCAGAGAGAGAAGCAGCAGCCTGAGCTGAGCAGACAAGGAGGCAACATCAGGCTGAGCTGCTCCTGGAACACCTTGGGAGTCAGGGTAGGAATTATAGAGATGGTTTGGAGGCTCCTAGGTCCTGGGCATGACCTGAAATTTCACCCTGATGGGGAAGGGTGGGCTGGTGGGACTCCCTGTGGTGTGGCAGTACCCAGGAAATGCCAGGCCAGTTACCTCCCCAGTGAAAGGCGAGGAGAGGCACCTGAAAACTCTAGCCCCTGCCTATGGGTGGGTTACCAATAAGGGAAGAGACCTGGGCCAAGCATGCCCAGAAGGGGACACCTGAGCCCAGTGTAGTGGGGCCAGGCATGGTGTCAGCCACCTGAGCCTACAGGGTGAGTGACCCCAGTGTTAGGGGCCAGGCATGGCACAAGTCACTTGAGCCCCACAGTGTGCAAGATCCCAAGCAACCCAAAAGTGTTGAGTGAGTGAAGTGGCCCAGAGTGGGGCTGAGTTAGACCCTAGTGAGGGGGCAGAAGGCTCAGTAAGGGGTTGAGTGTGTAGAAGTGGCTCAGTGAGGTGGCTGGAATGTAAGTGGCCCAGTTGGGGGATGACAAAGATGAGTGGCCCTAGGGAGGGGCAGAATTAGTGAACTGTGAATAGAATTACTGGATGGGAGAATACAGAATACTCGATAAAGGATGGAAGATCTGCTGTGTGCACCAGGAGGGAGGCCAGATGCTAGGCATAGAAACAGCTGCAAGGCACAGATACATGTAAAGGGAGGTTGGAGCATTCACTAAGGCCCATAGCATCAGGAGGTGAGCAATGGGCAGCCTCCTGCCTTAGAAACAGCAATCATATTATTTTTCATCAAGGCGTGTCAGGAAAGAGAGGCAGAGGTTTAGCCCTGAACAGGCAGACAGCTGGCACTGGGACCTGGCCCTAGAAGGCCAGCCTGTTACAGCCCATGAGAATGGTGGCCAGCCCTTACATTGGTCTGTGAAATCAGCTGCCTGCCTCCTCGATTTCAGTAGGTCCCTAACTATGACTGTTTTTCTGAACAAAAGCCATTTTGTTGATGGATGAAATTCACGACCCCTTTCTGCACCTCTCAATGACTACTTAGGTATTCAAGTTTTTAAAGCGTGTTCACACATATCAGCATCCAGTATGCTAGCGTATGTAAAAATATTCATGAGAATATGTTGCAGTATAGGTGTTCTCAGTGTCATTTTCAATAAAATCTTTATTAATATTCATAGTGGGTTTAAAAGGTGTGGAGAGAACACTCCTTTTCATATAGCTTTGGTGTTCAATCAGGGTCCAAACTTCCCTCCTTCCCCCGCTCCAAGTTGGCATGATGTAGATGACTGGGTATATGGAGCAAACTGCAAAAAGAACTACAAGAACTAGAGAAGGTACAGGGAAGAGCAACAAGAATGATTAGTGATATGGGGGGCTTCCATGTGAAAAGAGACTAAAGAGGCTAGGCCTATTCAGTTCAGAAAAATTGACACTTAAAGGGGGACATGATAAAGGTTTACAAAATAGTAAATGGCAAAGACAAAGCAAATAGGGATTTACTATTTGCTTTATCTCATAATACAAGAACTAGAGGTCACAAAAAACCAGGTAGTAAGTTCAACTAGTATGTTTAAAATGTATATAAGGAATTTCTTTCTCACACAGTGTGTAATTACAGTGAGGAACTCATTGCTACCAGAGGTTGTGGAAGTTGATAGTTTTGCCAGATTCAGAAAAGGAATGGACCAATTCTTGGAGGAAAAGGTGAATTAGTAGCTATTGAGCATGGGAGCTAGGGATACAGCCTCAGAATTAGAACTTCCTAGGCCTTAAATGTGAAAGACTGCAGTTGAGAGGAACAGTAGAGAAAAACCCTTGTCATACCCAATTCGCTCTCACTTTCAGCATCCATACTCTTCCACTGCATGACATGGGACACTGGGCAAGATGGACCTATGATATAACCCGATGACAATTTGTACGTTCTTATTATAGATAAAAAATAGCCATGGTGACCAAACAACACTTGGTTCACAAGAAACCAAAGGAGGCATTTGCTTTGTTGATTAAATTCCTGTCTTTAAATAAAAATATTAATCAAATATGCAGTAATATAAACCTTGCATTTAGCCTATGTGATAACTGAATCTCAGATGTTTTAGGAAATGCTAAGAACCCTGGTCATACCCAGTTCATTCTCTCTTTCAGCATTCACTTTCTGCCACTGTTGGTGTGTCTACATATGCAATTAATGCAAAGCAATAAATTATGGTGCATATTGCACTGGAGTTTATTGCTCCTGAGTTCAGTGTTTACATGTATGCCCAGGACTGCAGCATGTTGAGCTGGGTTGGAGCAGCCCCGGCTGTTAGGGGACCTGAGGGGTCAGCCTGGGCCTGCTCCAACTTGGCTCAATGTGCTGTGAAAGGGCTGGCTGAAACATGAGGGTGCTTCAGTGCAGGGCTAGGTGGCACACAGTTTTCAGACCCTTGTGCCCCAGCCAGCCCCATCAACATCTACATATGGATTGCAGATATACACAATTGTGTATAAACAAGTACTATCCTTGTGGAGTTAATTAGTTTACTCCGGCCTAATAGTGTCGTATGTATAGACGCTGATGTTTTACTGCAAAGCCAATTAATCAGCTCTGCAGTAGACATCTTGTGTAGATATGGCCACTGTGACACAGGATACTAGGGAAGATAGACATATGATTTGACCCACAAAATGGTAGTTCTTCTGTTCTAAATGTGCACCTTTTGGACTTGTGTGTCATGTTCCTCAGGAAGCAGCAGCAAAATCTTATACAAAATCCTTATATTCACAAAACAGTAGGTTGCTAGCTTGAAAGCAGGCAGTTTGTCAAGTAGAAGTTGCAGTTAAGCAGAGTAATTTACATATAAATTAATCCACATTAGCCAATATGAATCATTTGGCTCTGTTAAGAGAATGATCATCATCCAATTGCTCTGCTCACCTAATCCAAGAGAGTTTATAACTTTAATTAGAATATATGTTCTATAAATATCCATCGTGATCACAGCAACTTTGAAATAATCATGTCAAGACTAAAATTACTTGGTCCCGTGTTTTAATTTCTTGGAGAATGGTCCAGATTGCATTTCAAATTCCTACAGAAGTTTGAGGAGTATGATATGTATAGCTGGGATTTTGCCTCAGAACAGTAATAAGAAATGCCAGACTTTCTTTGCTGGTACGAGTGACAGAATCTATATCCAAGTGACAAAAGTGAAGCTCACTTTCACCAGATATTAATCTTCCCAGATCTGGACTCCAGCTGTGAGTTACTTAGGAAACTGCAAAATTACTGGCTTGGCACAGGGAGTTAAATTTCTTGGGGCACATACCTTTTAAAGAATGGGCATGCTTGGGTTAAGTCAATGCTATTTTGAGGAAGGAAGGGCACTATCTATTAGACATATGTACCAGATTATCCTCAGGGCCCTAAAACCTTCTGGGAGTGCCTGGTTTCATTATATAGGACCCTGGCATTTCAGGGTATAAAAGTAACCCTGATCAATCTTAACTAATTTGCTGCACTACATGCAATATGAAAAATGCATAGCATTAAGGAAGAAGCTTTCCTTTTTTTTTTTATTCGCTCTCTCTGGAGTCAAGTTAAAATGGAATACAGTCATTAAAAGGTTATCTAGTGTAACAACCTAGCCAGTAAAAGGTAGAAGCAGAAGGCTATATTCCTCTGTGAGTTGTTTTATGAAGTATCTCATGGCTGACAATCAGTGAACTAAATCCTTTGACAAGGAGAGATTTACAAGGACTTGTCTACAGAGACAAAGTGTTTCTACAGACTTCAGGCAGCGCTGGGACCAGGGATTAGCAGAACGGCACATAAATACAGCTTACAGCTACAGAATGCCACAATTGGGAGCTTTCAATAGGAAACTATGTGTAAATATGCCTATGGAAGTGGGCTTTAAATACTGATCATGAAATGTATAGGTTTTCAATTGTTTCACTGGCCTTTGGATTAGCCATTTAAAAGCAGTTTTCCTTCATTAACTCAAAACACTTGATATATATTCGTAGAGTTTTGAAATCAGATAACTCCCAGATATTAACCTTTCAAGAAGGCTCCCCTTCTACAAAGTCTCCCACTTGGGAAATTCCAGCCCACCATGCCACTTTGTGGATCATGGTTGGTTAAGCATTGTCCTGTGCTCTGGCATATGACTACCTTCCTGTGCTTTTATACAGGGTGGGTATTAAAACACTGATAAAACTTTTAAATATTACAAGCTGTTTAATATTTAACACTCAAACAATACTTAATTAAGCAATAATGCTCTGCAGGCAGCCCATTTCTGAATGGTTATTGCATGCCTTGGGTGGTATAACAAAGGAAAAGCCTGAAGTCTGATTACCTTTCTTTACCACCTCACAAGTGTTGTAATCAACTACCACAGAAATACACTGCTTGAAAAGTATGCTATTGTCAACAAAATGAAGGGAAACCATGAGACCCATATACTATCTAGGCATTACCGTCATGCCCAAAATAGCACCGATAGATTGTTAAGCACATATCACCTGTGTTCAGACACTTCTAAAGGTGTTAGATATTGATGACCTGAAGCAGGTTTGGGCTGGACCAGTAATTGGAATAGAGACCCCCGTGAAACACTATAATTGCTGCAGGAGTGGTACAGTTGAATCTGTTGCTGGTACCCTTTGAGAATTTAAGCACTGAACATAGCAGCAGGAGCTTAGTATTGCTGAAAGTACTGTGCTCTAGTTCTGAGCAAATGTAAGAATGAACCCCTGACTGCTAATGGCAGTGAAAGATCTTATGACATTTTTGTAAGAGGATGTTGGGGATATTAACCTTAAAGCTTGGACAAATCTAACTTGGCAAGTTATTTTCCACCAAACTAAATCCTCAATTTAGCAAAGCACACATATGTGAGCTTAGCTTTATTTAAAGTCAGTAAGATTTAGCCTGTGCTTCAAATTAAGTCTGTGATTAAATGCTGTGCTGAATCAGGGCCTAAACTTCTTTTCCTAGATTCAGTTGGGCATATAATTCTTTTTGACTTCCTGCCCTAAACCACTGTGCACTGTTAAACAGTTGCTACATCCACTTCAGAGGTGGGTAGGTAATATGAAGTCTTCTTTAATTTAGTTCTATGTATCTTGAACTATGAGACCTGGAAAATCATGGTCCTTATGGACAATCCTAATAGTAAATCCCTAGAGTGCCACACTGCAATTGTGGCTTGAGAACTCAGGCAACATAACATGAACATCACTGCACTGAGCGAGACCTGGTGAGTGGGAGACGGGCAGCTCAAAGAAAAAGGAGGTGGCTATGTGCTACTACACAGAGCCACCCGCCTCACTGTGCCAGGCCCAAAACCACACTTTGGGAGTCTCCCTCAGGAACCCTACAGCTGGCTGTCCTGCTTCCTAGAGAAAACTCTCAAGCTCAGGGTAATGCTGTCCCCACCTGGGCGCTGGTTTGTGGTAGGGCTCTGTGCAGTACATAGGCCCTGTGATCCTTGGGGGTGCTTTGCCCACAGTAATATTTTTGGGTGCTTCTTTCAGCCCGAAGCATCCCCAGATAGCCTCAGGTAGAATTGAGGGAACATAGACAGACAAGCTCCCTTAGGCACCGTGGGAGCAAAAAGGCCTGTCTCTCCCCCTTCCACAGTACCACAACAAGGCATGCTGTAACCCAATACCTTTATAGATCAGGGTTGGGGGTAGAACAAGGAAGTCAGAATACACTTTCAGCAAACATGAGAGATCAGAATCTTATAGTCTTGGACATCATAATCCTTTTAGAATGCATCTGGCCTAAACATAAATCCTAACTCCTGGCTAATTTCCAACTTACTTACAGAAAATCTTCCAGGCAGCAGCCTGGAGGCACACCGTTTGTTGCTTTAAGAAATGCCCACAGCCAGGAAGAAAGCGTTTCCACCTCCCATCAGGAATTTATCTGGCCAGGTCACATGGTCGACCAGCCTGAACCAAGAAAGCAAGAGAGGGAGGGGGGTCTACCTGGAATGACCTAAGTGGTGGGCAGAGAGAGAGAAGGCGATTTCTTCACAGGTTATACCCTTTCCTAGAGGGATAAACAGGAAGGAGAACATCGATATCACAGAGTTGGCTTTGCCATTAAGAATGAACTCAGAAACCAACTTGAGTTCCCTATCAGAATTAATGAGCAATTCATGACTCGCCATCTCAAATTGGCAGGGAGCCAATAAGCCACTGTTATCAGCGTGTATGTCCTGATTCTTGATGCCGCCGATGAAAACAAGGAGGAATTCTATGCTGACCCTGACCAAATCCTCTCTGACATTTCTGAGGGAGAGGGGCTTATTTTGCTTGGTAATTTCAATGCCATAGTTGAAAGGGACTCAAATCCCTACAACAAAACCACTGGCAAGGAAAGAGTGGGAAACATTAACACCAGTGGTGTCCTCCTCTTGACCAAATGCACAGAACATAAGACTTATCCTTGCCAACACCCCGTTCCACTAGAAAAACAGGAACAACACATCCTGGCAACACCTGTGATCTAAGCACTGGCATTTGATTGACTATGTCATCATCCATGCCCAGGGTCACAATGATGTCGACAACAATCAAGCTATGCTAGAAGCTGACAATTGTTGAATCTATCACTGACTCATTCACTCAGTTACGTCACTCAAACTGGTTCCCAAATGATGTCTGTAGTAGTATCAAGATCATGGAAGGTCAACATTGAAGGACTCAAGGACCCAATCAAATAAGACCTCTTTTACCA
>JAGPOW010000304.1:80742910-80766421 GCA_030014935.1 Caiman crocodilus | reverse complement strand
GACACAGTACTCCATCTGCAGCCTGACCAACGCCGCATAAAGGGGGAGAATCACCGCCTTGGACTGGCTCGAAATGCATCGTTGGATGCATGATAGGGTTCGGTTGGCCTTCCCAGCCACCATCTGACATTGGCAGCTCATGTTCATCTTGGCGTCAACAAGCTGTTTAAGCATCCCAAGCTGTTTTGTGCCCTCCCCCACCCCCCTGGAGATAGTGTGTTGATTGCTCGACTCTTGTGTCTAGCTGAGCAGGGAACAAAATACACTGCCTTCACAATCTCACATTATGCTGCTAAGAGACACAGGCTGACCCAGAGCAGTCTGGATCAGACAATCAGGACTGCCCTGTGCACTGCTGCAATCTGTCTCTGGGCAGACCGGGGGAGCCTGCAGAGCATGCTGAGATATTTGATCAAGAGCTCACTGGTTGCATAGTGTAAGCACTGCAAGCTCTTTGCTCTTCAAGGGCTCAGCATTCAAATGTCTGTTTAGGAAACTCCAAGCAAGTTCTACTACCAGGAAAACAAACCTGGGAGAATTGTCCCATATCATTTGCACATGTGTATGCAACCAGAGACTGATCTGTGTTTTTGCTGTAGAAAATAGTAGGCTTGGGATACAGTGGAAGGGTAACATAAGAGAAGTTCTTGGTGCTGTTAAACACCTAGCTCCTCACTAGACGCTAAATTGAAGTGAAGAAAAGAAAATAGAATAATAAAATAATTCCATATTTCTTCAGCTTGATGTTGTAGAATACCTAAGAAATTAGAAGAAATCAAATAGCTCCTTCACATCTTCTCTCTTAGCAGGACTGATAATTTTCTTCTGCATCAGTTACTGAATACAGTTTGGCCCCATCTTCCTGGCAACTAAAGGGTGTTTAACCACAGCAGAGAATTTGTTTGATAAAGAGTGGTTAACTTATATGTCAAGTGCTTTTCATTTTCTAGTGTAGGTACAACCAATCTGGGATGAATCATACTTTAGTGGAGACTGATACTCCTATGAGAACAGAGGGATAAGCATCCCTGTGTGGAAGAGCATAGCTCTAACAGGAAAAGGAAAACTGAACATTTTCTTTGGTCATATAATGGGTGCACTACTGGTTCAACCACTAAACTATACCTACTGATCACCTTGGGGTGAAAGACATTGGGGGACAGGGATTTCAACAATTATTATCCACCAAATTTAATTTACTTATTTATATATTTATTTTTAGATGTATATCCTGCCCTATAAAAGACTCAATGAACAAAGAGGGATGTAAATGATTATATATTACATTGATAAGTGTAAAAATAATGACAATGAAACATCATTAATACATTTCTTGGCCACTTCTCAAGGAATGGTAGGTGTCGGAGACAGCACCTGGAGAGGATTCTATTTACCCTTCTGTTCAATAGCTGGTAGGTATTCAGATTTGTCCTTAAACACTATAATTTAATACCTATACTAGCACTTTGTATTTCATTTATACAGATGTTATGTACAGAGGAAACGTCTCAGTTTAGATTAGAAAAATTATTAAGATTGCACCCTGTTTTTGTGATTCATACATCTATTCATTTATTCCTGTAATAATACCACATCATTAAATATAATAGAGCTTTTAGTTCCTGGTGGGTTATAGGGTTCTAAAGTATTACAAAGTAATTCATGTCACTATAATTTAAACATGATGTTGTTGTTATTACTGAGTCTATTTTACAAACTTTCCCCCCCTCACTGGGTATATGCAGAAAT
This sequence comes from Caiman crocodilus, assembly GCA_030014935.1. NCBI lineage: Eukaryota > Metazoa > Chordata > Crocodylia > Alligatoridae > Caiman > Caiman crocodilus. The sequence goes on along the minus strand of JAGPOW010000304.1, from coordinate 80,764,672 downwards.
GTATGATTGTATATTGCATTTGGCTGCCGTGCTAGCAAAAAAAATGGGGTAATTATAGGTGATGAATGCTGGATACTGAGCTCTTGGATACCTAAATGTACCTTCTTCCCTAATACTCATCATAATGGAAGTGCTACAGTATAATACTAATGTAGAACATTACTTGCTTGGTCCTGAGATAGAGCCCAAACTCTATCATTATGCATGACAATGCTCTAATCTACTGGCAGGAACTTCATCAATCACTGTGTCAATACAATTGAAAGTCAGAGCATTTTAAGGCAGTATTTAAGCTCATACTGAAATCTTGGAATCTTTGTTCTTACACAAAATAAGATTACTTGAGTCATTAATGAGCAGCAGTCACAGGTGAATACAACCCTATTCACAGCAAGGAGACTCCTGTCAAGCATTGGAAAGAGATGAGACACTTCTTTGTATTCTGCTAGCACTTAATCATGGGAGAGTATTGAGAAAGGCAAAAGACATTTTTCTATAATAATATTTTGCAATTATTCAGTGCCTTCCATTCAAGAATCTTAAAGTCTTTTTGGACTGTTAATTAATGCAATACAGCCAGTAAGATTGCTAAATGTTTTTTTTTATTGTGACGTTCTGTTTGCAGGAAGAGCTCCCATACTATTAGCACCACCTGCATCTCCCTGATTCTTGGGTCCAAGCCAGCCATGAAAATGTTTAGAAATGCTGCAAGGCATTTCTAAGCTATCCTCCTTTGTGTAGGGTCAGACCTTTTACCAGTGGAAGACTGATTTAACATAGTGTAATTGTGCCATTCCCTTTTCCTCTTATTATTACTTTCCACCTTTGACATGAACCCTAAATCTGAGAAACAGAGACAAAGTTGCAGGACCCTAATCCAGCACACATAATTAACATGGGGTTTCTCTGTGACAGGCAATTTCTAAAGGTATTTGCAGGTGTAGGTGACAGAACAGAATCTGTCTGGATATATTTAATACAAATGTACCTTTTTCCTAGATTTGACTTGATTGGCTAATTAAAAAGAATAACAAAATATTAACTATTTTTATGTATATCATAGTTGTTCTGAAAGGGCCCACTCTTATTTAGATGTTAAAAGCTTGAAGCATTTTTTTAAAATCTGCATATCAGCAAAATAAATAGACAAATTAAGAGAACCACTGAGTAATTCCTTCATGGCTTACGTCTGTCTCTTTCTTGAAGCAGATGGCCAAGCTTCTATTAGTTTCAATGGGAAAAGCACTTTCTTTCTGTTTTCCAAAAGCAAACTTTTAGAGAGCTTTTCACTCACAACATTTTCAAAATAACCACTTATAAAGTCTCAGAGCATGCAAGTGAAGCAGGGAAGTGTTATACACATTTTGCAAATGGGAAAAATTGAACAATAGGTTAAGTGATTTGCACACCTTGTGAGTTAGTAGCACAGCATAGGCTGTAATCCAGACATCCTAATTCTCACCCCTCTTTTGTAGGTACTTCATGGCATGTCTGTCTGGATCACAGAATCATAGAAGAATAGGGCTGGAATAGAGCTCAGGGCTTATCTGTTCTAACCACCAGCTCCTGATAGGATCATTGCTGTCTAAACTACCCCAACCAAGTCTAACCTGAAAATAACAGCTTCCATTGATGGAGATCCCACAATTTCTCTAGGTGACCTGTTCCAATGCTCAATGACCCTCATAGTTGGACAGTTTTTTCTAATATCCTAGTTACAATTTAAGACTGTTATTTGTTGTTCCACCTCCTGTGGGCACAGAAAACAATTGACAATTTCTAAAGGTATTTACGTATTAATATTGGTATTAGATACCAATATCTAAAGGTATCCAATTGACAACCATTCTCTTTCCCTTTTGACATTGAAAACAATCACCCCTCCTCAATTTTCTCTTCAGATTAAATAATTTCATTTTTTGCAACCTTTCCTCGTAGGTCATGGCTTCTCAAACTCTAACAATTTTTGTCACTCTGCTTTGAAATTTTTCCAGTTTATCCACATTCTTCTGTGCAGTGTTTTGTTCTTGTTCTTATTGAATTCATCTAGTTTATTTCAGTCCATTTATCTAAGTTATCAGGTCATTTTGAATCCTAATAGTATCCTCCAGTGTTCTCTACTTCACCTAACTTGGTATTACCTAAAAACATTCTAAATGTGCATTTGATTCCATCCTCCAAGTCAATAATGAAAATGTTTACAGCAGTACCGAATCTGTGACAAAATCCTGGAGAACTCTTGAAACCTCCTTCCTGTGTGTGATTGAGCCACTGATGAATATTCTTTGAGTACAGTGATCCAACCAGTTATGTATGCACCCACCATACAGTAGTTTCTCTAGAACGTATTTCCTTAGTTTCCATAGTTCATCTATACTAATACCATGGTACATAGTGTTGAAATGCTTGTTAAAGTCAAAATAAATTCTTCCTCCAGCTCTTCACATCCATTATTCTTCCTCCATCCATAAAGCATGTCACTTTGTCATAGAGAGAAATCAGGTTGATTAAGCATGGCTTTCCCTTGACAAATCCATATTGGGTGTTTGGTACCACTTCGTTATCTGCAAAGAGCTTACAAATATATTCCTTGATAATGTGCTCCACTATTGTTCTCAGTAAGTATCAAGGTTAAATTGACTGGTCTGTAATTCCCTAGGCTCTTCTTCTTCCCTATTTTAAAGATGGGTGCTATATTTCCCTTCTTCCAGTCATTTAGGATCTTACCTAACCCCTATGAATTCTCCCACTGGCTCCACAATTACTTCAGCTAATTCCTTAGGATGTATTCACATGGTATTAATGTAATTGAATAAACTCTGGCACAGTTTGTGCTGGAGTTTATTGCTCCTGAGTGCAGTGTTTACATGTGTGCCTGGGACTGCAGCATGTTGAACCAGGTTGGAGCAGCCCTGGCTGGCAGGGCACCCTGGGAGTCAGTCTGTCAGCCCAAGCCTGCCTTGACTTAGCTCAACATGCTGCAGATGGATTGACTGGAGCACAGAGGTGCTCTAGTGCAGGGTTAGCCAGCAGGGAACCCCTGCACTGAAGCACTTTCATGCCCGAGCCAGCTCCATCAGCATCTACGTGTGTGCTGCAGTTCACTAAATCATGCTGCTGCAGGATAGTACTTGTAAACACCTTTGATAGCATTTATTAGTTTACTGCAGCCGAATAGGGCTGCACATGTAGATGCTGAAACTTTACTGTAGAGTTAATTATGCAACTCTGCAGCAAATATTTCATGTAGATGTGCCTGGTGATGATTTTCATTCAAGCCTGTTGACTTAAAAATATCCAGCTACCAGCTTAAAAATGTCTTTTCTGCTACCTGTAACTGCCGTTTGCTATTTGATCTTTTTGTGAAGACTGAAGTAAAAAAAAAGTATTAAACACTTAAGCCTTGTCCACAGAGTTCATTTTTAGATTTCTTTCCCCAGGTAATAAGAGATGTGTGCTTTCCTTCCTCTTCCTCCTCTTCTTCCTTATAACATACCAATAGAATGCTTTTCTTGTAGCCTTTTTTGGCTCTTGCTAGCAATATCATAATTTGTACCTTGACTCTCCTGGTTTTACCTTTCATACCAACAGACTAGTACATATTCTTTCAAGTACATACACTTACAAGGAGAAACATCCAAGTTTCACTTTTTTGAGAAATTTCTTTTGGATCACTGAAGAGTTTACACTTTAGCTAAGCTGGTCTCTTGCTAAACTTCCCTTCCCTCCTTTGGGATACCATGCTCAAAAATGTGCTCCAAATTGTGTTAACATTCAGTTCATTAGTTGTTTTTATTAATAGGCATTTCATTTTCTTCATTGCATTGAAGTTTGTTTGACCAAAGTTTAATATAGTATCATGACAGGACTGAAAATAGCCCCCCTGTTTCTTTTATAAAGGTGGTATGGAACACAGCAAGAACCAATTACCTGCCAAGTTTTAAATCTCCCTGACTAAGTACAGATTTTGAAAAAGCCTGTGGTAGAAACACTTTATCTATTGCTAACTAAAGCACTTTGAAGGTCTTTGGACTGAAAAGATGTTTGCCATTCAGTGGGGGAGCTTGGAGACCATTTGCACTGCCTAAGGCAGTAGGAGGTGCTCTTACATGCCTCCCAGCATACCCCAGGAGTTGCCTGAGCTGCTGAAGACTCCCAAATGGAATCAAATGGGTGAGACAACCCTTGCTGGCTACTGGGCATGGGCCACCGTGCCCCCAACTCCCTGCCATGTCATCATGGATCCTCCCCTGCACCCAGCCCTGGGCTTGAAGGGCAATTTGCAATTTGCACAGGCTTTCTTGTGCCCATCTGCCTGCACTCTGTCATGGCATCCCACTGCCAGCACCAAACGGAGACTCAGGAGCTGGAGTGGGTCATGCTGTTACCCTGCTTGACTCTTGCTGGAAGCTGTAGGACATCACATGTACCCATCTGGACTTGATGTAGCTGTGGCACATCATAGCATGTGCCCTCATGCCCATGAGCCAGCAATCAGCCATACCACGCTTGCCCACCTTCTGCACCCCACACCCACCACTAACTTGGACTTGGCCACTGACTTTCACATGGCATATAAGAATGAGACCATTTGGGATGCCATTGACAGTGGAGTGGTTTGGCACCAATTCTAGACAATCAAGTGCCAGATCTGGGCCCATACCACCAGCAATGATTGGTGGTAGCAGTACAATCAGCAATGATTGGTGGGAGCAGTACATCCTGGGAACCTGGGGTGATAAACAGTGTCTCCAGACCTTTTGCATGCTCTGGGCCACCTTCACTGACATTGCCACTGTGGGGGCGGGGAGGGAGAGGTAGGGGGAAGCTCCACATTGCACATCACATTGCACATCAGGACATCAGCATGTGGCGACCCCTCACTCCATAGAAGTGGGTGGCCATCTTCATCTTGCAGCTGGCCACCCTGAGCAGTTACAGCTATGTCACCAACCAGTTCAGCATGGGTAAGACCATAGCTGGAGAGGCTGTCCAGGAGGTTTGCCTGGTCATCCAGGACATCCTGGCCAACTACTTCATCCACCTCATCAACCTGAAGGAGGTGGTTGCTGGCTTCTTTCACATGGGCTTCCACAATGGCACTCGCATCTAAATCCTCTACCTGACTCAGGCTGCCCAGGCATTCATCAACTGCAAGGGCAACTTCCCTATCATCTTGTGGGGCATTGTTTCCCGCATCTTGTGGGGCCACTTCACCCGCATCTTCACCAACTGGGCAGGCAGCACCCATCTTCTGCAACTCCACTCTCCCAAGGCTGATGGAGAGTGGGCACTATGCTACTGGGGTACCTGATTTCATCCTTGGTGACATTTTTGTCACTCTCCACCTCCTTGTCAGGGACTTGGCCTATCCCTGCTGCCCTGACTGATGTAGCCCTATGGAGGCCAGTTAGGTTGCCAGAAGGAACACTTCAACTACTGCCTGAGCTGGTGCCACATGACAGTGGAGTGCACCTTCAGCTGCCTCAAGGTGGACTCTCAGCATGTGCATTTAGGTGGATGAGGAGAACATGACATGGCAGCATGCATCCTCCATAACATCTATGAGATCGTGGGGAGGTCTTCCATGAAGCCTGAGCCAAGGAGGCATAGCTTGCAGACTGTATCTGGTGGCACTAGCAAACATGGCACATGGATGGGGGAAAGGGAAAGTCCCCTGCTGATGTTGGGGGCCCTGGCCCCATACAGCAGCAGGCTATCCAGATCCACAAAGCCCTGGGCAACTATTTCTTCACCCACATGGACTGGCAGCCTTCCCTTGCTATATAGGGTTGGAAGGCTTTGATTCTTTCTGCCCTGGCACTAGGCTATGGGTCTCATGCTGAGGGCTCCTCTGGGCCTGCATCCCAGGTAATGCTATGCACAATACAGGCTGGCTGGGTACTGCTCCCCTTCCCCTCTCCCCCCACCAAACTTCCCCCAAGGGGTAAACATTGGGGTACAGAGGAATGTGGCATGAGGAAGAGGCATGCCTTGGTTTATTAAAGTGTTGTATCTGCCAAACTTTTCATGTGTTTAATAAAGAAAATTTGTTGAACATTATCTGTGGCAGAACTTGGTCCCTTTTCCCAATTAACACAAACCAGCAAACCTTTGAAGCAGGTGTGGGGGAGTGGTTTGAGAAAGGGGCAAAAGAACCTGGAAAGGGCAGTTAGGATGGGGACCAGGGGAAGGGGAGGGTGTCAGGTGGAATACCATAGGGACTGACCTTAACAAATACAAAACCTTGGAGCAAGGCATTTGACCTGGCACCCTACTTTCAAGGGTTAGGAGTGAAGAAGAGGGACTTATCTGTGTAGGATCTGGACAGGTGTGTGATCCAGGACCAACTGTTTGTCTCAGAGTCCTGTGGTGCATTAGTCAGCTGCTGGGCTGGGGGGAAGAGGCTGTGGGCTGGGAGGCATTGCCATGGGCTTCTGGCTTTCCCATATGGGACCCCAGCCCGTCATCCCCTGGGGCCATGTTTGACCTTTTGGGGGCCCTGCACCCATGGCTCTTGTCCATGCCTGGGGCTCTTGTCATGCAAGTGCCCCAAGCCTGGGGGCAGCCTATGTCCACCAAGGCTGCACCCTTCCCCTGCAGTGGGACCTAGGCCAGGAGGGGGCCGTGGAGAGCTGAAGAGCTGTCCCCCAGGTCCCAGGACTGGCAGGTGGATGAGTTGAGGCTGGCAGGCTCTGGTGCCAGATACTGTCCCAGCAACAGCCTGGCCCAGTGTGCTGGTGGTCTGTTGAGTGCTTCTATGCCTCTCGGGGACTGGTCTGGAACAGGCCCCTTTCCACCCTTCTCCCACCTCCAGCCAGGCTGTGGCTGACAGCTGGTTGAATGGAGGAAGCAGACCTGAGATCAGAGGCTGTCACTGACTCAGGTGACAGCCCAGGAGATGGGGCTAGCCTGGCACCAGCAGACAAGTTCTTCCTGAGGCTAGAGTGCTGCCCTGCACAAAGCCACCTGGGATGCTGATGGAATGTGCCCTACCTTGACTCATGATGGGAGGTGTTAGAGACATTAAAAAAATGCTTTGCTCTAAAACACTTTAGTTTGATACCATATTCATTGAGGGTTCATTTAGAACAGGTTCTGCCATTTTTAAAGTGCTCTATGAACCATGAACGTCTGTTTGGTTATGGTTATAGATTGCTTTTTGTGTGTTTGTTGTGCAATAAGTGTTACATCTATACCTAGTCCCTATTTTTGCAATATTTGCTGTTGCAGTATGTCTCTCAGCCTGCAGAACATGTTGAAGATGTTACAGAAATGGAGAATTTTTTTTAATCTCTTTCCCTTTTCTCTTCTTCTCCCAGTGGAGGCTTCTGACCACACTGTAATTAATTATCCCAGTGTGGTAGCTTTCCACAAGTCTTTGTCTGTCTTGTTTAAACAAGAGAGATAGAGAAGGAAATATTTGCTAAACCTTTGCTACTGCAGATGTGTCAAAATGCTGAAGATAACCATTGGATTATTAATCATCTGAAAGAACTAACCTTACAATTCCTAAAAGATGAATCGTTTCTCTTTCTGAAAAAAAAGGATCTGTTCACTCAAATCAGTAGGCTTGGCAAATGTGGGTCAATAATTACTCCTGTAGTGGAGTTGGTTTCTAAAAGCTAAACTGAATTTAAGGTAATTCTGTAAGTATAAGATCCATAGATTTTCCCAAAAGAATTATACAAATAAAGGTAGTCTGATTTCAATGCAGCAGAAGGCAATAGGAGCATCTCGAATGAATGATTCTGTTTATCTTGTTAGCCATAATTTGAAAAAAGCAAGTAGCTCCATTGAGTATTACAAACCATGTGAATTGCAGTTAGTTACCAGTGCATTTTTTTCTTGTTAAAGTTTGCAATATATCTCCCAATCCAACTGTCTTTAGGAATTCTCCACTTCCTTCTTTGAATATTCTCTACTCTGCACCATCTGGAGACCACCTTTGTTGTCTGTGAGTTCTGATATTATGCTGTTATATGGATGGCAAATATAACTAAGTTATAACTATATCATAAACATGACTAAGGCAGTTGTTCCTTCAAGAACAAAAAAGGTCTGCTTCTCCTGAACATCATTCTACCTAATGACTTGGAGAAAAAAGAGTAGAACTTTGGTCTTTCTCAGAGCAGCCAGATCCCATTATACTGCATAATTAGAACTCTTCAGTATTTCTGTGCATTTAGTATTTATGACACATGATTACTTCATTACGCTTATCTGAAATCCAAACATCAAATTACTGAGATGCCTTAAATATATTCATGAAGAAAAGTCTGGCTGATTCAGAAGATAGAAGTGCCCTTAGATGGGTCCTTGTAGAACAGATCATCCTACTAGCCTATACTGAATTTAAGACCTTGAGAAAAACATCATTTTTGCGTAAATTGAGTGCTCATTATTTTTTTTATATTACTAATGGAAAAGTGGCAAATGTTAAATTGTGCCCTAGATATTAATCAATTAAAAAGAAAATTCGAACAAAAAATGAGAGGAGATTGCCAATTGTTCTTCATTTAGGCAACTATGAAGATTCCTTACTTCTTCTATTTATATAGTACCTAATAGGAACAGTTGAAAACCTCAAGTGGAAAAATAAATCTGTACCTGTTGTCAGCTTTGGAAAGGTGGCTGCTTCACAAACATATATATATGTTTGTGTGCGTGTGTCTGTGCATGTTTAATCCCAACAGAGGACAATGCTGAACCAAGTGAGAAACTAAGAAAACAAACACTCCCACTTGGTTTCAGTGAGATTAAAAAGTTTAAGTAACTTTGTTTCTTTGTCTCCTGAGCCCAGCAGGAGCAACAGGGAGAGCAAGGATGCTGGGAAAGCAATCTTGCTGCAGGGCAAACTGGCTTGTCCAAGCTGACAAGGTGATTAAAAGAATCTGAATAACACTAGTACTGGATTATTGCAGACTGTTTAACCACGCATTGCCCCCACTATTCAGCTGCAGTTTGCAGCTGAAACCAGTCATGGCAGGCCCCATGTTCAGAGCAACAGAACTATTTGTGTTTTTCACCAGTTACATATCTAGCCCAGGGAGTTTGAAACTCTCATGCAGGTGGCCAGTAATGAACTCAGTCTATAAGGCTGATAAAGAAATAGTCTTGTTAGCAAAACATTTCATCATAAAACTCACACAGTTAAATATTCAATTAAATAACTTGCATGTATAGATTGTATGGAATTGATTTCCAGCTAGAATTGAAAAATGGAACCACATTAATTTTTGGAGTAAGCAAAATTGCATGAGATGAAGAGGCAGATACTTAATTTGTGTAAATTTGTTTAGCTGCATGGGAGTCATGACAATGAGGGCCTGACTGAGAATTTTGAAGTGGGCTGCTTTCTCCATAGGAGAGCAATACATGATAAAGAAATTCAGGATGTTCTTCCTGATTTATTTTCTTCACAAACATTGGTTTAGAATAGTTTAGACCAGTGGGAACTAATCTTTTTGACAGGCATACCACAAATTAACTCGACATCCTACCTAAGTGCTACTTCCGTCCCTCTATCCTGCCCAATCAGCTGCTCTGCTTTCTGTTCCTTGTCCTATCTGTTGCTCCATTGCCTGTGGTCCCTGCCTGATTTTCTGTTCTGCTTTCTGCCCTATCTACCACTATGTTGCTTGTCCCCTCCCCAGTCTGCTACAGGTTGCATGCAGAGGCTCCCTCTGCCACTTGTGACACATGTGTTGTAGGTTAGCCACATCTGGTTTGGATAATCTTGAAAAAGTAGCTGGATTAGATGACCTCTTAAGGTCCCTTCTACTTCATTTTTCTATTATTCTATGTGCCTAAATTTTTGCTTCTCATGAAAAAGATGGCAAAAGCAACAACAAACCTCTGTAATCATGAATGGCATATGCCCCCAGACGCTGTGGGAGCACGGTGGCTGCCTGCAGGTGGCCACAGTGATGGGGGTGGGAGGAGGTGGTAAGCCCCGACCGCTGGTCAGTTACCACCCGCAGACACTGCCAGCATTGTCAGTAGCAATCGGCGACTGCATGCCTCAGTGGTCAGCAATTGGTGACCTCCCACAGATGCCTCTTGTGGCAAGGGGGAGGTGGTGAGCAGCAACCACCCGTAGGCGCTGCCAGCAGTGGCCAATCACAGGGGGCGCACTGCCAATCTCAGGGGGTGCACATCTACCCTCGTGCACTCCCTATGTGTCACCAATGTCCATAATCAATCTATTTTAAGGACTAAGTAAAGACAGTTAAAAAGCTCCAGGCTGAATCAATTCAGTCTTTGCAGGTTAGTCTAAGCTGTGCAGATTGTCTCAATAGGCAAATGAACAGACATTCACTTTTGATTTCAGAAATAGTGTCACATGCCTGCAGTTGCCAGTCCAGAAGCTAGGGGGCACTAGAGCTTGCCTCCCCTGCTTGGCTGGAGCAGACAGCTGGGGTCAAAGACTAGCCTGCCTATGCTGCAAAGAGAGAGGTGCGGGGGAGGTGTAAAGCATCCTGGGATGCTGCGGGACTGTGAATTAACTTGAATCTGGAGGGGACCTAAGTTCAATAAACCGATGTAATCTAATTCAGGCAAGTCTGATAATATACCTATACAGGTTTATTTTAAAATAGTTTAAACCATTTTGAAAGTGGTTTATATGCACTGAATTCCTGCTGTATTACACATTTGAACCATTTTTTAAACACTTATACCAGTTTATGTGTCATTTGTGTCCCTAGCCCAGGAGTTCAGCTAAAGTACAAATGTGTCCCAGCTCTTACCCAGCAGATGCTCCCATCTCTTTCATCTCACTTTACAAACACTCTTTCTAACCTAGTTTATATTAGTTATTTGGTGGATTTTCCTAATATAGCACTACCACTAGAGCAATTCCACTGGCATTAGCAATAATTGAAGCCCTAAAGAAGATGGAACTCAGTGGGCAGGAATACATGTGCAATTAATGTGCCTGTGCTTGCATCAGAAGCAAATTTGCTCCCAATGAAAGCAATTGAGCTCAGGGCTGCTTCTTCTCCCCTGTCCTGCTCTGACCCCCTGAAGCAGCCAGGGGGAGCTCCAGGCTCATCTGGTGCCAGCTCCAAGCTGGCAGGGGGCACCTGGGTCAGGCCTGGGCTTCAGGGAGTGGGGTGGGGGGAGCTGTCCTGGAGTGGGAGACAGCTCCCAACCATGTGGAGCTCATGGTCACAGCCTAGTTTGGCAATGCTGGCTTGGGGCGATGCCTCATGGCTAAGTGGCAGTAGTACCCTGAGCTCTCCCATCACTTTGCTTGATGAGGGGACAGGGGAGGTCTCTGTCCCTAGTCCCAGTGCTGCTCAGCTCCTGGCTTTCCCCAGGATCTGGGAGGTGAGCACTGCTGGGATAGGGGAACTCTCTGTCCCTACAACATCTCCCCATGGTCCTGGTGCTGCTTCACCCCCCTCCCCACATCTCCTTCTGGTTCCCTTGGTCCCAGGAGGGCCACTTGCATGTTATGGGGACAGCAGGGCAGACCCTACGAGGAGAGGCTACGGGACCTGAACTTGTTCAACCTTCACAAGAGAAGGCTGAGGGGGACCAGTGGGGAATGGGAGAAACCCTGTTTCCCCGAGCACCTCCCGGAGTAACAAAGAATAATGGCCATAGGTTGTTTGAGAGTAGGTTCAGGCTGGGCATTAAAAGGCACTACTTCACAGTCAGGATGGCTAGGATGTGGAACCAACTTCCAAGGTAAGTGGTGCTGGCTCCTACCTTGGGGGTCTTTAAGAGAAGGCTTGATAATTACTTAGCTGGGGTCATATGAGCCCAGTATTCACTCTGCCCAGGGCAGGGGGTCGGACTTGATGATCTACTTTGGTCCTTTCTGATCCTACAACTATGAAACTATGAATTGCTTACCTTACTACATCTCTCCCCAGTCCCAGCACTGCTCAGCTTCCCTGCATCTCCCCCAGTCCTGGCTCTGCTTACTCCCTCAGGTTTCCCTGCAGTCCCAGTGCTTCTTACAACCCCCTGTAGCTCCCCCTGGTCCTGACATTACTCAGCTTCCCCGTGTCTCCCTCAACTCCTGGAGATACTTACCCTCCCTATGTCACCCCCTGGTCCTGGCACTGCTTATCTCCCCAGTACTGCTCAGGTCCCGGCTCTCCCCAGGCATGGGTGGGGAGCAGGAGACAATTGGGGTATGCACTGTGTGGGCAGTGGCAGAGATGAGGGGATGGGGAAGCCATCTGTCAAAGGAGGACTTTGCTCCAAGGCAGCATCTCCAAGCTGGCCTGCAATCCTCAGCTCTGCACCAGAACTGTGGACAGCCCTCCATACCCCTGCCCCTGTGGCATTCTCTGCTGCCTAGGCAAAATGCCCAGTCAGTGTCTACACATATGCTACTGCAGAGTAGCTAATGTGCAGTTAATCTAGTACCTGTATTTTTTGGTACTAGCAAACTGTGCATTAGCTTAACTTACTGTGTAATAAACCCCATGCACGTGTAGATAATGGCACTTTACTACACATTTGATTAGTTTAATGTGCAGTAAAGAGTCTTGTGTAGATGTAGCCAGTCATTTCTACCCATCTGCTGAGTCTACATGAGTCGCTGACTGCTCACTCATTTTGTACTTGTATAAACAAGTATAAAATGACTGCATAGCAAGTGGAGATACTGCACAGTAGCATTGCCAAATAGCTTTTTCATGATGCTGACTGTGCAGTAGCTTGTTACAACTGTTGTCCTGTGGGGGCAGGATGACTCTTAGGATGTCAATATTGCGTTGTTAGACAGGAGGGTGTGACACAATTGCACGTATACAAACACACAAATGAATTGGACGCATACCCCCCCACACTACCAACTCAGGCACATACAAATCCAAACTAGCCTAGGCACATGCATACTTATCACCAATTCAAGCATATATACTATACACCCCAAAAGTTAGACAAAAATCAATTGTTCATACTCGCACACTCAGTACACATACAGAGATCACTAATTCATATACCATACACACAATGACATGTGTATGTGTGGGTATATACATATATATACCCACACATACACTCACCAGGTCACACACATACAACCCACCTACACATAATTAAGTTCCTAACTTGGATGGCATGGTATGTATGTGTGTGCTTGGGGTACCTGGGATAATTGAGGGAAAGTTAAGGTGAGAGAGAAAGAGTTAAAGTGTAGGGAGTGAAAGTTGTCAGAAATGAGATTAGAACCAGTGGACTAGAGAGAAGGTGGTTAAGGAACTGAGGCTTAGGGTTACTTAAGATAGATTGGGGCTGGAAACTGAGGCAGACAGCTGAGATATTGGCAGTGTGGGGGCATATAAGTGGTGGCAAGGAGCAGAGAGCAAAGAAAGAGAGAGAGAAGCAGAAACTTGGGAGCTTGGGGCTGGAAACAGGCTGACAGCTTAGAGCCTGAGGGTGGGGGAGAATAACAGTTTTATTAAACAGACAACACACTACACAGCCCCATGAAGTTATTGGTTCACACACACACACACACACACACACACACACACACACACACACTCACAATGGCAGCAGCAGAAAGAGACTCACTGGAAGGGTTGGAGTCCAGGTGGGGAAGAGAAGCAGAGTCCAAGTCCTTGATTGAAGAGGGGTTAGGATGTGATAGCTACCTATCCAGGCTGGAAAGGGGTCATTGTTCAGTAGGTGTTGTCCAGAGGTGGGGGTCACTGGCAGGGCCTCTGGGTGGATAGGTGGTGTGGCATGGTGCTGGTCCAGGTGGAGAGGGTGTCCCAAAGAGTCAGTCTTCACTATCCCTTTTTATGGGGCAGACTACCTCTGATCTCCTGTGGGAGGGCCTGTCCAGGCAATGTCAATCCTGTCCCAGAGAGCTCCAGGTGTTCTTATTGAGCATGTGCAGCCTTGGCACAATGTTTTGTGTTCTTGAAACATCTTTTGTTTCTTGAAAGCTGAGGGTGGTTCCAAGGGCTGGGTCATTGGTCCAGGTATTGGTGTTGATGGTTCAGCCATTCAGAGGGAGCTATTTTTAGGCCTACTGCCATTGTCTCTCAAGCACCCTCATTCATCCCCATTCATTCAGGAGCCAAGTTACATAGGAGGGGTAGGTGTGAGTCATGAGTTACACAACTGGGCCTAGGAACTGGATGAGACTTGACAAACAAAATGGAAGCTTGACATGACTTATGCTAACTTACACATGTAGGCCTAAATCATATAGTACCAGTAAAACAGTAATATAGAACAGTAAAAATCAATATAAATATAATAATTATACAATATAAAGAAGGAGAAAAAACAAAATGAATACAACTTGCTACCAAAATAAAATGCTAAAGCTTATCCCATGTCTTAGCTCACTTATCATTATCTATAGGTAATAGAGAAGGAAAGAAAACATTAGAAATGGTTGAAGAAGGGGAGGGAATGCATTTTAAAAGAAAAAAAAAAAGAAAAACTGGGGGTTTTGATACAGAATAGGCAATGCATAGCAAGGCATAGAGGGGCATGTGCCCCCCCTGAGATGGCCACTGTTGAAGCTGCTGTCAGATTCTGCGGGCGGTTGCTGCCCCTCCTCACTGCCGACGTGGCTGCCAGTGGCTGTGGGTGGTCCCCGCTCACTGCTTGCAGCTCACTGCCACCGACAGCACGGACAGCAGCTGTGGGCAGTCCCCATGTGCCGCCCTACCACCGACACCACCACAGCTGCCTGCAGGTGTTCCCCTCCCAGTGCTGCCATGCCCCCACTACTGCCACTGCCACCTGCAGTTGACCGCCATGCCCCCCCAGCCTCAGGAGGCATGAGTCGTTCATGCTTGTTACTACTGATCAGTAGCACTATGTCATGCTACCTGCCATGAGACACTAGTGTGTAGTAATAATGCACTAGTGTGCAGTCAACATCTCATGTAGGCGCGGCCACCATGTCATTAAATATGCTGTAATCACATGTAACCAATACCATACTTACTTCATTTATGGCAGCCAGTGATCTCAGCTTATCTGAGTTGTGGATACACACTCATACACATTTTCAGTGATATGTTCTGTTGAAGCCAAAGGTGTTTCTTTTCTAAACTTGTTATATAGACAGGTACCAGCAGTGCTTCTGTAACTTGAGATAATCTAAGAAAACTTATTTTGTTTCAAGTGAACAAGGGCCTGATTCCATAAGGCAGGGGTTGTACGTGTACCCCTGGGGTTCTTGGAAAGGTGCTAGGCGGTATGCCTGGGCAGGCAGGGATGGAGCGCCACCACCCACCATCCCACACCACTGCCTTCCAGGAGCAGGGCCAGGGGGTCGAGAGCAACAGCTCCCCTCTGTGGGCCACACTGGTGCAGTCCAGCCTGCTGGAGGTGTGTGGGGGAAAAGGGGGGGTGGAGCGGGGGAGCTTGCATGTGGCAGCCACTGCCATCATCCACCATCCTGTGCAGCAGCCACCACGTGTCATACATGAGGCTCTGCTGGCTGCTGACAGGTGGCACGTGATTGGGCAGGTGCGAGGCTCATCAGCAGCCTGCAGAGCCTCATGTGTCTCCACATGACTGGCTATGTGAAAGCTGCTGCCACCCACTGCTCTGTGCTGCCATGGGCAAGCCCACCCTGTTCCATGTCCAGCTGTTGCCACCACCCCTGGCTGCCGCCATATCCTGTTCCCCCACTCCACATCCAACCAGAAGGGGTATACTCCTTGAAAAAGTTTGAAAACCACTGCCATAAGTTGCTGAATGCCACCTGGCATGTACTGAAACCCCTCTTACTGAAGTCAGGGAGATTTCTCTGAATGCTACAGGGCAAAGCCCTTATAGCTAAGGGTCATATCAATAGCAAGTTGATTAATTTTTTCCCCTCAGAGGTTAAAGTTTAAGGGTTCAAAGGAGTTCAAATGCCTTAAAGACATGAAGGCAATAAAACACCATTTAGATGCATATAATAAGTCAGTACTGAACTGTCATCCGAAATGAGCTGTGTAGGGTTATGAAAATTAACTGCTTCCTATGTGAACTGACTGTGCTTATTAGCCATGAAGTTTCAGATCAGATTTCTGCTATTTTAATTTTTCATTCTTTGCCAAAAACTGCTTTGGGAAGATTTTTTTAAAAGTAATACCTAGTGCTGTTCTGGAAAAAAAAGAAGATAGACTACATATAGAATGTATTGTGTTTGAGAGAATAGGGCTTATCATCATGATGGTAACTAATTTGCATTGACCCATTGCATATGCTTTTGCTCTCCTTTCCAAAACTAATTACAATATCAAACTAGTTCTAGTTCAACAATTTCCCACAATGTGTACGAACATTAGATAATATGATCAATTGCCACTACTGCACAATCCAAGACTTCTGTAAAATATGGTATCTTAACAAGAAAACAATGAGACATTTTTATACAACACCCAGTCCCCATCAAAAGCCTAGTGTCTTATTCTATGGTAACTTAGTTTCATAAATATCATTCTGATTTTATTTGTGCTAATGTTGATCTGAGAAACTTCACTGAATGGAATTGGTTACTCTAGATTTACTCATTTTACACTGATATGAATGAATTTGGCATGGTATGAAGTTGTGGATGGATGATCTTTTTAAGTACTGTATGGAACTTAAAGACTACCACAGTCTTCCTTCCTGACCTTTGAAGTAACTTAAATTTGTCTGAAACTGTATCTCTGTTTCTATAAATGGATATATTTTCTTACTTCACATACGTGGCATGAGATAACAAACTTGGAACATTCAGACACTACAGTGATGGGTATCATGCGGGGTCAAAAATTGACAGGAGGAAAACTGACAGTCCCATCCCGTTCCATCTTGTCCAATCCTGTCCTGTTCTTCCCTCTCCTCACTCCCTCCCCTGGCAAACTGGCAATTTATTTTTCTTTACTACAACTTGGAGAATGCTATATTATGCAGCATATAACCTAGGAAAATAACATTTTTTACAAACAGTTACATATCTGTTGAAATTTAATAAGATTGAATAAGTCTAAATGGATTTCATTTGCAAAGAAAAGAAGTTGTATTAACAAAACAAAATCATGGGTATGTTTAGTAAGGAAAAGAAATCAGCAATTTCCCTTCCTTTAAAGTAAATGAAAAAAAATCAATGAAAAATGGACTGTCAAATAGGAGCTTGCCTAATGCTGTTTCTGTAGTAAGACGCATTATGCATTAGTGAGTTGAGAGCAACAAGCTGGAATTATTTTGAGATACTATGTATCATTTCTTTAGAATAATGCAATCAAGTATTCTATCTCTGGCAAATCGGTCCCTTAAGCTATAAATGTATCCTGATTATTTATCTCATAAGCAGCCAAATGGAACTGAAAACAGGAGCTGTACTTTCCAACTGAATTTCTCCTATGTGGTGAACATGCTTGCAGAAACAATTAAGCATTCTGGAAAGGACATCTCTCATTTCCTGTGAGGCAGAGCTGAATTTTGGGAGCTAACATCTGTGAATACAAGAAAATTGCTTCAGTACCAGGTTAGTGTCTATGCATTTGAAAAGGCATTGCCATCATCTAGGATCTCCATTTCATATGAAATATGACCATGTTGAATAGGCAATTTTGTCTTCTCTGTTCTCAGTGAGATATATAAGTAGATGAAATATAGTGTGCAATATACTTGGAATGCATCTGTCTTTTATTGGCATGTGTCTTGGTCATATTTTATTGGGCCCAGCCCTCCTTATTCATGTCACTCATGTATTTTTAGTCAATAGGAATATCCCCATGAATAAAGAAAACACAAATTGACCCCTTCTTGCTATCCAGTACATATGCACTGTTGATCCTGATTACAGCGTACCCTCCAGTCAGAAGATAATTAAGTGGTCTCAATGCTTTTTTAGCTCAGGGAATCTGAAGGTTGGGTTATCACTTGTGTGTACAGACAAGTAATCCATTTCTGCTCTTGTCTAATGGATGAGGGATACTGGGGAATGCAATTGGAAAGCAAGTTTTATCTTGAATTGTTATATGACACAGACTTTTAAAAATGTGCCTACTATAGAAAGTTTGAAACTAGAAACCATGCACGATTGTCCTTAGTATCAGAGGAAAGCTTCACTGCTTCTAATATATTACAGAAATCATTCACATCAGTAAAAAATAGCCCCTGTAGTCATTTCAAGGTTCTGTAAGTATCAGCTAGAGGGTTACTCTGAGATTGACTAATTAATTAGTTAACTATCACTGTAAATATAGGTATTATTATTATCTATCTAAATGAGGTGCTTTTGACAAAGGTTAGGACAGTCGAGGAGCTAGCGTAACTTAAATTTTCTTGCTTAGCTATGTTTTTAACATTATCAAAATGCAGTACTGTGATGGTCTAACAGCTGTTGTGCTGTGATGGCTGCTTATTACCTGAACCATAACTGTTTCACTGTTAGCTGATTCTCCCCACCCATCTGTTTGTCATATATACTTTTTCTCTCTTGTTTTAGACTATAATCTGTTCGGGGAACCCACCACATTCTTGTTAAGTGTCTATACAATGAATAGATCATTAGGTCCATGATTAATCTTTGAGGGGTCTCATTTTTCACCAAAAAAAATATCCTCCAATAAAAAAAAATCATCCATTTTTTTCACCTAAACATTCTAAATGACACCCAGATAATAAAGCAGAGGACAGGTGTCAAAATTGGGACATTTTTATTTCACATCCGTGACAGACTCACTCTGATACTTTTAAGGTGCCTGGGTTTCTGCATTTACTCATGCATTAATGCGGTTTTGCTACTGCACATTAAATTTAGTACCTCTAATATGAAATACTACATATAAGCTTACTAGGCTGCCCTAATGCACAGTTGCAAAAGCACACACCATTTGAATGATGCTTAATGTGCAGTTGCCTTTTTCTATTGTGCATTAGCATATTAGCACCATTTTTGACATGACACTTTAGTGGACAGTAGAATAGGCTACTGTACATTAAAGCACAAATATAGATGTGCCCAATGTCATACATTATTTTATTCATCTGCAGCATGGGTATACTGCTACATCCTTAACTTCCAGGGGTACTGTAAGGCTTAATTTATACTTGTGAAAGATTTTGATCAGCAGATAAAACTAATGGAGAACATGGGGAAAGCATCCCCTTAATCCCTCTGCTTTAGAGTTCAGAGCTTCCTCAGAACATCTACTCCTTCACTCATAGACTCTATGCAACCTTTCCTTTGGTTATAATATACTTTAATCTGTGAGATCCTAATGTGTAGGACTTTCAAAAGCATTCACTGGTGAACTGAATCTGTTGTTCAAGTCAAAGGCAAATCTACTGTAGGGTGTAACAGGGGCAGTATTAATAAGCCAGTAAATAAATCCTATAGTAAAAGTTCTAGTGAAATGCATTAGATCAGGAGGAGTTGAAGAGGGAACTTGTCAATACTGAAGTCAGATTCCTTGGGTTATTTATATATAAATCCACACATTAAAACTTCAAAAATGTTACATATCTGACTTACTTTTACCTGTGAGCAGAGAGGTAGTTAGCCATGTTAGTCTCGAGTTGGTCAGAAGGCAGGGTAGAAATGCAAATTTACAAACCAACTAAATATATACAGAGACTACAATTTTTTGTGAACCCAAGTACACTTCACCAGATGCAATGAAAGGATGTGTAGAAATCAGAGTGTAAGAAGGAGAGAGAAATTAGAATACAAAAGAGAAGAGAGGGTAGAAAGAGATGTGGCGGGGAACAGTATTAGAGAAATGCATGCAAGCTGTAAACCCACAGGAACAAGGCAGGTCACAAAAACTAATCCGGGTAATAAGAAGCCATAGTGTTCGTTTAAAGCATATTTAACACAGTCCAATCTGTGGATGATTTTTTGTTTTGTACTATTGCATTCTACCTGTTTTTTAATTATTTTTTTTGTTTTTAAGAACAACAATTCTGAGGTCAGTGATGGAGTGTCCAGGGATGTTAAAGTGTTCTGCCAAAGTGCTTTTGCATCTTTCTGCAGCTAAAGTCAGATTGATGTTTATTTATTGTTACAGGTGGAGATAGCCCTGTATATCTGATGTAGACAGCAGAAGGACCCTGTAAGCAGGTAGGCCTTATACGAAGGTAGTGTTGCCTGGATGCTGTACTCCTTATTAGTAGGTCCAGTGTTGATGTGATCTGTATTGATGTGTGGACACAGAAGGCATTTGGGTCTATTGCAAAGTCTGGCACCTTGGTAAAGATAGGAGCTTGTTCATCTATTGTTTGAGATATGCCACTGGAGGTTTGGGGGTGTGACAGGACCCTTGGTGTGCCTGCCATTTTAAGAAGTCAGGCAGTCTGCTGAGTCACAGGCAGGTGGGGTCAGGTCTAATTAGAGAGTCAGCTGACCCAGGGGTTGGCAACTGAGGCTAGGCCTGATCAAGGGAGTCACCTGACTGATGGGGAAACACCTAATTGGAGGAGGGCTGGGTATAAGCCCAGAGCCTGAGAACAGGGCTAGCAGTAGTATCTTGGGAGCTAGTAGAGGAACATTATCCAGCAGGAAGGCAGGTGTTTTAATGTTTGTATTTATATATAAATATCCCAAGGAATCTGACTTCAGTGTTGGCAAGTTCCCTCTTCCACTCCTCCTGATCTAATGCATTTCACTTGAATTTTTATTATAGGATTTATTTACTGTAGCTTCTGAATGCCAGCAAGGGAAATGACATCTGGGGGCTTGGGTAGGAACTAAGGCAATGGAGAATGTTCCTGAGGACCCAAAGTGGGGTCCAGAGCCCTGAAAAGGGCTGAGTGCCTGGGTCTGATGAGAGGTCAGTTGGGTCCTGAGAAGAAGGGCTATGTACAGAGGGGTCTGGTGAGATGCCAGGAAAGCCTTGGAAGATGGGTGAGAGTTAGTGGGCCTGTTGAGGAGCTAGGTGAGCCCTGAGAGAAGGGGTAGATATGTGAGAGACCTAGGGAAAGGCCTAGATGAACCCAGTGAACTTGGCAGAACACAGGAGCCTATTAAGGGGCTTGCATGAACCCAGAGGAGGAAAGCGGGTAGTGGTAAGAAAAATCTACTGGGAGCTCTGTGTGAGCCCAGAGAGAGAGGGAATGATCTATGGAGGGGCCTGAGAGAGCAGACTCACAGAGAGGTGAGGTCTAGCTGCTTGAGGACTGACCCTGCGAACCTCAACTGGTCCACAGTGGGGCCAGGACCCAGGCAGAGTTGAAGGGGGAAATAACCCATTGTGAAAGACTGCCAGAACTAGGAGCTTGGAGTCTTAACTGGCCTGGAGGCAAGGTCAGGGCCCAGGAGAGGAAAAGGTCCCTGTGGGGGGGCCACAGCTGAGAGGGAGGTGTCAAGCGGTGGGCAGTCCAGGATGATGATGACTAGTGCCAGGCTGTCTGAGGTGGAGGGATCAAGGACAGGGGTCTGAGTGATATGGGGGTCAAAGATGGAGGATTCAGAATTGAGATGGAGCCAGGGCCAGGGGGCCCATTGGGGGTAGGACACCTAGGGAGAGCCCAGAGGGGAATGAGCAGGATCAGATAAACCTGAAGATGGGTCCTGGGTAAGGCCTAAAACTGCCCCCTACTGAGATTGGTTGGTGTGGTAGGGCGACCTGTGACAGGGTAGCCTCTATGAAATGCCATGCATGGTCCACTCCAGGGAAAGGTGAAGATGAGGTGCTAGAAAGCCTCAGCTCCCACTGCCTTGTGGGTGACCTCATGGAGGGGGAACACTAGGGGAGCACACCCTGACAGAAAAGCACTTTCTACAAAGATTGGGAACATTTGGGTCCAGAGACCCAGTGAGGGGCCTGTGGATCATAGTGA
>JAGPOW010000304.1:80717137-80731783 GCA_030014935.1 Caiman crocodilus | reverse complement strand
CTGTTGATCACACAGGGGAGCACCCTCATGCTCCTGTGGAATGCTCCATCTGCTCCAGCATCTCTGCATTCAGGAGCCATGACTGGTACCTTGAGGTATGTAGAAATGACATTTAAAGCTGTGTCTATGGCCAAATTGCTGATTCTCTGAATTAGTATCAAATCTTCAGATTTGGATTTGTCTGAATCGAATTGGGACAGTGATCTGAATCAACGAATCAAATAACTGTCCCCTGATTTGGGCTGAATCTGAATTGAATATGGCCCATTTTGCACACTCCTAAAAGACATCAAGTTCCAAACTCACTTTGTGCTCCTGATTATCAGCAGATTTCTTGGTGCTTGGAACAGGTTTCTAACTTCATAAGTAATGCTGTCTATTAACTAATTCACTAGTGCTTTTAGGGACTTTTGGATACTTGATTTCAATTTGTTTCTTCATGGCAGTCGCATAAAAAAAATATATATATAGCATTTCTTCTAGAATTTCTAGTTTACACAGCTTAGTTTTAATAGGCTTCTGTGGCTATTGGTCTTCCAATTGAAAAAATATAGAACCAAGCAAAGAACATCTACTGGGATTTTCACCAGAGCAGTGATTTGAAGAACACAGCTTACATATGAAGAGAACACTGTTCATTCATTAAAGTCATTCATCAGTACATACACATTGGAGTCAATGCAGTCCCCCGGGGAATAGAAATATCCAAGGTTTATATAGTTCTAGAGGGTATGATTCAATATGATTCAAACAGTTTTGAATTGTCCTTGCCTGGCTGGATTTCTGTGAAAATTGAATCTGATCCAAAGGCAGCTTAGGAATGGAAAATAGTGCCAATAAAAGTTATACACATTCTAATTCTACTGCTCCAACACTGTAAATGAAATTGAGATCATTAATGTCTAGTTTTCATGTCTGATCAGGAGTAAGTTAAAGCCCCTTCACTAACACTCTTTTAAAGGGAAAGAAGCAAGTTCCTGTATTCAAAATAAAATGGATTCTAATAATGGCATACTTTTTATCTAGAAAAGTGCTCTGATTAGAACAGGAGATTATAAGTCAAGATCCTGAGGTTCTGTTCCTGGTCCCATGCTAATGTACTATGTGATTTTAGGCAAGTCATAAAAAACACTTAGCTTCTACTGAAATTAAATAGGAATTAAGTACCCAAATTCCTTTTGTAGATCTGGGCCTTAACCTGTCTATACGTTATTCTACTCAACTGAATAATGATTTCTAATAATGATAGTGTCACTGAGGTAGGCTGCTATGAGTCTGGGATTAATTCTAGTTTGTAAAAAGCACTTTGAGATTCTCATGTGAAGTATGCTTATAAAAGTGCAAAATATGATTGTCACCTGTAACCACTGTTTTTAGCAATTTCATGAACCAGTTCAATTATCGGGTTTTATTTTAGAATGGAAAGTAGCATTTATGTTTGACAGGAACTGGATATAATTAGTGAGCACTGAACAAATTGTGTCCACAGCTCGCAAATTGACAAGTGAAATTTGATTTGAAAAAGAATTTCTAAGTTGATGTCCTCATAGTGCAGTGAAATCATACATACTGTTTTGTGATCTGCAAGTTAAAAATGCTGACTAACTATGATGCAATAATGCTTTAAATTATAGCCCTTTGATTTCTATATTTCTATACTTTTTAAACTATTTATTGAATAACATTTACATGGTATCTATTTTACCTCCTTAATCAAATTAAAACATTTAAAGGAAAATGCATTATTTAACATGGTTTTATATAACAGAGTTTCATGCCTATGGTGTATTTATGTTAACTACAGTTATTTTGATAGATGTTGTCATTGCCCAAACTGAAAATAAAATAAAAATATAGTCAGGAGTAGTAAATATCATTTCCCCTGACACAGTTGGAATATGAAAACAACAGAAAGTATAGTTGGCTTGGGTTTTAAATTTGATAGATGTTTCATCCTTTGCATTCTTACATTCATTCATTTTAACCATCCTGCTGCTGTATTTCAGATCAGAATTTCTCAGTTTTTCTCTTTTGTTTGTGTGCATGTGCAAATTGAGAGCTAACCCACAATGGAATCTTTTTGTGTTGTCTGAGACAACTGAGATAGTAACATGATTAGGCTAGGACCAGGTTAGCATAAAATCAAGATAATAATTTAATAAATACTGAAATGAGCAGGAAAAAAATCAGTAGATCTTTGGCTTTGTTTTTTAAAGATACACTTAACACCTAAAAGACTGTATATAAATGACCATAGTGTGAAAGAAGGAACAAATGATATTTTTTGTCATTAAAAAGTTGGTACTAATAGTAAAATTAGAAATTCATTAGCTTTGCTTAGCAAGGTCTTCAGTAGCCTCATTTTTCAGCTTTCAAATAGTCCATCATGCATGCCAAGATAGACTTTCGGTCAGTTTTATGATTTTATTTTTTCATAAAATGGTTATTTTGCCTTCGTTCCCATACACTATATCACATAGTACATAAATTGATTTACAAATCCCACAATATCAAATGTCTGTTCTCATCAACCCTTACAGAACTTTAATATTTATATGATTTCATTCAATTTGGCATGGCTTGAACTTTTCCTCTCCTTAATGTAGAAAGATTAAATGACAGATTTAGTGACCATTGGGCAATACAATTGATTTGATTTGACATCCATGTTCTAGTAAAATGAAATATTGTCATTATTTTTTCCTTTAGACAGCTGAGAAGAAAGATATTTAATCTTATGACAAAGTGTCGCTGAAGCGATTTAGGGATCACAAGGACATGTTAACCAGCTACAACTGAATCAAGGACAGAAAAAATGAAAACACATTACTATTCAAAAAAATAAAATGCTACCAATAGAATAGCACAAAATATAAACTTGGTCTAATATTGCCTCTAAATAATAGTTTGTGGCAATTACTTGTTACATCTTTTATACAACATATGGATGAATCTACACATGCCATTAAGGCAATGTGGTAAACTGTGCCAGTCAGCTGCTCCTGACTGTGGCACAGCACCTGCCAATGCACCCAGAACTGCAGCAGTTTGAACCAGGGTAGAGCAGCCTAAAGCAGGCAGCAGGCTCAGGGGAGTCAGCCCTGGGCTCTGGGTGGAGGCGTTGGGTAGTAGAGGGGCTGGCTGGTAGGTCTGTACGAGTAGGCAGCTATTCAATCCAGCTTTAGATCCGACCGTTTCAGATGCCAGCAATCCGATCTGGAGCTCCAGACCGGGTTTCCACTTCGATCTGGCTGAAGTGGCTCCGAAGCTTTAGAGCCACCTCAGAGATCCAACCATAGGGTATAATGGGGAATCAATGAAATATCTATATCTTTGTTGTTTTTTTGTCTCTTCTGGATGAAACTTGGAGGGGTGGTAGCCTCTGCTGAGAGCATGAAGACTGCCAGGTTTCAAGATCAGTGCAGAAGCTTCTATTGCAGAGTTAATATATTGCACCTTAATACTGGTGCACATTTAGATGGTGATGCTTTACTGAGGAGCTAATTAGTCAACTCTACAGTAAGCACACGTGTAGATGCACCCATTGACCATGTCCCCATGAGCAGGGGCACAGAGTTGCCATGGGGAAAAAAGCAGCTGCACAGTTTCATGTCATGGCTTTTTGCCCTGGCACGTGCCCCTGCACATGGGGTTAGCATGGGGAAAAATCATTCAGGTGGGGCAGGGAAGGTTTTGGCCAGCACCTCAGCTATCCCCAGAAGCCTTACCTTGGGTACTGGGTGCCTTCTGGGGCTCCAGTGGTGGCAATCTGGACACAAGGAGCATGGCCAGGAGCTAAAACTTGGCTCCGGCCAGCTAGGCTTCAGTTTCAGGTGATGCACACTGCTGCCACATGTGACACCCCTTTTTTTTTCCCCTGTGTGCTTTTTTTGATACTAGGATTTCCCAGTAGCTAAATTTGGCTCTGTGCTGCAAATAGAACAGAGCCCCGTGAACAGAGAACGAACTCATGTGCACGGGGTGCATTGTGTGGCACCTCGAAACATACATGCAGGCTTGTGTGGATGTGGCCATTGAGTATTGTAACAGGGCACCCTCTGTGGTGCCTCTTACTGGGAAAAAAAGGAACATGCTGCATGGGCAGGGGGGAAGTGGAGAGAAAACTTACCCATGTCTGAACGGCAGCAAGAAAAGTAGGAGAGCATGGAGTACTGGGAACCCAGGTGCCATGGATCCTGGAGAAGGAGAATGGAGTTCTGCCCAGGTTCCAGTGGAGAAACACATGGAAGCCAGACTGGGCAGATTGGCTCCTGGGGGATGGGCCAGAAGATAAAATGGGACAGGGGTTGAATGGAGAGACCCTGGGGGGAAGGGGCCATTGGGGCAACAGGGGCAGTGCCGACTAGTAGAGCAGAGCCCAAGACTCCATGGACATCAATAGTGCTGATACAGCTCAAGAGTACAGGTACTTACTGGGTGCCGAGAAGCAGCGAAGATGTTCTGGGTGGGGAAGGGAGTGGCTGCAAGGGTAAGGGATGAATCAATGCAGGGCTTCTCCTTCAGGAAGAGCCAGTTCATGCAGAGTGCCACAGGTATTTGAAATTTACAGGGGAATAGCTGAAATTAGAAACAGGCCTTTTACTGTTCCTGTGAAGTACTAAATCCTTATGACATTTAAATTTAACTGATCAGACTGAAAGTAAATTTCAGTGTTTATAAGGCTGAAAAAAAATGATTGTATATCACGGCTATCAGTTTGGTATTCTGTCCTTTTTTGGGAGGATAGTAACCCCTGTTTGTGATTGTCTGGCTCCCATAGGACCTAATTTTGCACTCTAGAATACACACTCAATGGGAGCTTTCTATTCAGTTTGACAGGAGCATGATTAAATATACAGCTGCAGTTCTGAATGAGCCTGTGCTTGAGATCAGAAAACAAAATGTGTGACAAATGTATGATGAGATGTATGAGGGATTCCAGCTGTTAGGAGCAACTGAAGAAACTGGTAAAGGTGGAAACCACAGAGAAACTTCCATAGTTTTGAATATATGTTCCAATTCTTTTCCTACCCTTCTTGTAGGCTCTTCACCTTGGCTTTACTCCACACATGCTCCTCTGACCATCTTCTCATCTTCTTTCCTCTCCTTATCTTTAGGACCAGTTCTTTAAGAACTGCACCATCAAACCCTAAATACACCTCAGATACATAGATTCATCATTTGGACTGAAACCCTGCAGTCTTTGATTGATTTCCACCAAAAATTCAACAATCATCACCCTTCCATCAGACTATCACTCGAATAATCTAACACCAACGTTTTCTTTTTGGATACCACAATCAATATCCAAAATGGTAAACTTCAAATCACTATATATAACAAACCCACAGACCAACATACATATCTACACAGAACCATCAATCACCCCAAACACACCAAGAAAGCTGTAATATATAGGCAAGCTCTCTGATACCACTGAATTTGCAGTGAGGAGAACACCCATGACCACCACCTCACAAATCTCAAAAAGGCCTTCAGCTAACAAGGACACTCCTCCAGAGAGATACATCGTACTTTTGAAAGAGCCACCTGGATCCCAGGTGAAGATTTACAGCAGTAAAAAAAGAAATAAAAAGAAAATTGCCACAAATTGCACACTATTAGTTATTACATATCACCCTTCCCTGGAACCTACACAGAAAATTCTCAAACAATTGCAACCCATACTAGAAGAAGACCCAATTCTTAAAGAGATCTTTCCAGAACCACCCATCCTGGCCTTTAAACAAACACCAAACCTTGCTAACCCCATCACCAGAAGCAAACTCACTACGACCCAAACCACATCGACAAATGGATCTAGACCATGCCAGGACAAGATATGCAAAACCTGCCAACATATCTTCCCCACCCCCACTATAACTACACCCCACAATAGAACCATCAGCATTCTTGGAACTTACAGCTGCACCTCCAGAAATGTTATGTAGCTCATCTAGTGCACCAAATGCCCTGAGGGAAAATACATTGGAGAAACCAAACAACAACTGTGCACCAGAATGCACACCAAAAATCTTTCAACGACAAGAATACCTAACTACCTGTCGGTGCACACTTCTCACAGGACAATCACTTCCTCTCCAGTCTCTCAGGTCTAAACCTACAAAACACCTTCCGTAGATGAGCCAACGAACTTCTCTTCATAAATGTACTGGATACAATAAATCATGAATTCAATATAGACATTGGTTTTATGGCACATTACAACCTGTTTCACATCTGACTCACCAGGTACCTGCCTGACAGACTCTTTTCTGCCTTTTACTCTCTATCATTCCTGTCTCCCTTCAGCCTTTTTCTCTTGCTCTTTTCCTTCCCTCCCATTTCCCTCTCTCCTTCACCTCTCTGCCTCAACTTTTGTCTTTCTAATTCTACCTATTTACATTTTTCACTGATATCCTGCCACACTTTTAGCTTCTTTCATTTCCCGAAGTCTCAAAATAGCAGACTCCCCATGCCTGAAGAAGGGTGACTGCACCCAAAAGTTTTCCAAGAACCTTTTTCCAACTACTTAGTTGGTCTAATAAAAGATATCACATCTACTCAAAAAACCTTTCCTGCCTGGAACTATACATGGCATTTTCTGCCATAAATGTTTTCACTCTGCTTGTATGTATGTTATACTCCTTATCCAACCTAGTAATTGTCTTCTCAATTTGATATGTAAGCATTTTGGTGCAGGGAATATATTACTATTGTGTTTGTGCAGTGACTAACATAATAGGTTCCTCTTATTGCTTGATTTTTTAGGCAGCGCAGTAATAAATATGAGTAACAATAGTACCTTACCAAAACAGCTGTCTTTTGCTCTGTTACATCACAGTTGACAGTATGTGATTTTTTTTGGCTGAATGAAACAAGCACTTTACTCAAAGGTCTGACAACATACTTAAAAGTTGAGCAATTATTCTTGAAAAATAATCAGCTTTACTTTCTACCAGATGGTTTGCACTGGGAAGTTATACCAGATTTAGCTAGAGGGGCATGACTTTGCCAGTCCTTTTCCCCATGAAGATAAACTTTGTCTGGTTCTTGGTAGATGACTGATCCATAAAGGGAAAAATGACTTTGAATGATTTATTGAAGGATTCATGACCACCTGAGTTACTATTGTGTTCTTATTATAACAGAGTTACGATGGATTTGTGGTGGGACAGGTTTTTGGAGAAAAGAAAGGGCAAAAACTAATGGACAGGGGAGCAAACTGAGCCTCAGGGGAGATAGAATCTATCTTGGTGGCCTGCTTAGTGCCTTGATCAAATCACTTCCCTTCTTTGGGTTTTACTGCCCTCACTCATAATAAGGGCATAATAGTACTTTATAAAATACTTTCTAATCCATGAAAAAAAAAGCTTTACATGAGAACTAGTTGTCACTTTCATCAAGTTTTGGTGCTTGGAAATGTCCATATCAAAACACATTCATGGTCTATCTTGGTTTCTTGTTTCTAATAGTTTTCAATCTCTGAATCATCAGAAATTTAAACTTATAATATCTATAATTGTATTGGGGGGGGAAGTAACTTCCGTGGGGAAATCATTCTTCCTGACTCAAAATGGTGATCAGCTTATGCCTTGAAGCATAACCCTTGTAATTTTATTCTACCTACTATAACTGGAGATGTTTTTCTTACAATATTCATACATAACTAATCCTTTTTTGAATCTTGCTAAGCTAGTTGCCTCCGGAATTCACTTTACATTTGCTCTGGTGCTGATATAGGTGACAATTTGTAAGATTCAGGATTGGTTCCAAAGCTTTGCTTCTAAGTTCTTCAAAATTCACAAAGAGTCCTGCCTCAAGGTTATTAGTCATGAATTCTTAGAAATGCTATGATTATAAATAATAACATGAGGACATTAAACAGCATCTCAAGTTTAGTTGTATGCCTACTGTATAACACAGTGCCTTGTTTACAAGGTAGTACAAATGAACAAACATTTATTAACAAAATGAATGATGAACAATTACTGTAATTTCTCCGCTTCGAAAACACCTCTTGTAAATGAATTGGCTAATAATGGCTTGTTGATTGGCTTTATCTTTCACACAAGACAAGGAACTATGTTAACAAATTCACTCCCGTAACATTAAGATTGTGGCACAAAATCCTTGCAGATTTGTAGGATATTGTGAAGAGCAGATATAAGAAAACTACTGTACGTCCATGCAGTTTTCTGCTGACATAATTGTACCTTGACCTAAGACTTCTGCTACAAACTGGCATAATGGACAAACCTATTGGTAGGGCTGTTGTTGTACATTTTCACTTCTGAGGCATATACAGTGTCACTATGGCAACCTGGTGCCAAATGGGAAGGACTCATTTTTTTTTAAAATGAATTTAATATTTTCCTGGACAAGAATTCAGCTTATGGAATGTGCAAGGAATAGGGGTCAAGGGGAAGGGAAACAGTAGTCTGTTCCATGTATGTTTTGGTGTACGTGTAGCCTGAGCTATTTTGTGTAGATTTGCACAAGGGTGTACACATTCCATTTTGCAGTAAAAGAGTAGAAACACATGGACTTGTCCCCATCTCTAGATTTAATAATACATTATTCTTTTTTTGTTAAATTCTCTCCTAGCTCCCCAAATATTTGCTTCATTATTCAATCAGAGGTAAAAATATAATGGTTGATTACTATTTTGGCCAAGGTAATCTTGTACTTTCAAATATTGATCAGTAATTGCTATACTCAAAGGCTGTATCCACACAAGCATGGATGTTTGTTTCCCTGCCATGTTGTGCCACTGCTTCTTGTCCCCAGAGAATGCCTATGCCATGTGTCCTTTGGTATGCAGCAGGTTACCTCAAGTGGGGTAAGGAAGGCTGGGGCCAGCAACAGTGCTTCCTTGGGGTCCTGGGGGGCTTTAGGGAGCTGCAGCAACAGTGATCCTGGCACTTGGATCTTGGCTGAAAGTTAGAACATGGCTCCAGCCAGCCAGGCTGCAGTTTTGGGTAGTGTGCACTGTTGCCCAAATATTATTAAGGTGCACTTAATAATATTTCACTTCCTTCACAGCTGATTACATGGTCTGGAACTAGCCATACCATTTTCATCCTGTTGCTCCAAGCTTCCAACTTCTATTGAAAAATGTTATCTAAGTGACAAGTTCAACTATCTGTTGGCATTCCAGTGTAATGATAAAACTTGAACATCCCCTTAAAACACTTTGAACAACATTTTCCAACTTGTGTCTTGTTCAGAGACTCTCAGGAACTATAGTTCTCCAAGATTATGTTACTTGCTCACTAAACTAAGGCAACACTTACATTCTGATACAGGCTTCTAACTAGGTGTCCTGGTTATGAGCAGTGTTGAGCAATCATAGATCCCACTGAAATACTTGGATATTTAAAATTTGATGTAGGTGCCTAACTTTGGTAACTATTTATATCTAATAAATTAGGGTAAGTGTAGATGTTCACCACACCTGGTTGACATGGCTTGCTTTAAACGATGTGACTGTAGATTGGGAGTGGCATGTGAAGATGTTTGCTGGAGCCAGGAGCCATGCTGGGAACCTGATGCAAGTAACTTGAGGTGTGGGGAGGGTGTGTTGGATCGGGGGGAGGAGGATAGCAGGTTAGTGGGTCTTCAAGGGGGGCTGGTGGTGGGTCCATATGGGATGTCAGGGGAGGCTTTACACTCAGGGAGAGAGTCAGGGATCTAAAAAACTAACCTGATCAAACTGCTTGTGAGGTAGGGAAAGTTCAGCCCCAGGACTGGGGTGAATGGCTGGGCTTTCCCAGTCCCAGGGCTGAACTTTGAACTTGTACAGATGTTCACTAGATTGGGCTAATCTGTTCTCAATTTCAGTTAGCTTGCCACTTCAGGTGAACTAATTTAGATCAGGTTTACCACTTTCTGCATGATTTAACCTCCGTGAACATCTGCGCAGATCAGCATTTAGATCAACCTGACCCTGATTCGGTAGATCTAAATGTAACATCTGCATGTACACTTAATGTATACTGATATCAACATCATACATAATTTTCCATTTGTAATCATAAAAGCCAAACTTAGGTCCACTTTACATGTACTCATACTTTTCTCCATGCAATTTTCTGTCACTGTAATTCATATAGATAATGGAGAGAATAAAAATGTGTGCCATTCTTCATTAATAAAGCACCATTACAGGTATAAATGAGAACCGTTTTGTAAATGTCTATTATATTCCTGCAGTGTGATTGATGGTTGCCACTATCAGAACAACAGTGAAAATTGTCTGATGACAAAAAAAACCTCTTCTTTGTTAATCTAGAAAGAAGTTGCAAGGATTGCTTTATTATGAGGCAGTGGTTGCCAGCCTGACATCATGACCTCCAGGTGGGTTATCAACAGGTTTCAAGGTATCACAAGAACTCTGTTCTTTCTATAATAATTTGAATGTCTATGGAATTGCACCTAACTAGTTTTAAATTGGATTTTGTAAAATTTATCAATAAATGGGGTCACTTGGACAGGACTCAGTGACCTATTCAGTTATATGCTCCTATAATTACTGGTGTGAGAGAGGATGAGAAAGATTCCAGGGTGATGGGCACTATCAGTGTCTAACCCTAAGTGCCAACACTTATCCCATTCTGTTAAAAAGGACATTTTTTGTATTGTGGGATGAGTGAATCATATTAATATAATAGAGGTTAATGGAGAAAAAAACCCTACTTTTCACCTTTATTAAAAGAAAGGTTTCTTGATTCATTTTCTGTGACACCACTTTCTCTTTGCAAGTTTCATAGAGAAAAAAAGAAAACATTTCTTAATGAATCTGTTTACCATTAAAAAAACCTCTGGATTAGAATGAAATCTGCAGTAAGCTTCTAAAGAAAGAATAGAGGGGAAAATGAACCATAATACACTATTTTAAAAAGAAGGAAGTATTATTTTGTAAAATCCCATTATTAATATCTTTACAATAATCACTGCTTTATTAAACAAATGTAGCAACTTGTCATCTTTATATATGGTATTAAGGGCTTGCCTTTGGCTTATGCATGTGGATGCTAGCTATCCATTTGTTTTTGTTAGCAGAACCATAATAAAAAGCTCATTGTTATCACTATGCACCCAAAGCACTCCTGCAGTAGATTAATGGGGTCTACAGCCTATTGACCAGAGTTAGTTGTATTTCAATAAATATGCATTGGGGTATAGCATTACTTGGTTGCAACATGGAATACAGTGGAGTTACCATCTACTCTCTATAAACCTGAGTAAGGGATCCTCAGAATGTGGCTCCAGCTACACTAGGGAGAGTGAAAACTAGTTGCAAGCTAGCTTCCCTCCCTTAGCAAGAAAGTAGATAAGAAGGGAGGGGACACAGCTATATTTTGTTTACTTGTCAGCCAAAGTAGCTGGATGCTCTTAGGAGTTCAATGCTGAACTCTTTTCTGGCAAAGGGATGAGAGGACATTGTTTCTGGCAGCAAACTGGGTATGTGAGAGGAATTTCTCTCTTTGAGTTAAAATTCTTTCTCAAAGGTCCATCTGGACAGGGACATTGTCTGTTAACTATTATAAAATACTTTGTTTGTCACCCATGCCTGTCCTATCACTATAAAGACAATTCCTCATTTTCAGATCAGACTTAGTAATATTCTTCCTCTTATGGTCTTCCCCTTCAGTTCAGAAACGTTGAATACCTAGTGCAAGTAAGATGACAGGAGACGCACTTGACACTCAAAATGCTGCATGATTTTTACCTTTCATTGCTATTTTTTGTGCCTTTCATTTGTGGGGTTGGTTAAAGGAGTGCATCAGACATTTCGGTCCTGGTCAGCTGAAAGATATGACTCAGTTCAGTGACACTGGCAGAAATTCCTAGGATGTTCCTGATATGGAAGTTACTGTCTTTACAAATGTCCAGAGCATGGAGATTTATTGATGATAAAGAGAGCATATGATCAACTGGGGCAACCTTAAAAGGATTGAGAGGCATTATATCTTCCATTGACGGTGCACAGGTATACCTTCCAATAAACTCCAGCCAAAAAGGAATTGCCTTGAAGAGATTTTACTGCTTGGAGTGGAATATACAAACAGGAAGGTGACAGATGATTTGAGAAAAATACAGTTAAATAAGAACTGAAAAATGGGAAGAGTTGATCAAAGAATAAAGAAAGAATTGCATTAAAATTTATCATCCCAGTGCTATAAAATTAATTATAAACCCTGAGCAATAAAAAATTAAATGAAGAGGAAGTTAACGTTTTAAATTTTCCAGTAGAGAACTTGGTAGTTTCAGCAGGTTTGGCCTCTCATAAGATTTACCAGAGGCTAAAGGAAGTCTAGCCATACCAGAGGGCACAAAAAGCATAAAACATTAGTCAAATAAAAATAATTTATAATCAACGCCATTATGCAGAACTTCACATTTCTTAAAAAAATAAAAACAGCAACAAAAAATGATTCTAACCAACTGAGAATCTGTTTTGGTCAAAGAGAATTATGATTTATCCTCCACCCATAGATAGTCATGATATAGATTAGGCTGCTTAGCATGATAAAGTGGCTAAATATTTCTTTAGTAGAAATATAGAGTTGACACATTTGGAATTACAGTACTGGAACTGCTTTTTGGTTATTTTAAAATCAAGATACAATGGAACTAGTAAGGGGTCACTGTAGGGACTTGTCTTGTTTCTTTGGTAACGTGCCACAGAATACGGCAAATTCCAGTAGAAGGGTTTTGTATCTAAACTTTGTATCATGTCAGACTTTAAACAATATTTCTTAACATTTTTAGACTCAAGGCACCATGCATGAAACGTGTTTCTTGACTGAAAAAAAAAATACAGAAACTCTTCTCTTGTAAAGAACTCAGAAAGCCCATAACAGGGCAGAATGTTTTTAATATTATGAATTCTTATTTCAAATTCCAGAGTTTATCTGTGAATCATATTTACACACCTAAGAGTGCTAATGTTGTGTGGCATTTCATTGCACCTTGAAGGATCTCACAGCACCCCAGGGTACCCTAGTTGAGAATCATTGCTTTAAAAGTATGCTAAGTTCTAAGACATCAGAAATGTAAGCCAAGATACTGATCATTGCTTTAAAAGTATGGTAAACCCTAAGATGTCAGAAATGTAACCTAAGATACTGTTGAAATTGAAACTTTAAAATTTCCTATGGAATTTGATCTCCAGTTTAGGAATTCAGCAATTGGTACAACTTGGTTAGTTTTTATACTCTCTTGTGGGTTTTTTTTCTCTCATTTGACACTGGCCAGTGCTAGAAACAGATTAACAAATAAACTGATTAAATAGTCTGTTTCATTTTGGACTGAATTCTCTATTTCTTGGGATTCTCTGTATATTGTATATATTCTTTAATACCTGAAAGCTTACTTCCTCAATAACTGCATACAAACACCTGACAGAGGCTGAAAGTTAAGGCATTACATTAAGAAAGCAGCTCCTGCTATAATTATATAGTAAAAATAATTTTAATTTTTATAGGTTCCAATCTTGAAGTTTGTACCTAGCAAAATTCCTACTAATTAGGTCCATTTGGTTTAGTCTCTGATGGCCCTCTGTGTTTGTCTCTGTCTGTCTTTGGATTTCATGGTATGGGATTCTTTTGATGAGTCAAAATAGATTTAGTTACTAGAGGTGGCTACAACTTAAGTCTTTTTGTCTAAGGGCATAAGTAGGACTGAATGGGCATGTCCACACATGCAAGCACATGCACTTGCTGCAGCTCAAATAGAAGCAGTGCAAATTTGAAATACCTATGTGTTTTGCTGCCCCACACAGGGGCTACCACCCCCCTAGGGGCTACAGCCCCTCACCAGGGGTTAGAGCCCTGCTACAGGGATAACAGCCTTCCACCAGGGGTAACATCCCCGACAGGAGCTACAGCCCCCCAGGGGCTACAGCCCCCCACCAGGGGTTACAAACCCCCAACAGGGGTAGCAGCCCTTCACAGGGGTAAGAGCCCCCCTCACAGAAGCTACCCCACCAGGGGTAATAGCTCCCCCATAGGGGTAACAGCCCCCCATGAACACTGCCCACAGGGGTAAGAGCACCCCAACAGAGGCCAAAATAGCCCCTGCAGGGGCTACCATTCTAGCCCCCCAATTGCTGCCCCACCTGGCCCCATCCCCTGCTGGCTCCTGCTGTCCCCAGTGGCTGCAACCCCAGCCCCACCAACGCTTCTCCTTAAAAAAAAAAGCCAAAAAAAAAGCCTCCACTCACCTCCTGGCAGAGTCCCCCTGGGCAGCACAGGGCAGTGGGGGGAGCAGGGCCTGGGCTGGGGCCAATGGGGCTATCACCTGGTCCTGCACTGTGTGGGCAGAGCCCCAGGGACCCACACAGGAAACTAGAACTGTGGTGAGTGCTTGGGTTTTGGGTTTTTTTGGTTATAATTGTAAGGATGCTGGGGTGGCACAGCAGGGATTGGAGGGACCTGGGGAGCAGGCGGGGGGTGGGGCAGGGTGGAGAAGAGATTGGGGGGTAGAAGGAGTGGGTGGGGCCAGGCAGTGTGCTTCAGCACCAGGGTGAGAGCCAACCACAGAGACTTTCTCACAGCCAGAGTGTCTCTGTGGAGGACCCAGCCTCTGGTTGCTGTATGGTGCCCTGCCTTGCTTTTTTTCACTGTTTTTTTTTTTTTT
>JAGPOW010000304.1:80697453-80709663 GCA_030014935.1 Caiman crocodilus | reverse complement strand
ACTCTTCTGGCTAAGGAAAACTGGATGGGACTTCTTCACTTATTTGTCCTATTAATGAGTACTGCAACATTACTACTTCGTCCTCAATGTGTAGGGCTTGACTGTTTTCTCAGTTCTTGCATCTTCCTGATGGGGAAAAAATACTAGGACTTGTAACCAGAACTAGATATAAGTCTTCTCCTTGGTAAGACAGAAAACAACCCCATTTCACAGTGCAGCTGGGAACACAGTAGAGGATCCTTTCCTAGAACATTTATCTTTCAGTAGCTAGATGGAGGTCTAAAAATTCTGCTTTTGTTTATACTAGTGTAAGTCAGTCACCAGTGTTGCTATTATTTCATATTTACATTGAGGAAATAGAACAGAATTTGGCCCAAGATTTCTCCTTCCTTCCCCTCCTCACCACCACCTTATGCTTGGGGGGGCTGGGCAGCAAACAGGTGATCCAGCTCCATAGGTAAACATGAGGTAGGAGTGCTGTTCTTGTGCAGATAATACACAACGCCTGCATCTGAAGTGACAGTGAGTTTCTTGGGCCAGGAGAGTACCTAGCATACTGTGGGCCCAAAGAGAAAGACTGCCGCTGTGGCTGTCAGTACAAAGTCTAGTAGCTGTTTTATACTGCTCCCTCTCCTCCCCCACCTCTGTACTCTGCTTACAATCAGCAGCAGACTTAGCCTTCTCCATAACGCAGCTGATGAACAATGGTTGAAAACCTCAGGGAGACAAAAGTAGCATACAGCCTCTCTTTTCTTTCATCTTATCTGAGGATCTGCAACCAGTGAAGAGACCTGAATAGACTCACCAACAACCTCCTTTGCTTGAAGCTCAATTTTCTGTTCATTCCAGCATCTTTCCAGCTTGTTTTTATTCATATTGGGCAGGAAGTACAATCAGAACCTGCAGTGGAGGCCAAGAAGAGAAAGGAACTCCTGGGGACCTTTGAACCAAGTAAGGTGATCTTTATGAGGAATGAAAGTGGGGGCATTGGAGGGAACAGAAGGAGTTTGACTATTTTCAAGGGAAGAAAATAAAAAGTAGAATATGGGAAGGGGTGAAGTATATGAAGCACCATGTGAGCAGCAGGAACAACAGCACAATTATTTTTGGCTTATATTTTGTAGAAGGTAAGCTATTTTTAAAATAACCTAAGGACTAGGTCTTTAACAAACTCTCCATTCACCCAAGTTTGAACTTTGGCTCTGTCTCAGTTTCCCCCAGGTTTAGGCATTCACTCACTCCCAGCAGCGTCGGATTGCTACAGTGAATTACTTCTCTAGGAGTAGGTCCTAACCCCCTCCTCCCCTCCCACCTTCCAGATAAAAACCAGAATCTAATCAAATATATCTTCCCAAGTCTTTCAAACCTTCTTAGTCTTCTCTACATTAGCAAGGGTCACTGCATTCCCTCACAGGGTAATGGCATAAGGAGAACACAGACCCATTTTCTACTGAGGGCTCTTAACTGAGACTCCTGAAAGACTGAGCTGCCTTCCCCTAGAAAACTAGCCTACTTTATAGCTTCCAATACCCTTAGGATGATGAGGGTTGCATCCCTGTTCTTACACAAAACAGTTTCCTAACACTCTTTTCTTTCTAGTCTGACTTTTATTTTATAGAGGTCCTTGCTTCCCCTGCCCCTCCTTTAATTCTCCTCCACCCTTACCTTTTTGCAGACTTAATATTTGCCACCTGATCCACTGTTCTTCATCCTCTCTGCCTGGGGAGGGGAGCTAATTGTGCACAGTTGCAGTGACCATCTCCTTTGCCTTAAAGGACAAGATATATTTTGTAGGGAGAAGAAAATTTGGCTGACAGCAATACCTCCAATGCCTCTTGATAAATATCCCCCTTCCCTGAACTGAATTTATTTCCCCTCTTTTCCATGTTTTTCAGATGTTCAGTTTCCTGGACTAATATTGTCCAGGGTGCTTTGCATTTGGAGATGGATATTTCCATTACATAATAAATGTAACTGCTTTCACTGATTGAAAGCTCTACCCCACTTTTCTCACACTTCCCAGGCATGCTATAAGTGTAATGGATCACTTCTAAAGAGCTACAACTATTATGTAATTCCCAGGCTCATTTTCTGATATCAATATCAAAAAACGACAGATGGCTGTCAGCAAGACCGTCAGTAACGGATGACAGTATAGCACCAAGCTGCTTTTATTATTAATTCACTGATTTGACAACGGCACTCCAAATCTTTACACAAATGTCAGTGTGGCTGTACCTATCAGAGATAAATAGGCCATGGCACCATTTAAACATATTCATGGATCTATGTAAAGCACCTTTCTGCAAATGACGTATTGGGCAAGGTACCAGAAATAACATCTCTTGCAGTTCATGTTTAGTGACAGTACCTATGAACAGACAGGTCAGGCTCTGTTGAACTCAGTGAAGTTTCTGTACAAGCATGCTGTTCATAAGACCAAATTCAGCCCTGTTATAAGTCTGTGGAATTCAAACTCAGAAAGCATCTCCATTTTTATAGTTGCCTTTAAAAAACCATGGTAAGCTACTCATCTCAGGTTCTGCAGGAGGTAAAAGGAGAAACTAATTGTGCTGAGACTTAGACAAGGGGCCCAAGGAATTTAGATCACACTGAAACCAGTGAATATTTGGAACCTGCCAGTGCTGTGACCATATCTTCCTCTAGCAGCTGGCTGCAGTGATTACCACAGGGTTCTTCTTGCAAGTGCAAAGAACTGTCCTTTACCCTATGTTTTAGATGCAGAAATTCTTACTTCAGTGAAGATTGACGTATCTGTTTTTGGCCATCTTTTGTCAAGCTGAAATCACTTGATATTTTGTGTGTGTGACTTTCAGGATCAGCTTCTCAAAATGGATCAAATTTAGCTCTCATTGAATTCACTTGGCTCCCCTGAAGACATTAAGTCCTGAAATGATGAGGTTCTGTGTACTTTGCAGGGACGTGAAAAGCCATATGAAACCTACCCATATTTTTTTTCAAGGATTTCCATTTGCACACAGGTCATCTGGAAACTCGGTGTCATGATTTCCATGCTCAGACCTCTATTTAAATAGCGAATGGATACATGGACAATCTTTATTTCCGTGCAAAAGGGAGGTT
The DNA here is from genome assembly GCA_030014935.1 of Caiman crocodilus. Lineage (NCBI taxonomy): Eukaryota > Metazoa > Chordata > Crocodylia > Alligatoridae > Caiman > Caiman crocodilus. Next base: position 80,706,561 of record JAGPOW010000304.1, on the reverse strand, counting down.
CTTTCAGATATTGGCCTCAAGCTCCTGTGACACTTTTTACATGACAGGAGCAGATTTGAGACAATGCCTCTACTCTGCTGCAGAGTTTCTAGTCTGTCTGCTTGCTTCTCCTTAAACCACCAGTTAGACATGGTATGCCAGATTTGTATACATAAGGGCAAGTTTTGGCTCTTCCTGTAAGGTGACATGAGATCAGAGAAGAGAACTACACAGAGACTGGCAAGGCAAAGCAATCAGAATTGACCAAGCAAGGTGTGTTATATCAGCACATAGTGGAGCTGCCAAGAAAAAAGTGCAGCTTGAGCTTCCTATAAAGCTGCTAAAGGATGCTAGCCAAGGCACAAGGAGTTCCTAGCCACACCTCACAGCCCCAGGAGCAGAAGTGGCAGTGTTCTGCCTAATGTACAAATGGGGAGGAGGTGCATTCTCTCCCTTGCACCAACATATCCATGTGTTTGAATCAGATTTTAGACTATAGATTATGGAATATATTTAGCCCTTTCAGGAAGTTATGGATATATTCATGAAATTGAACTGGGCAAAACCAGTCAAAGGGGCAGAGAATTCATGATGCTGCTAATTTGGAACAATTTCTTAAATGGGGTTTATAAATTAAAATGCTATAGAGACAGGGACATACTGTCAAAAACAAGCAAAAACACTGACAAAGCTAAGTGAGCAGGTGGAGACAAGGAGCTTGCATTTTCAAGTAGTACTTTAAACATTTGGTGCTCTGATTCATTTAAGAAATTAGAGCAGTGCCTCCAGTCCATACTAAAGGGACAAATGTGATGCATTATCTGATGCAAATCTAATTGCTCAGTTCTCAGGAAGGCAGTATGTGCCCCAAACATCAACTTTTTTGCCTGTTCTTGCCTTTTGTTTAACTAACAGTAATTGTGTTTGCATCAGATTAAGAACCAGATTTCTCCTTGTGCAGCATGATGGAAACAGTTTTTTCCCCTCCATTACAGTTTGAGTCTTGTCATTACCCAGGGTATTCTGAGTAATTGATTTAATATATATAGTTAGTGATTTGATGATGGCTCAAGATGCTGAATTTGCACAAACAGGGAGTTAAGTTTTTTCATCTATACCATGGACAGTAAACAGCTATGCAGACATCTATAGTCCCTCTGCATTAATGCCCATTAACACCGGAAGAGACAGGCTGTTTGCAGGTAAAAAAAAAAAACACTGGGTGCATCCAAAAGTGATGCTTTAATGCACAGCAGATTAATTTGTTGTGTAGTAAAGCATCACTGTCTACATGCGCATGGCAATTAGGGTGCAGTAGACTAATTTACTCCAATGCCGGATAGTTTTTTCAGATACAAGTGGTATCTGTCAGTGTGTAAATTACAGCATTTAGATGCATGCATAGATGGTGATGGTGAGATTAGTATATTCAGTCACATTAACTGTATGTGTAGATGCACCCACTGAGTACCTCACAAGAGTAAGGATCAGAGACTGTGAGTGACAGCTGGTAAAAGCAAGACTCTTTGGCCTCACTCTTATGAAGAACATCAGTTAATGGCTCTGTGATGTAGTTACTTGTCCATTTGGAAGTAAAGTGAGACCACCAAAATAATTTCACAGAGGAAATGAGATCATCATAATTTTCAGTCGCTATTGGTTTGAGCTAGATTAGGAATAGAATCTTCAAGGTGAAAGATTTTGCATCCCATTATCCTTAAGTCATTGCCAGTCCTCCATCCATAGCTCCTCTTAGGAAAATGAGAATTTTGTTAGGCTGGGGACCCCTTTGCAAAGGCAGCCATTTATGGACTGTTTTTGATAAAGTACTGTTCAGAGAGTTCATGTTTCCTTAAGTCAATGGGGAATACTTGCTCAGATTCAGTGGTGGTGTTTTTTGTTTTTTAAAAAAGAAGAACAGATTTTGTTTCATATTTTCTTCTGTCAGGGTCATTCCCACAAGGTTTCATTAGCAGCTGAACATCTCTGAAAGTCCTTTACCATGATAGGAAAACTTATATTGTTTGTGAGATCCAAGTATCCATCTCTGTTCATTATGCTGCTTTTCAAGCAGAGTCCTTCTAGCTCGTTTGTATTTTCAGCATTTTCCCCAGATGAACCTATGGCCTTCTTCCTACCTTCTCTTCTCATGCAGAAGCTCTTAGTTCTGATTATTCAGCTGTCACATCAGGGATACTGTATTGTGATCAGAAAGAAACCACTTTCCGTATATTGTCAGAAGAGTGAAGGCTGCAGTGCTGCCTCCAGAGTCAACTGCTTGAAGTCATGAAGATCAGGCGTACATATTTTACCAGTGCATGCCTGCCCCCTACTAGCTGATAGCTGGAACGTAAATGACAGCTACTTCCATTTTCTAATCCTGTCCGTGCCCATGAAAAGTCAAACGTATTATTTATTCTTAAAAGCTAAACGGGCATTCTGAAAGATTATGGTTTATAACAGCCTTCTAGCTGAAATAACCTCATGTGTGAAACAACCTCTGAGTAAGAGAGTTCAGTGAATCAAAAAATGACAGCAGATGCACTGTGTGGGGTGCAGTGGATATGTTTAAAAGCCATTTTCATGTGAGATACATTCACAGGTGATGCAGCAGTGAGGAAATGATGTTACAAATAAAGACTAAAGACAGTGGCTTTAAGCTTCTACTGAGGGTTGACTCACCTTCAGCTGGTCCCAGATTGAGGCACTGGGCTCAGGGAGCACTTTTCTGAATGGCCCCTGAGACATGCCAACTCTGATCTGTTGAAAGGGGAGAGAGTACACAGCCTGAACATGTCACTTAAAATGCTGCCTTTTTATGGTATTAATTTAGATTTGGAACGCTTCTAAACATCCTGGCCCATTTTATTGATGTCTTTTGAGGACCTACATGATCTGACAGCTTTCAACATTGTTTTCTCCAAAGTGTTAAGTCTGCAGCACAAGGATTTTGTGCTATAAATGATGTCCTTCCTTTGGTGTCTAGTACCTTGCACAAATACAATCCTACATAAATGACAGTGGGTCTGCCTGGGCTGCAGTGTAGTACACAGCTTCAAACAAGTTACTTTGGGTGCTGGAAGCAGTCTAACCAGGGCAACATGGGCAACCCTCTGTAAGGATTAATTTGCCCTTATTCTCAGTGTGTAGTGTAGACATGGTACTATTGGAACTATTGAATCTCTACAGTCTACAAGATGGAGGAGCAGCAACTTTGGGCGTTCTGGTAAGATTATTCATACTTTCTGTCAATCAACAAATTCTACAGGGGCAACTCTAACTTAATTTCCAGCTGGAACCCAGAAGTGAGTGAGAAGTAAAGGAAGGATATTAGTGTTCTGAATTTTTCTGATCAGCATGAGTACAAGAGGACAAATGTATTTGATTTGAAATATTATAGCTCCCTAGCTCAATATTTATCTAAGTCAATGCAGCTTCTGGAGCAATGGTACAAACTGGCATTAGAAAAAATTCATGAGGATGCTGACTACTTTTTATAACATGGGTTATGTTCCCCAAGACTGTGATGTAGCCTACCATATTTTTACATATCTTATTTCTTTCTTTCACAAACACTTGTGCACGTGGCTCAGTATGCTACAAATGAGTTCATCAAAACCCAGACTGTAAATTCAGGAAGTGAAATATCCACAGTGATAGGTGGGCTCTACATCCATCTACATGGCTTTCTCAAAACCATGGCTTTTCTGCCAATTGTGATGAAATTTATGATGTAAAAATTTGCCCATTAGAAAATTTATGGAAAGAGGAATTTGCTCAACTTGTGATAGATGGAATAGTATACAACCACTGCTGGATTGTGCTAGATTGGATTTCTGAAAGACCCAAAATAGAAAGGCTGTGTTATTCCATTACAAATTCTGCAAGCCAGGCACTTCCACAGAAGTAGCAATACATTAGTTGCCTCTGGTATATGGACACTCAAATAATTAGCACAGGTGAAAGAATAACATGATTTATGGATGGTTTATGTATGGAGATATCTTGCTTGAGTGACACATTTTGATTTTATTTACATTTCATATGGAAATATAATGCGGTGTCCCTTGTAGTTGTCTTCTTTTGAAAATTGCTCTTTGCCCAGAGCAGCCAACATTTAAAGACTAGCTTTGCATAACAACACATGCCCTTTGTTTAGTAAATTACCATGTGTCCTTTCCGCATGCAATATGCTCAAAAACAAGGAATTTGTGTTAAATTTGAGTAATGGGCCCAAATAAGATAATTTCTCTTCACTGACAGGATCCTATTAGCCACTCGTACACATAACCATTCTTCAGTGTATAATTGTGTTCTTTTAAGTAAGGGTAATTGCAACACAGCTAACTAAGAGAGGACGCAGGTAAGAAAAAGTCACATCTGATTGATGTACTTGGCAAGTTGGTGATAAAATTAGGTTTTTTGCTGAGAACAATTTGAGATAATTGACTTAGTTTATGACTTGACCACAACACAGAAACATCCATATCGTTTCATAGTATCATTCTAATTGTTCATAGTACCAAGAGAAAGAGAGGAAAAATGGTAAGTGGGTAGACATTTGTTATGAAAATGGTTAATTAGAGAATTCTAATGCAGTAAATGAAACACTACCGCTTCTGCTAAGCCCACACACAATAACATACTTTAATAAAAATGCTCTTACTTATCCATTATGGACCTAGCTGCGTAAATAGTCTTAATCAGCCATCGAATTTTGTACCCACAATCCATTGTGGCTGCAAAGGATAGCATTTGAATTCCCGACACCCTGACCTGTAGACACTTCTTGTTCTGTGCCACATGAAGGTAGTTTAGACCAGATGCTTGAAATACGCTTGAATTGACAGTCCTTAGAGCTGTGTGCCTGAAGGCAGATTATAATCAGCAGAGTGTCTTCAACTCTAGGATTAGCTTTTTCTATAAGTGTAACAGAACCAAGGTCTGTTGATTTACAGGGCCAGATGGGGATTGCAAGGGCATGGGTGAGACAAGCGGGGGATGAAACAAGTCTTCTGATCTCAGGCACTGTGTTCTAATGTCACCTTCTGTGGTAAAGCCACCACAAAGAAAACAGGATGGATTGGGGAGGCAGCAGACTGTAGGCAACAAGAGGGCAATACAAACGCTTTCTTCCTAAAGAGGGCAGTAATTAGCTTTTATTGAAGAGGTTTTGTATAGGGAGCATTAGGATTACTGTTTTTTTCTGTCTGTGCTCAGTGATTAGAAGTGCCTTGGCACAGCAGAATTTCCTGGGCACAACATGAGTACTCGGTGCAAAAGTCCCTCGGTATGGCGGGAAAAACCCTTGGTGCAGTGATCAGTCCCCGCCAGATTTAGCAGTTGCATTGTTTGAATGCATGCTACTTATTGGCTTGTCGTAAATTATTCCTACCTGGCGACTAGCAATTGGCTCACTAGCCGTATAAAAGCTAGGGCAGTTTCTGCCCAAGTCGGAGAACTCCGCGTGTACGTTGGAAGAGAGTTCCTCGTGCATCTCGGAGCAAAGTTGGAGACCTGATCACCCACCAATGACTCCCTGTCACCGATTGTCCCGACGTACCCCGTACCCTGCATGCTCAGATTGTTAGAATTCTACCCGGTTTGCAACTTTACGAACGGTGCCTACACTGTGCACATAGATGCGAGTCCCTGTACTGCAGTTCTGTAAGTAAAGTTTTTTCAACTTCAACCAATACTCTTCTGTGCCTAATTCTACTCCATAGGTCAGAGTGCTTATAACCCCATTCCGCTATACTCGGCCCCCACATTTTCCACCCAGGAGAGAGAAGGTCCACCTTATTTTTCGTTAATATTGGAAAACTGATGTACTGATTCCTGTGGCAGAGAGACAATTGTACGCAGATTTTTTTTTCTAAATCAATGAATAAGCATGTTCTCAAGCAATGGTGTGAAATAGCAGAATAACTTCTGAATCTCTGTGCTTCTGGAGCTCCATTCAGGCCCTTCAATGTAGGAACTGTTGCATAACATATACTGATTTTTAATGCAAATTATTAGGGCTTGTGAACATCTGTAGCATAAACTAGTGAGCATCCAATGTAGTTTGGTAGGTACTGATAGCTGTAAAAAGGTCCTCACTTTTTGCAATAAGAGACAAAACACAATCACAAGATGACACAGCTTAGCTTTAAATACTTATTATATAACTTTTTAAGTTTTGGATTATAAACAGCTCATTAGCTGTAGCCTAGTGCTTCAGTAAATCTTGGGAGTGACAATGCCATATTAGGGAAGGCTTATAATGAATAGGCATGGTTTTTTTTGGCTCAGGGACATTTAGAAGACAGTGAGTTGCGCTGCAGTGAGCTCTAAAGGGATATACACCTTTTCTGTAACATTTGCCATTTACATTGCTTGCCATTCTTACTCATTTTTGAAAGCATTCAGCTGTTCAGTAAATGCCTGGATTGTAGGTGCCCATTTTCAGAGCAGGAGATATCACAGTCATCATCACAGACAGCCTGGAAAAGGAAAATAAGAGTTGGAGAAAGCCCCAAGAAACTGTTACATGACATATAAAAGGCACTATCAATGCTGAAGAGTCTGACACAGCCCTTTAAGTCTGCAGTGCAGAATTTATTTTGCAAACGAAAGCAACATAGATTTTTGTAGTCCATTCTTTTCTTTCTTTAATGATAACTGTGTAAAAATAATGAGATTAACTGTTTTTATGGAAGCTGGAAAGCTGGGTCTGTTCAACAAGGTTTATGATTTATTTTGTATAAACATTTGGAGAGCTGTAGATCTTGTAAAATATTGCACTATGTTGGGAGAGCACCTTGTTTTGTTTCATTTAGGTAAATATCAATAAATAGCAATTTTTGATATACCATCGTTCACCAGCCATCAGCAGCGTTCATTAAACAGCAGGTTTTTTTATTTATTTTCTGTGACAAGTTAAAGAATTAGTTCTGTTGCTGAAACCTTAAATCAGGGATTATAAGCAAGTATAGTACAAGGCAAATATTCCTGTGCCTTTTGGGATAAAAAAGAGTTAATTTGCATGTTGGGTTGAAGGATGATGGAAAGGAGCAAGAGGAATGATGATTTAGCTTGTGATGTATAACATGCTCATACCCAAAGTACCTCATGTCTTCATTCCTTACTCAAGCATAACTTCCACTGACTTTGAGGATCTGTTCCTCAGCAAAGCTCACAGAATTTTAATTTTTGGCTAGATAGCAAGAGGTTAGATTTTCTAGTTTCAACCTCTTTAATTTACAAGTTATATTAAACTGCAGCAAGTCTTTCCCAATGGAACATAATTAGGTACTGTAGTTTCTCTCCAAGGAAAGACATAGGGTAATATTTTTAAATGCACCTATTTAGCACATAGTCATAGTATCTTAGGGTGTCTACACATGCTCTGGGGGATGGAAGGGGGGCACTTTAATTAGGACAGCTCTTGGGAGCCACTTTAACTAAAGTGGCTGCAGCATCTCATGTATTCAGTGTCTGTGCTTTAAAATGGCTGTGGGGGCATTTTAACTAAAGCTCATTCAACTCCCATTTTGAAGTGTGGGGGCACTGAATACATGAGACACCAAGGCTGTTAGAGCATGCTAATGTAATTACAGCACATTGTTGCAGGTGTGCTGCATATCTTCAGGCACCCTTAGATTTATTCTAAATTCCATTTAAAAATAGGTGCTCAAAGGATTTGTATGCTTCTGTCCCACCTAACTGCATCTAGAAGCACCTAAATCCAAAACTAAGATCCTCAAAACCCCTCCTTAATGGCCATCTGCCTCTGGAGGTACTTAAGTCTGTAGGCTCTTAATTTATTCTCAGTTGGACAGATGCTTGGTTAGATGGAGGCTCCAGGATCATTTGTTCAGAGCCCTGTACAGAACTGTGATTTGCTGTTCCTAAACTGTCCCAACAAGTGCGAGCCATCTCATGGAAACCTCCACAGTTTCCCTAGGCAACTTGTTCGACTGTCCTTCTGAATTTATTTTCCTTGAGATTTGATCTAAATTTACCTTGTTGTAAGTGCCTTCTACCTGGTTCTCCTTGTCAAGGGATAAAAAAAAAAAATGTTGTTGAAACATTTGAAAATTTTTATGTCCCTTAATCTCCTTTTCTCCAAAAAAGGTACTGGTAGCAATATCACCAAATTAGCACACCGCTGTACCTGGGCTCTTTAGCCCTACTGAGAAATAAGGTGTATTTGCCTAAACAGAGGGTGTACCTACATGTTCATATTAATGTGCACTAATAAACTCCAGCTCTTATGCCAGAATTTATTGCTCCCTGTGTCACAGGCCGGCTAGGTACTGTGAGTGTATCAGCCGTGAGGCTGCTTGGTTCAGGATCGAGGAGGTGAATCAAGAGTGAAGTAAAGGCAAATTTACTTAAAGCTTAGCATACAACAGTTAACGGAAAGGTTAATGCAATGAACAGATAGTACAGTAATAAAGAGCTGAATGATAACAACAGATAGACATAATGACAAAGAGTTCCCACGTGGGGTTGGCCACTTATCGGCAGTCCCTCTATGCCGGGTGCACACCAAGTTGTTCCAGAGAAGTTAGGTGTCCCTGATCAACACTGTCTGAGGGGGTCACCGGGAAGATCCCTTGGTCGGAATCCGGTCCTAACTCACATTGGGAGTCCAGGGTCCAGGCTTGGTATAGCGATGGTCCTTCTGCCCCATCCTTCATGCTGGTCACCTGAGACGTGCTTCTTTATACCTTATTTTATGCTAATCTGTTGGCTTTAGAGCCACGAACAATCTTGCCTTATAGCTGTTACCCTACAGGATTAAAAGGTATTAGAAATTATCATGAAAGGTTACCGCCTGAACTCGGGTTCACCCAATAAGCAAATTATACCACATTACTTTGAGGTTAGAAATTAGTATTACCTGCCTAAACTCAACTCCTTAGTTTTTTATTCCTGAATTCCTTGGAATGTGCTAATTATATCAGATGGTCAGATCTTGTTATAGCTTAACCTTTAAAAAACCTGATAGATCAACTGATCTTGTAGTGCTGCTTATTTTTGGGGCTCAGTGGTCCCATGATCTGTGCAAACAGTTAGATTAAATTGTGTCAGACAAATTCCACTTGCAGGTTGCAAATTTACAAGCTTTGCATTAGCTAA
>JAGPOW010000304.1:80683355-80695226 GCA_030014935.1 Caiman crocodilus | reverse complement strand
TTCCAATACTAATTGTCTGTGCCCAAAAGGGCAAGAGGGAATTTTGTGTTTTAAATCCTGGGCAGCAGAAAGACACCTAACTTCTCAGGAAACATGACATTTCAGACATTGTCCTCTCTGCAGTATCTCCTCACTCAGTCAACTGTGAATCCCATTTGTAGGAACCTAATCGTCACTATGCATTGGATAGAGAATTTAGGCACCTAACTTGGCATTATGAATTCCACCCCAGGATCCTGGTGCCTAAGTCCTTTTGCAGCTGTGGCTCTTTAACACTTGTTTAATTTCACACACATAGGTAATCCCATTGAATTCAGGTCCTTAATTAATCATGTCCTTAATCATGGTTGAGTGCGTTCCTGGCCTGAGGTATAAAGCCTTGATTGAGTGGTTATGAAAAAAAAAGTATCTGAGGTAGAAATGACAGATTCTTGATGAGTTTGGTTATATTTATCATCAAATGACATTCACTGGAAAAACTTCTCACAAACATAACTTCTCCACCTTGCAAATATAGGGCTCTGTGGAATATAATTTTAAATGCCAAAGCATGCTAAAAGGATACATGTTTCCACTAGCTTTTACCATATTTTTTTCTAAAAGGCAGACAAAATAGCCATATTTAACATTCTCTGATAATCTTTCATCTCAATTTAACTATTAGAAAAGTTAATATTCTTTATTAGCTTTTGTAAAAGTGGTTGTTGAAACAGAACAGTCAATAGACCTCTTTTGGAGCATACAACATTCTTCATGCTTCATTTTTGTGAGGGTGGTCTTATATGATTATGAGACTATGTTTTCTGTGGGGGAGAAGTGTGTTAAAGCACATACTTAGCATCTGTTCTTTTTGCACCTGAATGTTTGATCCTGTTTCCACCAAAGGGCTTGTGGTTATATGTTGATGTATAGTTTTGCTAATAGGTTAGATTTTGGATTTTTATAATGTGGTTTGGATAGGGGTGAACCTCCTCAGACAGGGGGTTGGACTTCTGGAGGTCCTTCCTATCCCTATTTCTCTATATGATTCTATTATGGCGGGCTTACCGATAGCTGCCTGGTGTGTCCAGGCTCAGAGAACCTTCAATGTGACTGGTGGAGCCCTTCTACCAATCAGGTGATTGCTGGGAGGAGCTTGCCCCACTTACCCTGGATGAGGCAGAGAACCTGGACCTGGTTGAAGCCTGCACCTTGCTTCAACCTGATTGGTCCACTTTAATCCAGGGGCAGAGCCCTTGGAGGATTTAAAAGAGCAGCGTGTCCAGCACATGAGCAGCTGCATCAAGGGACAGAGAGGAGAAAGACAAAGAAGAAGCTGGTGTGAGTTGGCCAGCAGAGCAGAGACATTGTCCTAAAGAGCTCTGAAACCTTCCTTGCCGAACGGGAGCAGTGAGCGGCCACATCCCCAGCCCCGTCGTGGAGAAGCTTGGAGAATGCTGCACAACTCAATGCATGGAGCTGGACCCCGGGAGCTGCATGAGGCAGCTCGGGTCTGCAACCCCTAGCATGTGGCCAGGAATGTGGTGCACAGGTTGCTACACAGAGCAGGACCCTGGGAGCCGCTTGAGATGGCTCAGGTGGCTTTGCAATTGCTGGCTCAGGTGGCTCTGCAATTCCTGGCTCAGGGCCAGGCAGTCAGTGCCGACAGCCTGGTGTGGAGCGGTCCGGGAAGCATCGGGACCTTGGGAGCCATTAGCGGCAGCTTGGGTCTGGGTCCCCTGGCACAGAGCCAATAACCCAGTGCAGACAACGCTGCATTGAGGGTCCAGGAGTGGACCGAGCCCCAGTGTTGCACGAGGTGATCCAGACCTCCAAACCTTAGTAGAAGGCAAAGACCCAGGGAACACATGTTGGTGCTCAGGGCTTCAAGTGGGCAAGCAGCCCAGAAAGAGTCAAAGGCCCAGGAGGCTCCTGTAAGCAAGGAGCAATGTGCCTGAGGGGTCAAGGACCACTCAGTCTGGATCCTGGATTTGTGAGTTTCTGGGGAAAATGGTTCCCACAGAGGAGGGGAAATTCCTTCTGGCTAGTAAGGGGCTCCTGGAGGGGAGGTCCCAAGGGGAGAGGGCCCCTCTGAGTTTATAGGCTTCACTGGGGGTTTGTGGAAGGCCCAAGGCCCCTCCCACTAGTCACTGGAGTGCAGCCAAGGCTTGGACTTTGGTGGCTTTTGAAGAATCAAATTTATTTTTTATGTTTATGCACCTTATGTTTTGTGAGAGAGCACATCATACTTTGTAACACTGCATCTTATATTTTGTGTATATTTATAATTGGATATTGGTGGTTTAATAGAGTGTCGAGTATATGACTCTTAGCTGGAGCTCTGCTGGGAACCCTTCCTTGATGCTTTCCTGTACTTATCTGTGCTTACCTGTTTCAGATCAACTGCTTACCCATGCATTGTTTGATGCTTCTTGAGGTGGTGTACACTTTCAGCCTTTGTTTGCAGGATATAATGCTATATGACAATTGTATATTTGTGTAGATATGTCCCTCAATATCAACTTTAGATTTTGTATGTATTAATAAATCTGTACGTAGTTAAGCATTCCTTCTCCTCGCCTGAATCTGTAGGGAATAGAGGGAACTGATTTGCCAACTTCAGTGGGATCAAGTTCAGTTAAAAATTGTGAGGATTTTGGAAGCCCATTTCTACTTGATGACATTCAATGATACTATGAAACAACTGTGCTTTTGGTGTAGTGGAAATGTAGCCTTAAGAGAACATTTAAGTTACATTTGTGATAGATTTTTAGAGAGGTAAATTCATTGGATGTTGGTAGACAATGTCATTCTAATTTAAAAACCAGTACGCAGTTTTTTAGGAATAAGTAAAATAGAAGCACATTTTCTGAGAAATTTGAGGGAAGAAAAAAAACTCCAGCAGGAGCATAATACCAAGACTTGAAAGAGAACTGGAGTGGCCTGTTTAACACCTAATTAAGGCAATCAACTGACCATTTTTAGTCTCCATAGTGGGCGGCATTATGTCATAGAACAAGGATGTGCCTGGAATGCTGTATGAATTTTGGGGTGTCTCAGTACTGAAAAACTATTGACAAACAAGAGGGTATTTGGAGAATCTAGCAAAACTTAATTTAAGGGGGCAGGTATTGAATTAAATCTTAGAGGAGCTTACAAAGCTTAAGGAAGGGTGGTGTTACAGGTTAACTTTGAACTATCATAAAGGTAACATCATAAAACTGGAGCATTTACCCATTAACAGGTGTTTACCTGTGCTAAGTATGCTCTTCAAATGTTTTAAAATTAAGCCACTCAGGGTAAGGCTAATTTTTAGCTGTTCTAGCCTGTTTGGGATAAGGTATTGTTAGTCAGCTCCACAGAGATGAAGTGACCTTACTACGCATTTCCACCCTTCAGACCTCCACTGGTTTCCTCCCTACATTTCCATGCTGAGAGAAGTCAGTCTTATGATGAGTGCAGAGCTGCTGTGGCTTAAGTGCAGTGAGACCCTGGAATTGTGGGGAAGCATGCTTCCTTTTGCTTCAAGGTCTTGCCACCCAGCAATTTTGTGCTGAGCATGGAGCCATTGTCTGCATCTACGTGAAACGCTGACTGTGTAGTTGTTACAGCACTGTCATTTAATACTTGTATAAATGATACTGTGCAGTCAGCATCTTGTGTAGATGAGGTCACTGTGGCTTAATTGCAGTGAGAACCTGGACTTCAGGAATCACCCTGCCTTTAAGCATGCTTCCCCTGTCCCCCCTGGAGCCTTTTGGTGACTCCACTCCCTGCTGCAGAGACTTATTTGTGGTCAGCAGGAAGCATGCCTCCATGGACCCAATCCCACCAGGTTTCTATAGCCCTCTTCACCTGGGACCAGACTTAAAGCCCACCTCCCACTTGGTCCATGGAAAACAGGGGAAAGGGGATGAGGGAGTGGGAATATTTCAGTTAACCACAGGTAAAATGAGCTTAATTGAAGTTTTCCCATGCCTTGTACCCAACTTAAAGGCACAGGCAGGCTTGAGCAATGCTTGGTTGGGGCTAGGATGGGGTGGGGGGCCTGAGCTCTGATTTGGTAAGGCTTTTTGCAGGCAGCTGGCATAAAGTCAGCCACCTAGCTCTACTCACCAGCCCCCTCTCTCTTGGGTCAGGCTGGTACCATGGAGGATTTAAGGAGAAAGCTGGGCCCCTCTTAAGAGCTGCTACCTGATACAGAACCACGGAGGGCTCAGCAGGGTTTGTTACTGGTGGCTGCTGCTTCTTGGCCCCTTCTCTCCCTTCTTGGAAGGGCCCCCAAAACCAAACTCAATTAATTGAGAAATATGAAAGATTTTGGTCCTTTAATATTTTTTTTAATTCTTTTTTTTCACTCCTATCCCTGTTTAACTTCAAACAATTTTTCAAGATTTCTCCCCTCCCATCCTTAGTGCCAGCTCTGCTCCTGCTGGTTTATTGGCCTCCAAGCTAAGTGTCATCCTCCCTCTTTCTCTCCCATGGTGCTGCTCCTCTCCCACACTGGTGCTCACTGTTCCCTCTAGTAGCAAGTCGCTGCTGTGCAGGTCTGAGATGGTCTGAGATGGCGTTATGTGTTAACCTGTGACTGCTCTGAAACTCTTCGGTCTTTATGATGGCTTAAACATTTCACAGTTCTAAAGGTAACCTGTAACAGAACCCAGGTATAGTATGGCTAATGAATAGCTTAGATAGAGACTTAACAGTTTTGAATTAGAAATATATACATTGGCCTAATTTTGAATTATAGAATCATAGAAAATATGGGTTAAAGGGACTTCAGGAAGTCATCTAGTTCAGCCCCCTGCTCCAAGTAGGACCATTCCAAACTAGATCATCCCAGCCAAGGCTTTGTCTAGTGGATCTTAACCCCCAGGGATGGAGATTCCACAACATCTCCAGGTGACCTATGCTTTACCACCCTCCCAGTGAGAGTTTTTCCTAATATCTTAAACTTCCCTTGCTGTGATTTGAAATCATTGCTCCTTGTTTTGCCATCTGCCACCACTAAGAACAGTCTAGCTCTTATCTTCTTTGGACACCCCCCTTGAGGTAGTTAAAGGCTGCTATTAAATCCTCTCTCAGTCTTCTCTTCTTTAGACTATATAAGCCCAGTTCCCTCAGCCTTTCCTCCTAAGTCAAGTGCACCAGACACCTAAATATTTTGTTGTTCTTTGCTGGACTGTTTCCAATTTAGCCACATCGTTTCTGTAGTGGGGGCCCAAAACTGGACACAGCACTCTAGATAGCAATCCATGTGTACATTATGATTTCCAACTCAAGTGTATTGTCTACCTCTAATTTCATTTACAGAAACCTAGGTTTGAAGGGGTTCTTCTACCTCTAGTGTAGGGCACATACATTTCTTAGATTATAAAGCCAGAAGGGAGAGATGTTGTCATCTAAACTGACCTGCTGCAAAGCAGTGGTCATAAGATTTAGAATAATAGAAAAAATGATTTCCCTGTATATTTTGTTGTTTGAGCTAGAGCACATCTTTTTAAAAAATATCTATTTTGACAAACTTTTCCATAGATGGACACTCTACCACAACCCTTACTAAATTGTACCTATGGTTTATTACATGCTTTGTGTAGAAAAAAAATCTATTGAATTGAATGATGTAAAGTCTATCATTATGACATTTTTTTCTCCAGATACTATCATTCTTGTGACTCTTTTGAACCCTCTCTAGTTTTTCAACATCCTTTTTCAATTGTGGACATAGTATTTCTCTAGCAGTTTTACTGGTGACTTGTAAATCTGACATGTAAAGCGTTAACATAAATGCTCTTACTGTAGCTTCCTATTTATATATGTAACTATTACATTAGGTCTTTTGGTTACAGCACAGCATTTGGAGCACATTATCAACTGTGACCCCCAAATGCTTTTCAGTCACCATTTCCTATAATATAGTCCCTCATCTGTAAGTTTTGTCTGCATTCTTTGTTCCCATATTTGTGACTTATCATTTGGCTATACAATATAGAAATGCATTTGTTTGTGCCTAGTGTATCAAGTAACCAAGATCACTTTTTATTTGTGATATGTTCTTTGAATTATTTATCACTCTCCCAATCTTAGTGCCATTTGCAAATGTAAAGATTTTCATGTTTTCTTGAAAACCATTGGTTAAAAAAAAATTGAAGAGCATAGCAGTAAGACTGAACTCAGTGTGATCTCATTAGAAACAGACTTCCTTAACAATTTTGGCTCCTATTTTGGCACATTTTGAATCGCATCATTTAACGTTTTTAATCCAGATATGTGCTTATATTATTCTAGTTTTTAAATCAACATTTTGTGTGATACGAAGTGAAATGCATTCCCTCAACCCATTATTCCATCAATAATTTTACCTTTAGCAACCAGACTTGTAATCTCATGTTTCCCTTTTGAATGATTTTTCCCCTGTGCCTGAAAGGAATAATTTTTGGGATTAAAAAACATAACCAAACAAAACAAGGATTTAAGGCAGAATGTATGACAGAAATGTTCAGATTCTACGTGGCTTTATGAATCTAAAAAGGGTATCTGCAAATAACTTTCCCAATCTATACTCAGCAGTGACCCTTTGTTTCAAGAGAAATGGAGACAGAGAACACTATCTGAGGATGTAATCTTATTCTACTGTCAGCTTTCCAGGTGGTTATAAAATAAAGGTTGAGCAGGATGGGTGAAGCTTGCATTACTAGTTTCTGGGTCTGTCAGTCAAACAGCTTTCAGCATCAGTAAATTAACATTAACAATATAAAATGGTGTCCCTTTAAAGATGAAGAGTTATAACAAGCAGCTTTTTAGTGTCGCATTCTAACAGAGTACCAGATTACAATAATAAAACAACAAAGAAAAAAAGCACACTTTCCACTTTGCAGCCACAAAGGATGCCTTGATCAAACATAATACTCACAGCTGAACAGAAGCAGGGGCTCTTTTTTGAAGTAAAGATTAGCTAAAAACATTTAAAAGGCTTTCCACAAAAAGACTCACAGGGTGGGCTCGCTGAATAAAGATTTGAAACATTAGCAGAAAAGAATGAGATTCATTATGATGGTTTTTATCAAGATGACTTCTCACACTGCTCTCTAAATGTATTCAACCTTGGGAAGCAAGACTCCTTCTGGTAGGCTTGTGTTGTTTGATTTTTAGAATGTTGAGTCTGACTAATTAAGATCAGATCAAGACCACTTGGGCCAAATCAGGCCCTCATTTACACCCCAGGTAACAGCATTGGCATCACTGCAGGATATACAAGTCAAATAGAATTAGCACACTTAACTTTACAGTACACTTAAAGGTAGCTTTCCTGACACTTCAGCTGTAGAGATAGGCCTGAGTTCAGAAAAGTCTGGGTACAGGTCCAAAAATCAAGAGAGCCTGGTTTTCAAGAGAATTCTGTTTTACATAGTTTTTTAGTTATCTAAAGTACGGGGAATCATCATCTCAATGCAATTCCACTGATTCTTGAAGAATAATAGTACATGTTTCTAATCTCAGTATATGGTGAACCTTACAAATGTAGGACTCTGGGAAGTCACCAGTCTTATCAGGGTGGACTCTGTTAGTTGTTGTCATCTGTCTCTGTTGTTATCTGACTCCATTGGTGTTGTTGGAGGTTAGATGTTCCTGTCATGTCAGGCTTCTTTAGTTTGGATAGTCTGTGTTTCCATTGTCAGGATACAGCCTTACTGTTGCTGAAAAGAGACTGCGGACTTTGGTTCTATTATTTTTGGCACTGCCACTTGTAGCTGTGATTGTGACATACAGGCTACGAGAATTTGGGCGAAGGTTGTTGTTATCATCCTTTATTGGCAGGAAGTAAAATACATCCTTCTACTCTAGTGTGAATGGGTGGGCACCCCAAGCTACTGCCCCCAGGTGGTGTAGCACCCTGCCTCATCTGCTGGTCCCTGCAGACTCTCTGGCACCAGCAGCCACATGGCAGCCCCAGTCCCCTGGGACTGTGGACGGCACTGTGCCACCCCACTCCATCCTGGGCGGCTGGGTCAGGCAATGAAAGCCAGAGGCAGCGGCAGTCCCAAGCTCCCAACTGCTCCTGCATCTGGAGCAAGGGGCATTGGTGGCCAGATGGGAGCCCAGAGGACCACATACACCTTGTGGGCCACCAGCTGAACAGCCTTGGTTTAGTGGTTAGAGGGATTTAACACAAAACTGCTAGTTAGGAAGGAGCTAGGGAAGAATAATGTAGATGTTGCTATCTTCATTGGCAATTAAAATAGTAATTGGGTGATTTTAGATTTTATTTTTTGGTTCATAACTTTGGTGACTAACCTGATCCTTTTTACTTGACACTTGTCCTCCAAAAATATTCTTTCTCCAGAAGTGTATATTTTTTAAATGGTTCAGTCCCACTGTTCTGTGTTGTCCAATATAACTTCAGTGTTAACTCCTCTTATCTGAGAACCATCACAAAAATCCTTACCTTAATGTTCCATTCCTTTATAAAGATTTACAATTGTTCCTTTTTTACTAAGATTTCAGCATTTTACTTGTACAGAATGATATTTCTCTTACAGTTGACAATGTGTCCTTTCTCAGGATGTAACAAAAGATCCCTTAGCACATGCCAATGCTGAATAAACATATAATGAATATATCCTGCAGTTCTGTCTAACTTCTGAGTGTCTGGAGCCTATAGACACTGAGTGTCTGGAACCTGTACAGCCACACTGGTAGAGGCTGCATTAGCAGAGGAAATACCAGTGAGGCACCATGGGCCTTGGGGGCTGCATTTCCTTCCTTGCTTTAGCGAACCATGTGCCTGGGTACCATCACACTGCAACACATGCCTTTTGCTGCACCGCACTGTCCTCCTCCCCCACTGCATTGTGCACCTAGCAGTGCCTTCATACTGCACCATGTAGCCAGGCACCTAGCTCTTTGGCCAAAAGCTCCCCTGCTGCATTGTGTTACTTCAACACCCCAGGCTGGAGGCTCCCTTGGTACTGAAAGCAGTACTGTCTGGCTGCCAGAGGCAGGGGCAGAAAGGGGAAGCCAGGAGGAGGGGAAGCTTGGAGCTCCTGACTGCTGCTGCAGGAAGAACAGTTGGCTGGGGGAACCTGAGAGCTACAACTGATGAGCCATTAAGGCCACCAGTTGGATAGTCCTAATGTGTCACATTGTCAACATCACCATGACACCATGGAGGGCCAGTGTTCACTAAAGCTCTCTTTATTTCCATAGACCAGATATAGCATGGGGTGCAATCATAGTATGAGTTTCCTCCTTATCATGTCAGTGCAATTCAATTCTTTGAAGTAACAGACTGAGAGCAGAGATGTATGGTAATAAAACTCCACTAATATGTGTAACCCTGGTCTATATGGGTCTCCAATTGAAGGGGATTTTTAGCTGGCAAGGGATGCTGTGAGCAAAACTGCAGACTACTCAGTTTCCCTCTGTCCCAAAGTAGCCAGGCCAGGCCAGCCTGGAACTTAACTATGTACATATTTATTATAATTTACATAAATTGATAAAGATAGACATAAATATAAACACACACACATATAACAGTATATATTCATATATATATATAAACTATAAATCTTATTCTCTACAATGGGTCACCACCACCAGGGTTCCAGGTAAGTGACAGATAAACACAGATGAATAACAGCAAGGGGTCCCAGGCGGGTTGTTGTCTCTACTAAACTACCAATACACAAAATATAAGGCACAATATTACAACATATAAGTAGCTCACCTTCAAACTATAAGGTGCATCAATATTAGGCTAACTTTAACCTCTTAAATCCCTTCTCCAAAACCCCTCAAATGGCCCATAAGGGCATTGGCTGCACTCTAGTAACCACTGGGAGGGGAAATCCTCAGTGCTCTCCAGGTTACACTGTGACCTTCAGGAACAGGCCCAAAGGGAGAGATTTAGACCCAGGGAGCCTTCCCTCACTTATGCTTCCCCTGCAGCCTCACCACCCAGGGCAACTTTTCCCCTCTTCTGTGGGAATCCCCTTTCCTGGGTAACTCATAGCTCCAGGGTTCCAGGTCTGCATCTCTTGGCTGGTGAGCTAGAGCCTCTCCTGCTGAGACCCAGCTGTCTCTGTTCTTTCTGGCAGCGTGGGGCCCTGTGCACTCTCACATGCACACAAGACTCTGCCTTCTGTTGAAGGATTAGAGGCCCAGGCTGCCTTGTGCAGTGCCAGGGCTTGGTCCACTCCTGGATGTTTTGTGCAGCATCATCTGCACTGAGCTGCTGGCCCAGTGCCAACAGCTGTAGACCTGAGCCGCCTCAAGTAGCTCCCAGGGACTCTCACCCTCTGTGCATCGCTTCCTGCACCAAGTTCCTGGCCTTGTGCCAGGGGTTGGGGACTTGAGTCGCCACAAGTAGCTCCCAGGGTCCTGCTCTGTGCACCGGCCCATGCGCCATGTCACTGGCCACGCACAGGGGCTGCAGACCCGAGCTGCCTCATGCAGCTTCTAGGGTCAGGATGCTGTGCACCATGCTGCACACTGAAAGTCTGCTCACTGGAGCTGTCCTCCACTTCCTGCCACCTCCAGAAATCTTCAGGGGCTCTTCTGGGCTACTGCTTCACACTGCTGAGCAGCTCTCTTCATCTCTTCTAAGCCCTGTTCTTCTCTTCATCCCTTGGCATGTCTGCCATGTGCTATGCATTCTGACCTGCTATTTACTCCAGAAGCTCCACCTCTGAAGTTTGCCAGACCTGCAAGGTGCAATTCTCAATCAGGTCCAGAGCTCTTTGCCCACAGCTCCCCCTCTGGACAGGGGCAGGGGCAGGGGCAGGTCATCACCTCCTGATTGGTGAGAAAGTCCCACCAATGGCTCGAAGCCCTTTTGAGCCAGCAAGTCCGGTTGCTATCAGCATGCTTACCACATATGCTTCTACTTGATGTGTTGTTTCATGTATTCTTTAGAATGCTGCAGGGACAGTCTTGTCCTTGATGAAACTCTTCTGAGCATCTTGCTCCCTTTGCATAGTTACTCACTGAAACTGTTAAACTGGGAACTTGAGAGGACAAGAAGGGAGAATGAATTTGGGAAAGATGACTTTACTCCTAGAATCGTAAGACTGAACTCCAATCTCAAGTATTTCTATTTTCTCAAAAATACTTAGAACCCTAGCTCTCACGGGTTTCACAGGAAGTTATGTACGTAAATGCCATTGACGATCTGTGCTTAACCTCTTCCTATCTTGATCTCACATTTACAGAATAAAAATAGCAATGCTTCCTTTGACCATTTTATTTAGATTGTACTCTTGGAAGCAATGGCTGTTGCTTATTATGCATTTGTACTGCATAATGTACCCTTGATTTTTGGTTTAGAGTCTAGGGCTTCTACTGCAATACAAACTACATTTAGAATCCAATAAATCGAAGTGATCACTTCATAGTAATGGCTGGTATGAAATGCAAAATATGAAAAAATAAGTCATCCTTATTTTTAAGTATCACATAGACAATAAGGGCAAAAATTTGATTTATTTTATCCAAAGTATTTCCCTATCTCTTAAAGCAAAATGACAGGTTGGTGGATCTCCTCTGGCAGGCTTTAAACTAGGCTTATTGTGGGAAGGGGAAGATGAGGATGGGGGAAGTTGAGGATCACCAAACCATGTGGCACCCACAAGGAGAGTCCAGCCTGAAGAAGGAGAACACTGGGAACCTGCAATCCATGGGGTGGCCAGCAGTACACCACAGGTAAGCAATAGGCAGGTAAGCAATAAGGGGCCCTTTGGGCATCAGAGCTGGGGGGCACCAAAGGCACCAATCACAGGGCTCAAGTACCTATAAACTAATGCTAGGAGCATGAGGAGCAAGCAGGATGAACTAGCACTCCTGCTTGCAGAAAACACCTACGACTTAGTAGGGCTAACAGAAACCTGGTGGGAT
>JAGPOW010000304.1:80665060-80683255 GCA_030014935.1 Caiman crocodilus | reverse complement strand
ATACTCTTCAATGTCTTCATCAGCGACTTGGACGAGGGAGTGAAGTGTACTCTGTCCAAGTTTGCAGATGACACAAAACTGTGGGGAGAAGTGGACATGTTGGGAGGCAGGGAACAACTACAAGCAGACCTGGACAGGTTGGATATATGGGCAGAAAACAACAGAATGCAATTCAACAAGGAGAAATGCAAAGTGCTGCACCCAGGGAGTAAAAATGTCCAGCATACCTACTGCCTAGAAAATGACCTGCTTGGTGGCACGGAAGTGGAGTCCACTAGGACTCCAAGATAAACATGAGTCGGCAGTGTGACAAAGCCATCAGAAAAGCTAATGGCACTTTACTGTGCATCAGCAGATGCATGACGAACAGATCCAAGGAAGTGATACTTCCCCTCTATTGGATGCTGGTCAGACCGCAGTTGGAATATTGTGTGCAGTTTTGGGTGCCGCACTTCAAGAGGGATGTGGATAACCTGGAGAGGGTCCAGAGAAGGGCCACTCATATGGTTAAGAGCTTGCAGGCCAAGCCCTATGAGGAGAGACTAGGGCACCTGGACCTCTTCAGCCTCCTCAAGAGAAGGTTGAGAGGCGACTTTGTGGCTGCCTATAAGTTCATCATGGGGGCACAGAAGGGAATTGGTGAGGCTTTACTCACCAAGGCGCCCCCCAGGGGTTACAAGAAATAATGGCCACAAGCTAGCAGACAGCAGATTTAGATTGGACATAGGAAGAACTTCTTCATAGTTAGAGTGGCCAAAATCTGGAATGGGCTCCCAAGGGAGGTAGTGCTCTCCCCTACCCTGGGCGTCTTCAAGAGGAGGTTAGATATGCATTTGGCTGGGGTCATCTAAACCCAGCACTCTTTTCTGCCTATGCATGGGGTGGGACTTGATGATCTATTGAGGTCCCTTCTGACCCTAACATCTATGAATCTATGAATCTAGAAGAGCTTCTAGCTGAGTACCCTCAAATCACTCTGGCTTCAGTGAAGACACCTACCACTCCTATTCATTGGCATGCTCCATCCAGGCTGAAATCCATTTTCCTAACGTCGAGAAAGCCACCACTCCTACATTAACGTGGTAAAATCCTACTGGTCACTACTTCAAAGCTACCTTTCAAATAAGCATTTGAAAAGCCCAAATCACTGTCCTCCAACAATTATTGTAACTGATTAGGAAATTGTTAAATCGATAGGGCTACATATTGAGACATATCAACTTTAAGCCTCAGTGTGACTTTTTATAATTTTAGCAATTACCTAGAGTAATCAGATAAAAGAAAAGTTATAACTAAGTTTCTGTTGGCTTTTATAGTGATAAATGAGAGATGGAAAAAATCAATATGATTACAACAGAGAAAATTAGTGCTTGAGCAAAAATGCATATTCTTAGGACAAGGAGGTCAGAGCTCCTTTCCATATGGCTAAAGTGCAATCACACTTAGAATATTTCCTTAACTTCCTCATCACAGTCAATGGAGAAGACAGCCTGGGAGCCATCTCAAACTCCACCATCTGTTAACAGCCCTCCTAGGAACTTTCTGCCAGCTGGGTTGACCAGAGCATACTGCGCTGTTCCAATGTCCTCCCTTCTCCTCTTTACATTATGTGCTGAAGCTCCATGGGGTGGAAATGCAGGTTTTCTGTGTACTGGACACTTCTGCCTCTTGGAGGAATATCTGCTAGGAGGAAATGCAGGCAAATTCTAGTCAGTTCATACCGCTATGGAGCAGAATGGACTGAAGTATGGACCATGTGTGATCATTTATAGCCTCTTTGACAGCAGAAAAAAATAGACATGATAGAATTGCAGCATCCATGATTACAGAAACTGGTGATAAAAAGATCATTTAAACAAGCTCTTCATGATGATGCTGTACAATTGGCAAAGGTAGGGTGATAATGAGACCACTTTTCTTTTGCTATGAAGAATTATTGATAACATCTGAGCTGTAAGTTCTATAGGGTAAATTTCGTGGCTTTGAAGAGCCATTTTGTTCATGATGCCCTTTGAGAATCATTTATTGAGGCCCATTGAACTTTTAGAAAGGCATTTTTTAAACTTTGATAAAGAAACTGAGTGTTTCCTAAGGAAATGAACTTAGAACTTGAGACACAGTGGGTGCATCTACATATTCATTAATGTACCTTAGATACTGTGCATTTAGTTTAGTACTTCCTTAATAAAATACTAACTAAATGTTCAGTACTTAGAGTTACTGAGCAGTATTCCTTCTACAGTCTTAAGGACATGCTGTTTTTTCAAGTTATTGTGATTTCTGTATTTTTAAGACTATTGAAAAACATCTTCTAACTCATGAATAGAGTCATTGTCTCCTGTTGAAGAATATTAATATGACCACAAAGTACATACAGAAAAGAATATATGTAGTATGTAATGATGTGAGCATAGGATGGACAATGCATTGTTTTATTGTTCACTTATATGTATGCACTTTCAATTTATAAATGGCCAACAGGAATGTTCCTTGGAGGTGTAGACTAATGTTTTTTGGCTCTGACCCTAATTATGGGTGTTTATCACAAATGCTAGTGTGATGGAAATCTCATGTCTAATACACAAGGATCTTAATCATCTTAATCAGGACCTTCCAGAATTAGAAGCATAAGCTGCTACATGTGTTCTGTAGCTGGGTCTGTGACCACTCCTGTCTTTTATGGCATTGAGGTAGTCTTGTAACTAACCCAGTAGTTTTAACCGGTACTGTTCTTGTTGGATATAAAAAGTATAGGTGTATATTGCCACTGTATGGAACTGGAAGATTTTATTTTAAAACACATCACAAAGAGGAATTATGAATTTTTAAAAGCTACTTGATAAATAAATGGAAAGATATATTAACAACAGCAACCATAACACCATCTGTTTATAAGATATGATATGTTAAATACTGCCCTGACCTTCTGTACTGGAGGTTAGAAGATAGATAATGCGAGTACTACATGCTGCAAATTGTGACTTTCCATGCTGTTACCTATTTAACCATTGTCTTCAATTATTTTGAATGAATTATCTGAACTCATTTGTAGAAAACAGTGTGTATCTTGTACCTCTACAATGTCTATCAAACTATTATCAACTAAAAGAGTCAGATGAAATTGAACACACACACTCAGAAGGAAAGAATCTTTTACACATGGCTACAGCCCAGTTTTTCTGTGTAGATATTAACCCTTTGGTGAGGTGAATAGCAGTTGGGAATTGTTTTCTAATGGAAATTATACTCTTAAACATGATTGTGAGAACAAATTCTTCAAGAATAATGCTTTCAACCTTCATTTGGAGTCATAGCTGTTTACTGCAAAGGTTTTGGACTGGACCCAGCAATTAAGTCTGAATCTAAGAGATACTGAGGATGTCTACACGATAATGTGCTTTTGCTACTGTGCATCAAGTTTAGTACCTCTCACATGACTAATTCTACTGTGTATTTGCATATTAGCACTGTTTTTGGCAGTATGTTGCTGAATTGGGCTGTGCAGTTGCATGAACTGCCATTTAAGTAAATTGTTTTTTTCATTAGCTGAGAAAATTTGACAAAGAAATCATTGAGACTTAGTAAAATGGAAAACATCACACAGTGCCAACTTCAGAATATTACTTTGCCTATCAGAATTGCCATGTAAAATGTTTTGAGTGTCATCATGATGGCTGCTTTAAAACTGTATAAACCAAACCAAACCAAACCAAACCAAACCAAACAAAAAGTGCCAAAAAGCCTCTCTAAAATGCATGATCTATACAGACATAAGGCGAGCTGGATCCAACTAATGCAGTGCCTCTTCTGGGCATGCGCTTGGCTTGGCATAGGAATGCACTAAGTTTAAAGTAAAGCACTGGTTTTTCTTTTTTTTAAATGTCTGTGAGCAGCCTTCAGGTAGGAAGTGAGGAAGGTTGGGGTGAATCTCTTCTTTGTTTCTGAGAAACTAAAAACTTGCTTGATCTCTGCGATCCATTTTGCATACGATTAATCTCTCTTGCTGTTGGTTTCCAAGCCCACAGTTGAACTGAAAAACAGCAAAGTTGAAAAGAAAATATTGAGAGTAAAGGGAGCCGCTAAGTATCTGAAAAATTTGGCTTTTTCATTATTATTAAGATTTATATTGCAGGAGTGCCTAGTGATTGTACATGTAGGAGTTTCTCTATGTGAATGCAATATAAACATAATAGGGTACATAACAGTCCTTGTTCAAAAAAGCATATTAAGGTGCCTTAACAGACGCTGTTGGTTGCTAAGCTCTGCTGAAAATCTATTTTTAATGATCTTAACAGACAATTACTGTAAACATGGTGGTGCATCTTCTTTTCCTTGAATTGCTGCATTAATTATCAAACAGATAAGCAAAACAGAACAATAGCAGGAATGGGTACTTTATTTATTGAATTCAGTTACACATATCATTAGCCAGTTAATTTCACCTAATTTAATTGATTTCATATTTGGAGGAAGAGGGTACATTTGCAGGTGATGTATATCCAATTATCTCAAAAGTTAACATACTTACTTTAAATAGTACTTTTCATTTAATTCAAGAAGAAATGTTTGTTGCACAGCAGGTCATGCAGCAGCAGAACAATACTGCAAGGGAACAATTAATTTTCTAATGTAAAAATGTGTGATAGGAATCCGTGCACTGAAATACAAAAGATTAATCATTTAGTCATTGAAAAATGCTCAGACAAATTAATTGCTGAAATCTGAAAGCCAGGGGACTAATCCGATTAAAGATGTAAATGGGGTACCAATGTTATTCATTTGCAGTGTCCTTCGAGCTAGTAATTAAATGATGGATTTTAAAACTAATTACTAGGCAAAGTCAGCTGTTAGCCTAAAATGTACAGTACCTTACTAGAAGTTGTCACATTAATTATTGCTCACTACTCCACCCATTCCATACCTGAATCCAGGCCATAATCCTTTTGAGAATCTGATATTATTCAGAGTATTATTACGCAGGTGTAACTTCATTTACTTCAGTAAAGTACTGTGGAATTACATGGGTGCAATTGAATCTGGCCTTGAAAATCTAGCCACATCCCGGACATTAAATTAGACTGGGTAAAAAATGTGTAGACAATTGGGAATAATGTGGTCAAAGTGAGATGAATCTTCATCTCATATCTATGTATGGTGAGCCAGCTGTGCAGTGACTGAAACAGGTTTTCTGTAGAGTTCAGTGAAGTATTCCAAATGGATGGTACTTTTAATACGTTTAGCATTTTGTCTTTTTAAATTGTCTATAAATAGATCATCTAATGGTCACTGTGTATTTGTTATTCACTTGATCCACTACTTCTGTTTTTGACCATTCAACCTTAATTTACCTTGCCAAAGCCATGTCTTTAAAAACACGAGTCAGGCCCTCAAAATCTTGAGATTGACATACTTAAAAATTATGATTTTTTAAATATAAATTTGGTATTTTTTCCATTGGCTTAATTATGAGCTTTAGAGTTAATGTCTTCAGACATTTTTTTCTGAAATCATGAGCTCTAGAGAGAGCTATAAATGCAAACTGGCATTCCATATACATGTATTTCAGAGCCTGGGTCTTCAGAAAGAAAACAATACTGTGATGTTCATGATAAAATCATAGTAGCACTCTGAAACAGGAAAAAATCATTTGTGTTTCTGAATAGAGAACATCTACATCTGTTCACTGATGGCCAGAAAGAAGCAAACTTACTATGGAGCAATTCTGTTATAAATGTCCTCACAAATATTCATATGTCACTAGTATTCATAATGCTGGTGCTTACAGAAAAAGTAAAATCCACTGTAGCCGCTGGGCATTGAACATCCTACCTCAGGTTTCCTTGCTCCGAGGATTTGCAGATATCCGGCTTGCTGTTGCAGGTAGCTTTGGGGCAGGTCTCTCTCCGCGCCGTGGTCTGCCCCTTCTCGCCTGCTATGACTTTGATCTTCCAGTGGGTGGGGCTTCCTGCAATGTGGTCAACCTCATCAGCTACCTGCAGTAGAGGTCTTCTGGGAGGCTCCTCCTTTCCTTTCACCTCGCCCTTAGCCTACCCAGCAGATTTTGGTGTTCCTGTTGCTGCTCCCTCAGGCATGCCACTAATGAGCTCACCTCTTTCTCACTCCCCCTATCACCACGCCTCAGCCCCTTCAAACCTGGGGTAACTAACGATGTCGGGGTCTTGGCCCCTCTATCCCTCTATCAAGTCACTGCCTGTGACTCAGCCTACTAGCCTTCACTTTCTGAGCCAGCTACCCACCACTCCTGGTCTGGCGTCTCTCGGGGTAACCCGCTCTCCGGGTCTTCCCTGGCATGGACCCCTCTCTCTGGGTCTTCCCCTGATCGCAGACCTCTTTCTGGGTCTTCCCTGGTCTGTTGCTCCCTCCACGCTGCCGTGGCTCTCTCCCCACTCTTTCCCGGCTCACCTGCCGTCCATGTGTAGCCCTCCAGTGTCCGGTCTTCTCCCAGCTCCCTCTCTCCGCCGCAGCTCCTGCCAGCGTGCAGCTCCGGTGTTCGGTCTTCCCCCGGCTCTCTCTCTCTGCTGCAGCTCCTGCTGGCGTGCAGCTTCGACGTTCGGCCCCTCCAGCAGTCTCCGCCAGTCTGGCCTCTTCTCATCGGCCACGTGCGCACTGCCCCACTCTCCGCCGCGGTCAGCTCTTTTATCCTCGTGGGCCGGTGATCCCCGCTGACATCACCCACCGTCCACAGGTGATTTAAGGCTCGGTTCTGGCGGCGCGTGGGCTTCTCTGGTGGTCCTTGTTCTTCCTCGACTCCTGGGGTGAGTAATTTAAATCTTTCCTCTTCCTTTTTTCCTGTTCTGCTGCCCGTTTCTGACTCTGCGGCTCCTTCTGGGAGCTCCAGAGTTTCCTCGGGTTTTCTCCCCCGTGACACCCACCTTACTCAAACACTAGTAAACAAGTGAATACATGAGATTGCATGTACCCATGTACCAGAATGATTACTTTTATTTAGGAATCCTTGTTGGGCTGTATTCACTTGCATCTAATTTCTATGACTGTCACTCAATTGTTTCAGTTGTCCAGTTTAAGATGCTACTACTTCTGAGGATGCTTGCATTTGTCATGGGCAGGATTGTCAACTTTTATGTCTTGGGCCAGATTTTTAGGAAGTGTAAATCAGCAGCATTTTATTGATGTCAGTGGAGTTATAGAACTGTATATAAGCTGAGATCTGATCATTTGAAGATTTTATTTCTTTAATGGCCATGCCTCTATGGTCATTCATATCTTTCTGGTAAAGATTTGCAAGAGATAAGGAGGGTCAGTGAGATTCAATAGCTTCGAAAACTTAAACAATGATAACGTGGATTTTTTTGAAGGCAACAAAAACAAGATGGAAAAAAAATTCCTCTCTGATCTAGAAATGCTAATCAGGTAACTTGAAAAAATATTATCTAAAATCCTACAAGCCTTTTGGAAGATTAAAAATCATATAATGCAGAATGTGAGTGGTTTTATCTTGAGGTTTTAAAAGTTTCTAGTTGATCTATTGACAACTTTTGCATAACGCTTGTTGACAATGCATATTTTCAAGTTTTCTGCTGTGAGTGTGGGTTGCAATTACAGCTTTTTAGCGGGATTTCTGCCCCACATATAGTACTCTAGATTTTATAGACCTAACAAGGCCTTACCTTTATATTATTTTTATTCTTCAGAAATGCTAATGATGAAACAACACACCAACATTATAGCCTTTTGATAACATGATAACTTTAGATGGTTCCAGCTTCTTACTGGCTGGCATAAATATGCTGGAAAAATACTTGAAAAAGGGAGAGCTGATCACAGGCAGTGTAAGAGTGTATGTAGCTGAAAGTCTATGTAGTACTCCCCCCAGTTAGTGAGGTTTTTAAATGGATAGTTGATTTACGTAGGAGACTGGAAATATGACAGAGTCTTTCAGTTATCAAAAGTTATCCTCACAGGTGGCTATTGCAGTGACTGAAAGCTATAAGTAGGGTCCCACCTACTTTGCAATACTGTATTCCCAGTATCTATCCCTTCCTACAGGATTCCTGCAGAATCTTAGCTTTGTTTGAAAACAATATTTTTAGCTATTCTGGTTACAGTGAAAACCTTGGGAATGTGAACTGAATACAGCCCTGGCAGACAGACCTGTGTGAGTCTGCCAGTAGCCTAAAACAATGGCTCTAAGTAGTGTGACCTGCCCTGTAAGTCTCACTGGGGATTCTGCAATACCACAACCATAGAACTTGATGTTTCGCTAATATGATGAGTTGATAATCATCATCATCCTCATCATTATTAACACATAGCATATTATAACATATAACATATGCATAATATATAATGCTAATAAAAACAACAATAATAATAATTGTGGAAATGTCCTGAGGGACCAACCCTGTTGTGTGAAGTAATATATTGTCCCAGCCCTGAAAATGTCATGGAACTCAGAATTATTTGTCATAAAACCACTGCTTCATTACAGCTATTCACTGACATTTTGCTTTATTTGTCTCCCTGCTCTGCCCGCAGTTAGTTCTTAGCACAATTATGAGTTGATTGGATTACAGTGAATGCTCCTGGCAGTCTTTCAGGGAGGTAAGGAGCTGAGAGCTTGGGAGCCAGACAAGGTGTCTTACCTGTGCCCATGGTGAGGACCAGAAATATATGCTAAGTTATATGGTAGAAGAGCACATGAGGCAAGGAACAGACTGTTGAAGACTTGAGCTGGGAAGCAGAATAAAGACCTCTAGCCTAGTGGTTCAAAACCCTATTTGTATCAGGACTCATTTGTAAACTTTGGTGGCCAGTCCTGACCCAGTGCCTCTCACTCCTGACCCGCTGCTCCCTGCCCCCAGGCCGCAGCCCCTCAGTGTGTGAGGCAGAGGGGTGGGTGTGTGGGGCAGAGTTGGGTGTGTATGGAGCATGGGGGCCCCCAAGCAACCTGGTATTCTGCCAGCCTGCACAGAAAAAGCCATGGTTTCCCACATTTTTCTCCTTTGAAAGATAATCCATTCTTAAAGTTTGTTGATCCATTTTTAAAGTTTGTTTGCAACTCTTTCATATATTCTTGCAACCCACTTTTGAGTCATGACCCATGGGTTGAGAAATGCTGCTCTGGTCAACATTGTAAGAGTAGAGGTGGCTGCCTGGAGAGCAGGGCAGAAAAAAAGCTGTCATTTGAGAATGATCTCAGATTATTTTGGATGAACAGATCATTTCAGTCATAAACCAAAATATGAGGGAGGGATGTAGTTTTTGCTTGGCTTGAGTCATATCAAAGGCTGCATTAGAGGCCAGGGTAAGTTACCCTGAAGAGAGGGTCCCCACAGGGGAGCTCCCCTCTGCCCCCCAAACTGGGTGTGGTATATCTATATCTATATACCCTATATTATAGGGTTTATTGTTTTGTAAACTTGCACATATATATATAATCTATGTCCTTATCCTTTTAATGGTTTTATTGTGATAATAAATCTGTAAATAGTTAAGTAATTGATTGACTGGACCTGACTCTATAGGGGATGGAGGCGACTGCTGGGCAGTTGTGTCCCTCCATAGCACACTGCCCTGCCAATAATTCCCTCAACTGGAGAGGGAAGTACAAACCCACATACACCTGGGCTACACCATTATTCCTTGTTATGCCAGGTGGTGCCCAGCGGAACAGAACCTCACCCATTTTCTTTCCTCTGGCTCCAGTGGAAAATGTGCTCCAGCACCCACCAGTGTCACCTGTATCATGATCTGTACTCTGAAAAATGGCAATGGGGCACTTTAAACTAAAGCTTGTTCAATGAATTTTAGTTCAAGGCATCCCACTGCCATTTTTCAGCACAGGGATATTGATACCTGGGAGGTGAGGGGCAAGCCATGTTAATAAAAGTACCCAAGCATCATGTGTATCAATATCTCTGTGCTGAAAAATGGCAGTGGGATGCCTTGAACTAAAATTCACTGAACAATGAATTAGTGCTTGAGTACTTTTATTAACATGGCTTGCCTCTTGCCTCCTGGATCAGGTCTATAATCACCCATAGTTACAGATCTAGCAGGTAACTTGACCTGTTAATTTTTCTCTTGCTTGTGTTTGATGTAGCCTTAATGGTTGCCCTTCCTCAAACATTAACAGTAATTACATCAGAATGAATACACTTTAGTGAGGCTATCACATGGTACAATTCACTGGCAATTGAAAAAATGCAATTCAGGGGCATTTTTGGATGCTTATACAAACAAAAAAAAAAGTACTTGTTTCTAGAAATCATGAGAAGGGGCTTGTGTCCAGGATCCTTGTTATCCCCAGTCCTTGTACAGTTGTAGTGAGATACAGTAACAAACACTTTACTTTTTTACAGTAATTGCTTAACCCTAATCTCCAATTATATAGTCTAATGATTGTTCTCTATTCATTCAGGAGAAGTTTCCTATGGCTCCAGTGGAATATTTTCAGAACCTAGGCTGCTATATTTAGCCAAGGGAATTGTTACCTTTGCTCCTAAGGCTATGCTAGAAGCTCTTTTAGGCAGACTTTTATTTCTACACTGCATGCTGTAGTTCAGCATAGATTCCTAATGTCTCTCTTCTCAAGTTGTTGTAGTGCTGGAGTGCTGCTATAGCATGATGGAAATAGCTCAAACCTGAGGAAGGACACCGCGCTCAAAAACTTGTCTAAAATCTCTTCTACTATATTATCGTTCCAATAAAAGGCATCACCAAAAACTCTTGCTTCTTCATAGATTTTCTCACCAGGTAAAATGGCCTATGCAAAGTTCTGTGTTGCTATGGCTAGATAGTTTTCAGTACTCAAGATAGCTTGTTTAAAATTTGTTTGCATATCTCAAAGTACACTGAATTATCCCTATCTTGTATTTTCTAATGCAGGCATATTGTCAGTGTTGAGATATGAGCCATTACTGGGTTCTTCATTGCTTGCAAAGTGTAGCGGTACAAGTAAAATGAAGAAAAACATTCAATATTTTCCCCCAAATTTCTACATTGAGTACAGGGTCAAAGGCAAGTATCATGCAGAATTGACTAGTTCACCTGCTGGATGATGTTAAAAGTATGCAGAATCCCAGCAGGGAAAGTTAACATCAAAAGATGCAGAAAATAGCTCTGACTTTCTGTTTTCCTGTCCACCTGCTCACTCACTAGTAATTCCTTGCACTGCTCTAGGCAGGTGCTGAGTGACTGACTCTGATCCTCCACTATCCAAGGCAGCTGTTTGATGGACTGGTGTTGCTTATGCTGTCCTGTCCACTACTGACTGTCTGATGTTGCTTGCCTATTCAGGGTCTGATATCATTATTATCCTGCCTCCTTCTATCTGTTCGAAGTTCACCTCCCAAATTAATCATTTCCTACCTGATCCACCATTTGAAAATAAAGTTAACTTCCCATCTCCAACTCTCTCACTGTGAATTCATGTGATAATCCTATTTTCCATTTGCGTGGAAATATGAAATATTATTTTATTGGTTAGTTTGGTAGAAGAGAGATTTGCTTGGCACTTGGATTCTGAAAAATGTTGCAGATGTGAATTAAATTCTGCACAAGTGTACTGTGGTGGACAGAGAAGAAAACTGAGCATCAGAGCTACTGGCTTCTATTCCCAGAGTGACTGTTTGGCTTTAAACACATGCTGTCTTAGGAGAGAGGTCAGCTATGCTGAGATGTGTCCTGGCACAGATAATTCACTTTATTGGCATCTAAAGATATCACCCTTGTCACTCCTGGGACTTCAGGGACCTGTGGGTTCCTACACTTGCAGACACATAACTTGAGCCAAGGGATGATGCCATCTCGAGGGGTACAACAAGCAAAGAGCCATCCTTCCATTTAAGGTATCACAAGCTGATTACCTTTGGTCACAGCAACATTTTTGGGCAGTTTGGAGTGTGACAAAGAGATAGGACATCTGTGTGCTCTCAACTAGTGGCATCATAAAATATAACAGGGTGACTTCTGTTGCATGCACTTGTGACTTACAGCAATCAGTAAGCATCTCCAAAGATTGTTACAGGTTTTAATTAAATTTTCTTGTAAATAGAATTTGGATGCTCTGAACATGAAAATAATAATATTTAAGGCATCTGATATGAAAACTTTGGGCCAGATTGTCAGCCTTGCCTCATTTTAAAGTTCCTTCCAACAAAAATAAAGAAGATAATCCCTCAGTGAAGAGCTGGGCCAAATCAAAGGCACAACTGTCCTGTTCTTCAGGCCTCTGACTCCTCAAGTCACATAATTATATCAAAACATGATTTCCTCCTTCTCATACCCGCAACTTTTTCTTCTTCATTATTAAAATAAAAAACTTCAAATCATGATCCAAGTGTAATCAATGCAGAGATGTCTACTTAAATCTGCAGGGAACCTGAAACTATCAGTCTGACGGTGAATCTACATGTGTGCTTTACTGCAGAGTAGACTAATTAGCTCCACAGTAAAGCATCGTCATCTACACGAGCCAGTATTAGGGTGCAGTAAACTAATTAACTCTGCTGTAAAATAGTACTGTTTAGGACAATACAATCTTATGGCAGGGTCATATACTGCACTGAAATGCATGAGTAGTTGGTGATTGGGTGGGAGCCAGACATCTGCCTACTGCCTCAACACGGCTCTGCAGGGTCAGTGCCCTTGTGCTCCAGCCAGCCCCTCTGCTGCCTGACACCACCACCAGGACCCCAGGGCAGACCCTCTGTGGCCTCTGCTAGCTCGGGGATGTTCTGCCCTGGCATGAATTGCTGATGCCCTGGGCACATGTGGGGATGCTGCACCTTGGGTTTACTCTTAGGTTTACTCTGGCTCAAAAAGCTCTGGAGTTTATTGCTTCCCCTTAATTTCCTGTGTAGATGTATTCTGGATGTGCTAATTTTCTTCTGCTTCCCAGGGGATGTGAAGTCCATTACTGTCTTATGTGAAAGTGAGGGCAGATCACTAACCCCACCAAACAGATTGTTGTGACATGTGGAGAAGAGCGCTGTGCTTGTTCTCTTTAGCAGCTATAGCTAAAGTTCTCATGAAAGGAAGGAAAGGTTAGAAGAGGAGGGAGACTCCTGCTGCTCCTGCAGGGCAAAAAAGGTCTCATATTGCAGGAGTGATTCTATGGTGGGCTACTTCTCTGGCAGCAGGCCTAGGACCCCAGATGGCTTAATTTTCTCTTCCTAATAAGAAGTTTCAAATGAATGAAGCACAACAGAGCTATGCAGATGATTTAAAGCTGAAACTCATTCGAGTCTGGAATCAAAATTTTGAAGATTAAAGTTTTGGTTCTGAGAGCAGAACATCCTAGACTTTTGAGGAAAACAGGTGTAAGCCTCCTCTGGTTTGAACAACATGTTTTTAGGTACTTGGAATACAGTACTAAAAATTGGACAGCACAGCATCATTTTTCCCATTGTCCTATTGAAACACTAAGATGGATAAATTCCCACAAATAATGATCAAGTTTCTTTGAGAACTTACGCTGGACCAGCAACTTAGCTGATGTAATAAAGCATAGCTGCTCTGTAAGTAATAAGACTATGCAGATTCACAGAGCTTAGATACCAACTCTAGGTAAAAACTATAGTTAAACAGATACCATATCAGGGTAGAGGGTAGAACCAAAGCTTTAAAAAAGTATAAAGCAATTGAATGTTTAGGAATTCAGTTAATCAAAATATATTTGAAAGGAGCCAGTGACTAATGAAATTAGCCACAAGATCCCAGACCTTTTATTGAATGTTTTCTTCTGTATAGCTACAATGTAGATATAAAATTGTTGTGGTCCCTGTGTATGGAGGAGAATTGCAGATAAATTTGGGCTTCTACTGTATTCAGAACATGTAAAAGGAGATAAATATTTATCTGTTTTTCTGCTTTAATATTTTATATTTAAAAGTCACATTCATATACTGTTGTAGCCTGGTGCTATAAAGAACTGTCCTTCCCATCTGTAATTTGCAAGGTGTAGCATGGTTCTTTCTTTTTCAAAGTATTTGTTTGATTTTTGTTGTTTCTTAGTCTCTTGCTACTCGAGGATGGCAAAGTTCTTTGCAATTAATCAGCTCTTTAAGCAGCACCACATCCACTGGTTTCCCAGGATCCCTGTAAGTCAGATAACTATTATTATACCCATTTTACATATGGTTAAAGTTGAGAGAGAGAAGACAGTTTGTCTAAGATCACACAGCAAGGCGTCACCAGACCTGAGACTAACACTCATGAGTGATCATCTCCTAGTACTTTGTTCCAGCCACTGTATTATATGCTATTGTAAAAATCAGGACCTGAAGATCTGTTCTCATTGTGAGCTCACCTGTAGAAAGTAAGTGGAAGCTTGTAAAATGTTACAAGCCATAAGAATGAATGCTTATAGAAGGGATATAGAAAGGAGACAGAAAGCTTGGCCTAGTTTGATGAGAAGAGCTTTGAATATAATTACAATACACTGGGTACATCTACATAAGATGCTTAACTTCACATTAACATAATTTATTGCAAAGTAAGTATGTGCATCTATATGTGCATATACAGTAACCTCCCTAATCCTGAGTAAATTTGCTACCTGCAAATACAAGAAGCAAATTTACTTGGGATTAGTAATGGCATTGTACTGCCCATGTAGACACCTGGCCAGGAGAAAAATCTACTCCTGGTCAGTCATCCACCAGGGGGTGGGCTATAGCTCTCTGCCCCTGGGAGTTCCTTGTTGCTGGGGCCTGCCACAGGATCCTGGGCGGGGACTATGTTTCCCTGCCCCAGCAGCAGGGAGCTCCAAAACCCTCGCTCTAAGATCACAATCACCCTGCAGAGCTCAGGCTGGGAGACAAGGAGCTCCACAATTGCAGTGGCTCTGCAGTTGTGGAGCCTGCACTGGGAGCTCGCTGCTGGTGAAAGCTAGGGAGCTTTTTCCCCACCCAGTTCCATGAGTGAAGAGCTGGGGGGAGGAGGGAACACAGACTGGGGAACTTAGATTTGATAGATGTTCAGGGTCAGAAGGGACCTTAGTAAATCATTGAGTCTGCCCTGAGCAGGAAACAGCACCAGCGTATAGATATCATACATGTTTAGGGAACATCATAGATGTTTAAGAAACTTGTTTCCCCCCAGCTCTGCAAGCACAAAGTTGGGTGGGGAACAAGCTCCCCAGCCTGTTCCCATTCTTCCCCCGTCAGCTCCATACTCATGGAAAACAAGCTCCCCAGCCCCTGCCCTGCTTGCCTGCGTGGAGACAGTGTCCTCCTGCCCCAGCAGCAGGAAGCTTCCAGGTTTCACTCCCCAGACATGATCACAGAGTTAGGGCTGGGAACAAAGTCCTCAGCCCCATTCTGTGATCACAGTTGTGATCATGGAGCAGGGGTTGGAGCTCCCTGCATGGGGACAGTTATCCTTGATTGGGACGCTTCCCACCCAGCCACAGGCTGCTCAGGGAAGCATATGCAGCCTGGAGGTAGCTGAGGACTGTCCTATTTTGGGCAGTTCCCAGCCAGCTCCAGGCTGCACATGCAGACTTCCGTATGCAGCCTGAGGCTGGCCAAGAACTGTTTCAGTCAGGTGCAGGTTCCAGCCCCGTGCCCTGATTGGGTGATTCAGACATGGGGCTTGGAGAGAGCTGCAGGGATGAAGAAGGTCCCAGCCCCCTGCTCTGATCCACGGGTGGGGCAGCTAGCAGTTCGCTACCTGGGATAGCAATAGAAGAGGTGTTGCACTTTATGTAAAAGAGCCATATCAGAGCTCCAGTACGAAGCTAAGATAGGTCTGTTGTGAGTCTCTGGGTTAGGGTCAGAGAGGAGAGCAACAAGGGTGATGTTGCGGTGGTCATCTGCTATAAACTGCCACACGAGGAATAAGTGGTAGATGAGACTTTCTTCCAACAACTAGTGGAAGTTTCCTGATTATAGGCCTTGGTTCTCATGAGGGACTTTAATCACCCTGACATCTGCTGGGAGGGTAATACAGCAGGGCACAGGTAATCTAGGAAGTTTTTGGAAAGTGTCAGGGGCAACTTGCTGGTGCAAATGCTGGAGCAGCCAGCTGTGGGCCATGCTTTTGCTGCTCACAAACAGGGAAGAATTGGTGGGGAATGCAGTAGTGGATGGCAACTTGGGCATACTGACCATGAGATAATAGAGTTCAGGATCCTGAGCAAAGAAAGGATGGAGGGCAGCAGAGTAAGGACTCTGGACTTCAGAAAAGTCAGTCAGGGAACTTATGAGCAGGATCCCCTGGGAAGCCAGTCTTAGGAGAAGAGGAGTCCAGGAAAGCTGGCTGTACGTCAAAGAATACTTACTGAAAGTGCAGGAATAAACCATCCCAATGTGCAGGAAGAGTAGCAAATATGGCAGAACATCAGAAGACCGGCTTGGCTTATCAGGGAACTCTTCAGTGAACTAGATCACAAAAAGGAGGCTTATAAGAAATGGAAACTTGGACAAATAACTAGAGAGGAATATAAGAGTGTTGCTTGAGCATGCAGGGATGAGGTTAGGAAGGCCAAAGCTCACAGAATTGCAGCTAGCAAGGGACGTGAAGGGTAACAAGAAGGGTTTCTACAAATATGTTGGTAGCAAGAGGAGGATCAGGGAAAGTGTGGGTCCCCTACTGAATGGCACAGGCACCTTGTGACAGAGGATGCAGAAAAGGCTGAAGCACTCAATGCCTTCTTTGTCTCAGTATTCACAGTCAAGGTCATCTCCCAGACTACTGCACTAGGCAGCACAGTTTGAGGAGGAGGAGAGCAGCCCTCCATGCTAAAAGAACAGGATAGGGACTACTTAGAAAAGCTGGACATCTACAAGTCCATGGGGCCAGATGGGATGCACTTGAGGGAGTTGGCTGATGTGATTGCAGAGCCATTGATCATAATCTTTGAAAACTCTTGGTGATCAGGATAGGTCCTGGCTGATGGGAAAAGAGCAAACATAGTGCTCTTATTTAAGAAAGGGAAAAAGGAGGATCCAGGGAACTACAGATCAGTCAGCCTAACCTCAGCCCCTCGAAAAATCATGAAGCAGATCCTGAAGAAATCCATTTTCTAAGCACTTGGAGGAGAAAAAAGTGATTAGTAACAGTCACCATGGATTCACCAAGGGCAAGTCATTCCTGACCAACCTGATCGCCTTCTACGATGAGGTGACTGGCTTGGTGGATATACAGAGACCAGTGGATTTGATTTTAGCAAGGCTTTTCATATAGTTTCCCACAGTAATTTACCTTGGCACTGTGGCTTAGTTGGTTAAAGCACCTGTTTAATAAACAGGGGATCTTGGGTTCAAATCCCAGTAGTGCCTGCTTTTCCTTTGGGCACAGAGGGAGACTATCTCAGTACAAGGGAAAAAGGGGAAAGGACCTAAAAATGTCCTTGGCTAAACAGAAAAATACGGGGGATCCTAAGGGTAAAAAAGAGTCATATAGGCAGTGGTACTTGGCCTGTATTTGCAGGGAGGCAGCTAGAAAGGCCAAAGCAACTACAGAGCTGAGGCTAGGAGCACAGATTAAGGACAACAAAAAGTCTTTTTTTTAGGTATGTAGGGAGTAATATAGTATATAGGGAGCTTTTCCCCACCCAGTTCCATGAGTGAAGAGCTGGGGGCATGGGGCAGCATAGGACTGCTACCGAACAAGAAGGGGCAATTAGTGACAGAGATGGGGGACAAGGCTGAGCTATTCAATAAGTGTTCATGAACAAGGCTCAAGATGGGTCCTTGATGTTCTTGATAGGTTCTTAGTTGGGCATCAGAGAAACAGTGGCCCACCAACTGTCAATGCTGACTTGGTGCAGAGTCACTTGTATGGACTGGATGTGTTCAAGTCAGAAGGCTGGGATGAGCTGTATCTGAGGGTACTGAAAGAATTGGTCCAGAGAATGATAGTAGATGGGTCAGTATTAACCAGGAAGGATGTGGGTAGTGAGGTCCCACAGCGTTCGGTCCTTGGACTTGTACTCTTCAGTCTTTTCATCAGTGACTTGGATGTGGGTGTGAAGTGTACTCTGTCCAAGTTTGCAGACGATACTAAATTGTGGGGTGAAGTGCATGCTCCTGACGGTAGGGAATGATTGCAGGCAGACCTGGGCAGGTTAGAAAAGTGGGCAGTGCACAATAGGATGCAGTACAACAAGGAAAAGGGTAGAGTGCTGCACCCAGGGTGCAAAAATATCCAGCACACCTACTGGCTGGGAAGTGACCCTCTCATCAGTGCAGAAATGGAAAGGGATCT